>JBBPBS010000007.1:3211308-3223967 GCA_037974835.1 Cicer judaicum | reverse complement strand
TTTTTAAAACCTATATTTAATGACTTTTTATGACAATTATAATTTTTAAATTAATAGTTTTTATTGAGTAGATTAAATCTTTAAATTTAATAAAATTTCACCAATGTAACTTTAACATTCAATTTATATTTTTTAAATACAAGTAAAATATCAAATATAAGATTGCATTGTTTATAATTATCTGATTGCTATAATTTTTAGTATGCCTAATCATTAACATAATACATAAATAATTAATAGTTCGATCAATGAGATTTAATATATACAAAAAAGTTATTAAATGAAGTAACTAAAACGAAGTTACTCTTGAAGTAAGTTAATTCCCTTCTTACTTTTATTTATATATAGAGAGAGATAGTTTCTTTTAATGATATATAATTACTACTTACTCTCCCTTTTAATTAAAAATGTCATTCTATAAAAAAATATAAATGTCATATATATATAAATAAGAGAAATACACTAACAATTTTTACAAAGTATTTATTAATTCATATTAATATATATATGATAAGTGAATATATATATATATATAATGTCTGGTTGGGTGAAGTGAGAAAGAGTTTAGGGTTTGATCTCCAACCTCACCTTAACATAAACATTTACTAACAAATTTTAACATCACTACACTAATTGTAAAAAAATAGATATATTTATTATTATTATTATTATTATTATTATTATTATTATTTTCTTCTTTTTTTTTGCTGAATTTTTATTATTATTTTCAAATGCAGACTAATTTATACTTCCTAAATTATATTTAATGATAACTGTAATTTAATTTATTAAACATGATTAATTACATATTTTTAAAAGAAAAAACTACATTTTTTAATATACGTAAATTTAATCAATTTTAATCTATATTTAATTCAAAAAAGAGTATTTTTTAAGTATTTTGAAAGATAATAAGTTAAAAAGTTGAATACATCTCTATATGAATTTGACTATTTGTTTGGAATTAAAAATTGAAGGTGAATGAATGTGTCTCCAATCTAAAATAAAAAATATCTTAATTGAACACTTACAAATGAATTTGTATTTGTCTCTATCTGATAACACTAACGTTAATTTAATTTACAATAATCTAACATATATATTGTTACCACTAGACCAAACTATTAGAGTTTTATTTGATCTCACAAATAAAAAAGAATATAAACTAAAAAAAAAAGAATAGTATTTTTATTAAATTATTATTATTATTATTATTATTATTATTATTAAATATTAGTGTATTCATACTATTTTAACATCATTCATGTATAACAAATATATTAAATATCCTCTCTATCTATATATATAAATATTTTACATAAAATTTAGAAATAAATAAATAAATAAATATTATACACCGGTATGAAAAGTAGTATGATCGGATAACTTTCCGTATCAAATTTCTCAACTTAACTAGTTAAATATGTTGAACAATATTTTCATGTGTAAACAATAGTTGTACAAACTATAGTCTATACTAAAAATCAAACCACTATAAAGTGAAAACTGCTCACAAAAGATGATTTGGTCATTATGTAATAGCACATGTGAGGCAAATCAAATCTCTTCTCTCATACCATTACACGACAAAATCCCAACTCCCAAATAGAAACAATTTTGTGGCCGGCTACTTCACATGCTATCAAAATCCAAAACAAAAGCAGTGTGCTCCAACCATTTACAGGTACTCTTTTATTACTCTGTTACCGGACACATCTCTCTCATCCCTTCTCTTTCCTAACCAAACAAAATCAGAAAAAACTATCTCTCTATTTCACTGGATCACAACCTTTTGTAGCTATGAAACTGATTTATTTGTATCAACACTTTTCTTTGGCTGTTTTGCAACATATCTCAATAAACTTTGAAGTTTTATAAGAAGGGTCTCTTTTCTTCAAATTGACTTCAAATATGTTTTTTTGGGATAAGTGTTCATTGAGTAGTCTCTTTTAGTAAGAACCATAATATTTTATCCCCACTTCAAAAAGCTGAAACGTCCTTTTTTCTTCCTTTCAATTTATTTTTATGTTTTCTCACCACAATTTGGATTTTTTTACTTATGACAATATACATATCCATTCTTAGTCATGTCACTTTCTCTTTTTTTTTTCTTCTTTCAACTCTAATTTTGTTCTAATTATGTTTTACCATAGCAATTAGCAACATAGTTAATTTGTTAATTGTTTTTTATATTAGCAAATTAATTAATTTTCTTGTTAATAAAATAATGATGCATATAGATAGACAATTTTTATTGGTTACGATAATAAAATAGAAAATTTAAATATTTAAAAGTTTGTTATAATATATTTTAGATTAATTAATAAATGTATTATATTTCTTTTTCTCTATCTGGCATGTCTCAACAGTTAAGTTATGTAACAAGACATTACCACAAGTTCTATGTACAAAAAATTGTTTTTAAAGTTAGGAATCGAGAAACTAGAGTGTCGTCGTATTTATTTGAAAGTGTAGATTTATCGATTTAGTGATACAAACTTATTAGAGTTTAAATTGAAATTAAAATTTTAGATTTAAATAATTTAGTTGAAATGTGTCCAAGACTATTTGATAAATTGAAGCAAAATTGATTTTAAAAGAATTAGGAGTAAAATTGTGATTGTTGGATTATCATAGTAAATATAAATATCTATCATGTAAATTGATATGTGTAGAGTAAATCATGTTAATTGGTATATATGTAGAGTGCATGTAAATTGACATGAAGATTAAAATTTATTTTATCAATTTTTTTAATTATTAAAATTGCTTATTTTGTATTAGGACTCAAGTTTGAAGATCAGGACAACTCCTCCAAAATCTTTAAGACGGGCCTACTTTCTACCTCTATCTATGACGCAATTGACACCTTCACTACCTTATTTGCACCAAAAAACAACACCTTTTTCAAATTCAAATCCTTCTCCCATGAACAAAAACAATCAAATACCAAATAGGAATACAAACATTAAACCATGGTTCCCAACATCAAAAGCTTTAACCAACTTTGGTGACACAAACTGCATGGAACAATTACTTGTTCATTGCGCCAACGCAATCGAAACAAATGATGTAACACTTGCTCAACAAATCCTTTGGGTTCTCAACAACATAGCACCACCAGATGGCGATTCAAATCAACGCTTAGCTAATAGTTTCCTAAGAGCTCTCACAAATCGTGCGGCGAAAAATGGAACTTGCAAAATGCTAGTAGAAGTTTCGAACGCTCGTAACAATCTCAACATTGAAACACATAGATTCTCAATCATTGAACTAGCTAACTTTGTCGATTTAACGCCTTGGCATCGATTTGGTTTCACCGCGGCTAATGCATCCATTATTGAAGCAACAGAAGGTTTCTCAGTGATTCATATTGTGGATTTGAGTTCAACTCATTGCATGCAGATTCCTACATTAATCGATGCCATTGCTAGTCGTCACGAAGTTTCTCCGTTGATCAAACTCACCGTAGCTGATCATGCTAACATTGATCAAATTCCATTTCATGTTCCACCTATGCTTGATCTTTCTTATGAAGAGTTAGGTTCTAAGTTGGTGAATTTCGCTAGGTCAAGAAATGTAACATTGGAATTCAGAGTTGTTTCTTCAAGTTACACAAATGGTTTTGCTTCTTTGATTGAACATTTGAGAGTGCAACGTTTGGTTTATTCAGGTGAAGCTTTGGTTATAAACTGTCACATGATGCTTCATTATATTCCAGATGAAACCCTATCTTTAATTCATGACACAAATTTAAATTCAAACTCAAATTCTTATGTTTATGATACTTTTTCATCTTGTTCGTCTTCTGCTGCTGTTGCTACTACTACTTCTTTGAGATCGTTGTTTCTCAAGGCGGTTCGAGGTTTAGATCCAACAATTGTAGTTTTAGTAGATGAAGATGTTGATTTAACTTCAAATAACTTGGTTTGTAGATTAAGGTCTGCATTTAATTATCTATGGATACCTTATGATACTGTGGACACTTTTCTGCCACGTGGAAGTAAACAAAGGCAATGGTATGAAGCAAACATTTGTTGGAAGATTGAGAATGTGATAGCTCATGAAGGGGTTCAAAGAGTTGAGAGAGATGAGAATATAGGGAAATGGGAAGAAAGAATGAGAAATGCAAATTTTCAAGGGATTGGATTTGGTGAGGAATGTGTTGGTGAGGTGAAGGCTATGCTTGATGAACATGCTGCTGGTTGGGGATTGAAGAAGGAAGATGAACATATTGTGCTTACTTGGAAAGGACATAATGTTGTTTTTGCATCTGCTTGGTTGCCTGCTTAGTTCAACATTTTTTCCCCTTTCTATTGTTGTATTCTATGAATAATTAATCAAGTTATTGTTTTCCTTTTTAGTGTTTGGTATTAGTACTACATCTATTAATTGTTTTATTCCTATTCTTTTATATTTGGCATAAGAGGGAGTAACATTTGGTCAGTTTAATTGTTTTATTTTATATAAATAAAATATTAGTTGTTAGTACATTAATGTTACTACTTATAGTCCAACTTTAAACACTATACAATTTCTTCTCAAATTTATTTGAATACTTTAACTCAACCACTTAAACTATGTTATGGAGAATGGAAACTGATTAATTTTGTATTTATAAAGGGTAGAAAAGGGAGTGTAATTTTCTCGATAACATTTGATTAGTTTTTAATAAATGTTGGTTAGTTTTATTGTTTTTTTATTAGATAAATACTAGTTGTTAGTATATTATTGACGAGAATTTATTTATCGAACTTTTTTTAGACTTTTTTAAATATTTTCGTTCATCCACTTTAACTATGTGGTGGTGAGTGGAAACTCCTAAATCTTATTGAAATTTTAAAAGTTAACAAGTATTCTCTTTAGTTTTATTGAAAAACAAAAATGAATAAAAAAATATATATATATATATATATCGATCAAATTTTTATTAGGATACATTAGTTTTTATTAACTCATTTTTACCTATAAATAAAGTTATAAAGAATAGATGAGAAAGAATAATGTGTTTTTTTTCTTATATTAAGTGTCAAAATGCGAGATACAAAATGGAGGAAATCAGATGAGAATAATTTTGCATGCAAACGAGGTACTTGATAGATGAAATTTCATCAAAATCTAAATGGCGTTTGTTTGCTTTTTTCTTTTTTACTCAATGGCGTTTGTTTGATACGCGGAATAAGTGATGACGATAAAGCTTTTCAAAGTTAAAGTTTTTCAAAAATTTATGTCTCTTAAATTTGGTTTGTTTTTAAAAAGTAAAAGAAGAGATCTACATATGGGTGCATACAAATGTCGGCCAGAAATTGGAAAGTTAATGATTTGTCCATACCAATGGATCTAAGGGAGAGGAACAACACAATGAAGGAAATAAAGCACACACTCCAAAATCTTTTCTCTCCAAATAAAAACGGTGAAAAAAATTAGTGGTCACCTACTACCCCTTAAATATTTTGAGGGCAATAGAAATAATGATTTTATAGATGTGATATAATTATGTGATAGAAAATAAAATATAAGGAGAAAATGAAGTGATGAATGATTATATAAAAATTATGGAGGTACATATATTGTGAAAATTATATGGATTTTTTTTTTAATTTCACCATAAATCTTTTATCATATCTTATTTTCTAAGAGATAATATATCATTTTAAATTTTATTATTTTATTTTCTCACTGTTTTTACTCAATCAAATGAAAGAATATAAATTATTTTTTTATTTTGTCTTCTATTTTAATAAAAAAATTAATTAAAAAACCATTATAAAATTATCTTATGTTCTATTTTTGTTTTATTTTTGTTCTTTCAACATTTCTTTGTTAACCAAACGAAGTTTAAAGATTAAATCCTAATATTTCAAAAAAAAAAAAAAATCAACGCTAAAAAGACAAAAATATATAATTTTGTATTTTCTTTACACTATCTAAGTTGGGTTGTGGGAGCCGCTAAAGAGGTGGACTAAGTTTGAAACTCTTTTGTAGGTTGGGTATTGTAGTGGTTTGGAGTTTGGCTCCATTGTTTTTTACTCACCACCTTAGTTGGGAACTTACTTGTCTAATAAATAACAGGCAGAACAATTAGGATTTGGACTTAAAACAATTGGTGAGAATATATATATGTGAGAGGCATTAGAAGATTTACGTTTGTAAGGAATCTTACTATTAATTGAGCTAATTGTTATCAAAATGGAATAATAATTAATCAAATTTTGGTGGTCTATTCATGTGACTTCAAATCATTCTTTATGAAATTGAGAATTGCGTCATGTATATTTTATGAAATATAGACTACTAATATTTGTTGTTAATTCAACAAAATTTTACACGCCTCCCTAAACACTATATATACCCATGCCCATTGATATGATGTTTTAGAGCGTATGCTATTATAGTAAGAATACACAACTTCAAGTTAAAAGATACAAAATTATAATCCACTATACTCTATAAATCACATATTTCACTTCTCCACTTTGATAAAAGCCTAAAACATGTTCGGAACAACTTAAAATTAAGAACACAAGCAAAGAGTCATTTCTGTATTGCATACAATAGGCTAAACTATGGTGAAAACCATATTTATTTAGATACAATACTTAATGTTTTGATGAAAATAAAATACGAGTACAATTTATTCTCTCATACAAGTACTTCAAAAGGAATTAGTTACACTTAGAAGATCAATATCATTTGCTTTGATTTGAAGTATTAATACATGACAAAGACTTCATGAAATCAACATAAGGATGTTATATGATAAGATTAAACTAAGTAAAAACATTATCAACCTTAACTTACATAAGATTCGTTGAAGTATCAAAAGACTCTTTCATACTTAGTGAATTTGTGATTAAGTCCCAAGATCATAGTTAATCTAATCTTGTGTGGATGGTGAAAGCCATATTTATTTAGATACAATACTATTTTTTAATGTTTTGATGAAAATAAAATACAAATACAATTTATTATCTCATGTTTGGTTAAGTGCAGATGCAATATATCGTATGATAGCAAACTAATTGCAAAAGAAAATATCTCTTGGTGCTTATCGTCTA
This sequence comes from Cicer judaicum, assembly GCA_037974835.1. Lineage (NCBI taxonomy): Eukaryota > Viridiplantae > Streptophyta > Magnoliopsida > Fabales > Fabaceae > Cicer > Cicer judaicum. Next base: position 3,216,909 of record JBBPBS010000007.1, on the reverse strand, counting down.
GTGACATACAAGAACTTCAAAGGAATTTGTTACACTTAAAAGATCAATATCATTTGCCTTGATTTAAAGTATTAGTACATCACAAAGACTTCATGATATCAACATAAGGATAATATTATATGATAAACTTAAACTAAGTAAAGACATTATCAACCTTAGCTTTCATCTGATTCGATGAAGTATCAAAAGACTTTTTCATACTTAATGAATTTGTGATTAAGTCCCAAGAGATTCTTTCATACTTAATGAATTTGCAAAAAGGTTAAAGTCAAAGTTAAAGCATATTTGAAAACTCAAACTTTCATACTTAACAACTTCGAAAGTAGTCATTAAGCTCATGTCAAAAGTTGCAACGACTCTTTCTTTAGTGTGAGTACTATAGACATCTTCCAAAAGCCAGTAAAAAAATCTTCCAATATCTATATTATAAATATCTATTTAAAAACCAACTTCATTGTTAATTTGAAGTTGACGAAAATAAACCTAGAATGGAAGAAAGATAAAAATTCAAGAAGATCATATCGTCCAAAGTGGTTTTGTATTTATTCCAAAATATTCAAATCAGAATTAACAAAATAAGATGGTCATTGTATATCTTCTTAAAGAAAATTATCATCTTATAAATCATCCAACAAAAATATATTTTCTATGTGAGAGAAACTTAGATTTATTAATTGAATAGTAACTCTATTTGTAGGAGAGACCGTCCAAAACCTCAAATTTAAAGGAGGCATAACTTTTTAGCTTTTATAATATGTATAAATAAATATTAAGAACGAAACAAATTTTTTGTGATAGTATGTGAAAATATTTAGTGGACATAAATTTTTATTTTCTTAAAGGAGATATAAGTGTGTCGTTGGCATATGTATTTACACAATATCTATTATTTTTTAGGCTAAAAATATTTGATTTTTTATCTTTTGTAAAAAAAAAAATTTGATCATTTATATTTTTTAAATTATTTTAATTCTTTATCTTTTTAAAATATTAGTGCTTTGGCCCTTTAAGTAAAAATCATAAAAAAATTTAACAAAAAGCTGAATATGTCTTAGCCACGTGAATATGTAGTGTTAACTTGAAATTGAGATAGTTCACAGATATTAATCTGACTGAGATAGATTCAAAACGACGTGGTTTCATTTGAGAAGGAGTTTTGAATGGGAGGAAAAAAGACACATTAATCTAAACACACAAACAAGCAAGTTTAGAAGGTATGAGTTGAAGAAGAAGATGAAATGAAGCCATTGAAGGGAAAAGCATAAATGACACCATTGATTGCGATACCATTGAGGAAAAACAAAGAAACATTACGAGCTTGAAGATAAGTGATTTAGGGTTTCGAAAGTTACGATTTTAGCATTTTTTCAACTTGATATTAGTCTGTTATTTGATCGCATTTTTTGATCAGTTTTGAAAGTAAAAATTTCTCCATCTTCTTCAACACATTTTTACTCTGTTTTTCGACACATATTTGGGGGCTTTTTCGTTTCATTTTTTATTTGCTTTGAAAGTAACGATTATGCTATTATTTGTGATTCTGCTATGTTATACATTTGTTTATTCTAGGTTGTTTTTGTTTATTTAGTTGCTGAAGTGATTGTGTCAATTTTTTTGTGTAGAATATGAAGTAATGGATAAGTTTAGGGTTGTGATTTTAATGATGGTTTTTATTTTTTATGATAACTGGAGATATTATGGAGTATAAGGGTGGGGGATTGAGAGTGAATGACTCAATGAACGTGATAGGTGGTCATACTTTGAGGTTTTAGGCATTCTTGAAAGTAAGGGTTACCCAAGGTTTGAATCAATGTGGTATAAGATTGGTGGCAATTTTAAAAAGTTGTTTAATGGTGAAGGTGCAATGGAAATGGTAGATTTAACTGATGTTAATGGAAGAGTTGAGTTGTATGTTTGTGCTCCACATGTGAAATATGATAAAATTGATGAATTGTCTCATGACAAAGATGATGCCATTTGTGAGAATACTGAATACCTTGTCCAGATGGTTTCTCCCACAAAGACCCCAAACAATAAAAGTCCTACTAAAACACCAAAGAAAAACACTCCCACCAATACACAAATAAATAAATAAAAATCCTAGTTCTATATACACCAAAGAAAAAGAAAAACCATCAACATCCAATAACAAATCTGCCATACCTAAGAAAAAACCATCCAGACCCAAGAAAACGAGTAACTATATTGTAGGGACATAGAAAATGGCACCTAGAAGGTCAACAAGAATTAGAAGTGGATCTCAATCACAATGAAGTCAAGAACCTGTGAACATCAAGTGTATAAGTGACACTGGGAGAGATAATGAAGATCCTGTTTATGTACAAGACACTGAAAGAGATGACGATTTAGATGATGATGGAGTTGAAACAAATTTGAATGATGATGATGTTGGTGTTGAGTCGAGTAGTGATGGTAGTGTAATGGAAACCAACTTCAATAATGATGAGGAAGAAACAAATGATAGTTGGGGTATTGATGAATTTGATGAAACGGAAGCAAATAGGACAACAAAGAGCAATTATTCAAAAGGTAAAGGGAGTCCAAAAAAGAAAAAGAAAATGACACAAGTGTAATTTGAAGTAGTTGTCGAAGAAGCTCCGCAAGTATCGAAACTTACAGAAGTGCAACCTAAAGTAGTTGTTGAAGAACCTCAACAGCTGCAGCGTAATTCAGAAGTAGTTGTTGAAGAAGGTTCTGCAAGTGACAAAAAAAAACAATGGGGGAAGGCCAAAAAAGAAAAAAGTAATTATGCCACAACCCTCTATACAACTTTATGTTGAGCATACTACATAAGATAAGGTTGATGACACATTATAGGTAAATGTGGGATGCCAAAGAATAAACCTAGAGTGCTTGAGGATTTAGAATCTCTTTCAATAGTCGGTGATAAATCAAATGATAGTGATGTTGTTTGGGATTTATTTCTAGATCAAAGTCAAAGCACCCAATTTCTAGGCAACCTAAAGATATGACTAATTTTAAATGGGCATTAGGCATATATTTTGCAAGCAAGGAGGAATTTAAGAGGTTTATTTGCAGTTTTAGTCTCTTTAATTTTATCAATTATGAAATTGGCCTCCTATTTTAAAATCTAACAATTTTGGCTATTCATTGTGATTTTTTGAACTAAAATATGGCGTTGTGACATATGATATAGAGATATGAAATGATTAACATCCACATAATCACAATAAAATCCTCTAAAACTTTACTTTCAACTTTAAATTTTTGTAATTTTTATAATTTAATTAATGAGATGTGACATCATTTAAAATATGTCAAAATCGTCATTTATTTAGTTAAAAAATGTGAAGGGAGGATTAAAACCGTTGAATGTTAAAATAGAGGGATTTATTTCGTGAATTGATAAAAATAGAGGGACTAAAACGGCAACTAAACCAATTTTAGAATGTCATGAGGAAGGAACATTAAGGTGGTGAAGAATGACAAAACAAGGGTGAGACTTGTTTGCATGGAAGGTTATGAATGGTTAGTTTTATGTTCAAAGCTTCTTCCACATGATGATACCAGGAAGCTAAGGACATTGGTGGATAATCATGATTGTAGTAGAGAGTATAAGGTTAATATGTTGAAATCATCCTGGTTGAGTAAGTGGTTGTTAATGGTATCAAGGAAAATTCGAAGATCAAGGTGCCATATATAATTGATAAATTCCGTCAAAAATGTAATTTTGAGATAACACAAATAATGGCACTAAGGGAAGGAATTTTGCTAGAGACCTTGTTGATGGCTAATTCAAGGAGCAATACACAAGACTCTACGATTATTGTCATGAATTATTATGATATGTTCAACAGTTAAATTAAGTGTGAAAGCTTATCATGGAGTAGAGGGAGATACTGAAAATCCCAACAAATGTCCTAGCTTTCAAAGGATTATGTGTGTTTCAAAGCTTGCAAGGAAATATTTTTTAGATGCAGGCCAATAAATGAATTAGATGGTTGTTTCTTACAACCAAATGTTATCTATCGCATTTGTTGTTGTGAAGAGTGAGTATAAAAAATCTTAGACTTTGGTTTTTGGAATCTAACTAATGATCTTGGTGGGCCACAATTATATAGAACTTACACAATTATATCAGATCAAACTAAGTTAATGTTCATTTACTGAGTTATATTAATACTTATTGTTTTGTGCATTTAAATTAATGCTTATTGTTTTGTGCATTTAAATTAATTTTTTTGGACTTGTTTAGTTTTGAAGTAGTTTGTGTCAGTTTTTTTCTCTCTATTTTGGACTGATTTTGTGAATGTTTTCGGATTTGTTTTCATGGCTATCCAAAGCTATGGTCACTAAAGCAACTGTCTTAGACTTTTATGAGAAACAAATTTTTTATTTAATTAAAAGAGTTCAAAAGAAATTTTACTTAATAAAAAATTAAGATTTTAATATTTTTAAAATTAAAACTTTTAAAATTAAAATTATATATATTTTTTTCTAAATTTAATATTATCTCAATAATATTAAATCAATTATAAAAATTATATAATATCAATTATATTAATTTAATGATATTAAAGTAAAACTTAAAAAAAATTATTTTAGACCTCTTATTAAAATTCATTTTATATTTTCACATGTGTTAAACAGATTCTACTGAATTTGGACATGGACTGGTTTTGTGACTGATTTTTATTAAAATTCATTTTATATTTTCACATGTGTTAAACAGATTCTACTGAATTTGGACATGGACTGGTTTTGTGATTGATTTTTACTTGTTTATTTTGGACTGTTGTTTTGAGATTGGTTTTGTATTGCTCTTTGACTATTTTTCACATGTTTTTTAGGAACTTAGTTTTTGCCAATATTTTATGATTGTCTTTTAGGGACTTAGTTTTTGCCATTTTAGGATTGTTTAAGAAATATTTTGAACTGTTTTGGGATTGATTTTTGCTATGTTTTGTACTGTATTTGACATGTTTTTTTAGACTATTTTAGTACTAGTTTAGGTCATTTTTCTATTTTTGGATTAGTGCATAATTTTTAGATGTTTTAGGACTGTTTTTAGAAATGTCTATGGATTAGTTTTTTTTGTTAATAATTTTTGGATTTATCTAGGAAATGCTTTGAACTATTTGATACGTTTGAAGTTAGCAAATCCTTTGACAGTAAATATAAAAACTACATTACATTTTATACATTCATATTTATTATAAGTTATTCAATAGTTTTTTATATAAGAGGAGTATGACTCTATTCGTTGACTACAGCTACTTCGATTACTTAAAAATGGAGATAAAATAAGTAATTAGTCAGATAAAATAAAATTATTATTCACATCAATCACTCTTTCTCATTAAAATGACTTAACTTAAAAAAAAAATAAGTTATGGGAATGTGAACATCTACCGTGTGTTTTATTGGTTTAATTTAATTAATTTTATTTTATTAATATAATTTACTTTATTATTATTATTATTATTATTTTTATTAAAATTAAAAATATTATTAAAAATATTATTTTTATTATTATTTATTAATATATTTTATTTTATTAATAGTTTTTTGAATTTTTAAATATTTTAATAATTTATAATTTATTAAATAATAATTAAC
>JBBPBS010000007.1:3179725-3210780 GCA_037974835.1 Cicer judaicum | reverse complement strand
ATTGAAACTACATTTCAAACATCTTGAAAATCATCTAAAAAAGAATAATTATCAAACTCTTGATGATAAAATTATTTTTGAATAATTAAAATCATTAAAGATATTTTAACAATTGAATCAAAATTAAAATTTATACTATTGAGTTATTTGATAATATTTAATTGTTTTTATAGTACCAATTGTTTTTATAGTACCAGCGTAATTTATACAATAATATAAATCATCTTTATTATTGTTGTATCCATCAAGACACATATTGTTCTAAATTAAAATTATTATAAATCTTAACTATTTGTGATCTACTATTTTTCAAGATAGATCAAATAAATAGTCTTACTTTAATTTCTATTGCTAATGATTTTTCAAAGAATCTTAATTTTATAATGAATTGATTAATTATATTTGTGCAAGAAAAAAAATATAATAATCACGAATTTTCGTTTTTACAATATTACATGATAATGTTGATCACCAAAACAGTAAAACATTTACTAGTACAATAAAGACATATACTTAACATGCCATATCAACTTAGTTAGTTACTTTATTTCATTAGTTAGTTAGAATGCATTTTACTAACTATTAGTTAGTTAAGCTTGTAACGAACAACATATATGGTTGTTCAAGAAGAGAGCAATAATTCTTAGAATTCTGTTAGTGACTGATGAATCTAATACTTTAATTAACGCCAGTGATGAATCTAATGAAGCTTCCTCAATCAACAATCTTGTTTTTACTCATGTGTAGTATGATCGTATTTGGTCTTCTTTAGAATATTTAAGTTCTTATTATAAAAATAAAACTTTTTAGTGTATGTGCTCCCAATGGTGCATTTGTTGTAGCCAAATATGCAGAAATTGTTACATTTTCAGCTACCAATGCCCTACATTCATTTTTTCTGACTCTTAAGTGTTTTTGTTACAGGATTTGACATCCAAGAGGAAGATTGGTCCTGGTAGTCAAGTTGAGGGGTTGTATTGGTTGCTGGTAGGTTCCAAGATTCTTGATGCTACTATTCACTCTAAACCTACTTCACTTCCCTCACCTTCGGTAAACTCTAGCACTATTATTCCTAATGTGGCTATTTGGCATTTTAGATTAGGACATTTATCCAATAATAAGTTAGCTCACATGCATGAATTGTATATATCCTTCAATTTTTGTTGATCATAATTTTGTATGTAACATTTACCATCATGCTAAACAAATGAAATTGCTTGATGTTTTTAGTACTTCTAATGCTTCTCATAAGTTTGAACTTGTTCATTTTTTATATATAGGGCCCTTTGGACACTAGTTCCATTCATGGACACAAGTATTTCTCAATTGTCTTAGATGATTTTAGTAGGTTTGTGTGGATCATTGTTTTGAAATCTAAGGCTAAGGTCTCATTGCATTTCCAATTTTTTTTTACAATGATTGAAACTCAATATCATGTTACACCTAAGTATGTTTGAACAAATGATGGCCTGGATTTTTACTTCTTTCCTTTTATGCTTCAAAAGGGATAATTCACCAAAAATCTTATGTAGAATCTCCCAACAAAATGGGTGTGTAGAAAACATCAACATATTTTGAATGTTGGAAAGGATCTTCTTTTTCAATCTAAGCTTCCCAAAATCTTTTGATCATATGCCTTATTACATACTACCCTTATTATAAACATAATCACTACACCACTTCTTGGACTTAAGTCATCATTTCAAATTTTGTATGATATTGTACCTGTTTTAAGTGATTTCAAAGTCTTTGGATCATTATGTTATGCCTCAATTTTACAAGTTCATGGGACCAAATTAGATCATAGGGATAAGAAATGTGTTTTTCTAGGCTATGCATTATGATTGAAAGGTTATGTTCTTTTAAATCTTGAATCTAGAGAAATATTTGTTTTTAGAAATGTTATTTTTCATGATATATTGCCCGGATGTTGTTATTAATTCCTCTTCACCAATGCTCCATAATTGAAAATATATTTTCTCTTATCGAAAAGGCATCTCTGTACAGGATTAGAGCCGCCGTCAAAAGCCCCCAACTACAAACCCCCTTAATTTTTTGTTTATTATTAGACCTCTATCAAAATAATTTTTTAAAATTTCGACCCATTATTTCATGGGGCCTAAGGAGGGGTCCATAGACCTCCAATATTTTGTTAATTTTAAGATTTTTTTCTTGAAAAAAAATTTATTCAAAAACAATCAGAAACTTTTTATCGAAAAAAAATGGGAAATTTTTTATCGAAACAAAAAATCGGACATTTTTTATCGAAAAAAGTCGAAAATTTTTTATAGTAAAAAATCTAAAAAGTTTATACAAAATAATCAAAAAAAATTTATCGGTGAAAAAATTGAAAAACTTTATTTCTCAAAAAAGGAAATCGATTCTTTTTTAAAAAAAGTGGGCCTATGGGCCTCCTAAGCCTACACAATTTTAGGGGACTTTCAGTTTAGAGGGTCTTGTTTTTGGAAACCTTTTAAATTATTAATTTTTTTTGACCCCTTCAAAACGTAAACTCAGACCAATAATTAGGGGATTTGTCAAATCTTAAAAAATTGATGTAGTTCCTAATACAACAATTGCACCCACCAACACCAAGTCATCTAATAATTCTGCTACTAACATACCTTTGCTCCTACACTTACACCAATTCTCCAAGCTTGTACCTCACCAAGATCTAAGCATAAACCCTCACGTTTAAAGGATTACATATGCAATTCCTTTTCAAGGTACTTTTTATCCTATTTCCAATTATACTTCTTACTCTAAAATTTCAAAGTCACATTGTTGTTTTACCCTATCACTTACCACCAATAGTATGCCTAGGACTTATGTTGAAGCTAGTAAATTTGAGTGTTGAAATCAAGCCATGCAGGGCGAGCTTACTACTTTTAGTAAAACTAGAACTTGGAAACTTGTATATCTTCCTCATAATGTCAAACCAACTAGCTGTTGGTGGGTCTATAAGATCAAACATCGAGCTCACGGATCAATTAAGCGTCTTAAGACACATTTGGTTGCCAAAGGACATAACTAATTTGAGGTCGGTCTTGTACTAATTCGATACAATCATCCGTGTAGCCAAATTGACTACAATTCAATTAATCCTTGCCTTAACCTCCATCCATCAATGGCATTTGCATCAACTTGATGTAAACAACGCTTTCTTGCATGGTGACTTGCAAGAAGCCGTGTATATGGCTTTACCTCCCGTTGTTGTAGCTTTTAAACCTAGTCCTAAGTGGTATGAAAAACTAACTACTTTATTGATCAAACATAACTACAAGTAAGCACCTTTTAACCACTTAAAGAAAACAACCACGTCTTTCACAGTTTATCTTGATACACCTTTATATCTTGATATATGTTGATGATGTGATACTAGTAAGAAATTCCCTTCAAGAATTCCAATCTATCAAATTTGTCTTTGACACTTACTTCAAAATCAAGGACTTAGTGTCCTCATTTTAGGACGGGGAGTAACACTTTCTCAACAAGGCGGACATCTCAGTGTCAAGCGGATTTCACACAAAATCAGAACTTTAAGTAAAGCTCCACGAGGGCCAGTCTTATCATTACATTTTACATAACATCTGAATTGATTGTCATGAAAAAATCTCCGATCTCGAATTATGAAACTACTTCCAATTTCATCCAAAAAATAATTGGCTGAATTTTCTATAAATATATACCAAGCTCCAATCTAGATAAGCTTGTTGAACACATTGTAATATTCTTAAGAAATTCACAATGAAAAATTAAGTTTCATTATCTCACAATATATAATTCGTCTACAACAGCAAATATGTTATAACACCATATAGAGAGTTAGAGGGATCAAAGTTTGAAAAAGTTGAATTAATAATGATTGAATTAGTAACGATGTAGTTAGTTAATTGTAGATTAAATCGTTTAAGCAAAAGATCACAAAATCTCTTTAACCTGTATTGTCATTACTTTTTTCCTCCATTGGCTACTCTACAAAATTTATCAAATATATATATTAAGAAAGAAAGGTTTTATTATATAAGGTCGAGATATATTGGTAGGACACTCAAAACGATATGAAATGAAATTATTATTCCGATTAACCATTTATTTGATATATATAAATTAGCACTTTTTTTTATATTTGTTTATGTAATTTTAATTATTTAACTATGTAAGATTAATTTTTTTTTATTTGTTAAAAAAAAAAGTGACATGACATGAAAGAAAAATAAAAAATAGCGTTGAATTTATGAAGATGAAAAACATATAACTTAGAGTTTTTTTACATAGTACCACTGTCAGTTTTTGTTGTTGTGTGGGATATAGGGTTAGTTGATCTATTTTATGAACCACCGGAGTTTAATTGAATATATAGAATTAGTTAAATTTTATATAAAAAAATATTTATGTTAAAAAAATAAAAAATGAATAATTATTAATTATAATAAAGTTGTGAAAATCAAATTATATAAATTTATAGGATAATTGTGTTTTAATAATTGGTGTATGTTATGAGTATAATTATTTTTATGAGTTGAATTGTGCTTGTTGGGTTATAGCTATCTAGATTTATACTTGAGTCTAATATGTGAAAGTGACATGTTATATGTGCATATTTTCTTATTACATAAATTAATCTAATCAAATGACATGATGCATTATGCACCAAATGACACGCATTATGCACCATATAGAATGTATCATATAAATTGGTATGTGTAAATCTTTATTGTCATTGTATGATATAGATTGATATGGGTGTACGTGGGTTGGATTTAGTCAGTTTTGACAAAATTCGATATCCGATTCGATCAATTATCTATGAGTTGAATTAAGTTCTAAACCCGTATTTTTTCATTTTACTTGAACCGAACCGACCCGATCAAGAACGAGTTGGGTTGGATTGGCGGATTATACATAAATAATAACTTATTTTTATTTTACGGAGAAATATATTTAATATTTTAATGTTTCAAAAACTATAAAATTTCAATCACATCATTCAATTCTTTAAAAAAGTCATCAACCTCTCACACAAAAAAATAAATCCAACAATCTTCAAATACATAAATAAATTCAACAACAATAAATCAATAAAATACAAAAATTCATTAATTTTAAACAATGTCAATTTCAAGTACAAGCACTTAACAAGAGAATTCATCAATAATTATCATCTTTGCTAGTGCTATTCTAGTTCTCTCTTGATTAAATTCAACAAGTTTAAAACTAACAATATTAGGGTCATCGGCATTTTCCTTTCCAAGAACAATTGTCTTTTGTTTCTTATCAACTTATCTATTTGGATTTTTAAAGCACTTATTTACAAGTCTAAGCAAGTTAGTGGTTCCATGATTAAAAGAATTTGCATACATTTTTCCACAATACTTACATATACATGTATCATTTCCCTTATTAAAATGTAACCAAGCACTCGAAGAGGTTTTATTAGATTTTCTTTTGGTTACCTCCTTTTTTTGAGTTGGCGGCAATAGTGAGAGGCTTAAATCTTGTGCTTGTGGAGCAAAATGATTAAGAGCTTCTTGTTCCCGTTCCATTTGTCTCAAATCCATGCAATTATATAATTAAAAAATTTCAAAGGTAAAAGGAAAAGCAAAAGAAAACAGATAGCATTGCTACTTGATCCACCATATTACTTTTATCATTACACATAACCCACCAACCATTTTAGTTTACTAAGCTACCATAATTTTTTTAATAGTAATGTTTCATTTGTTTATAGTTAGAGTACTTACTATTTTTAAATAAAATACTAAAAAAAAGTGTTTAATAGATTTAAATGTAAAGAGTATAAATTAAATTCATCATAAGTTTTTGCATAAACATCACTTTTGCTAATAAATAGTATTTAACTAAAAAAAATTGTATTTAACAAATTTAAAAAATTTATATTAAATTCATTATAAGCAAAAGCTTTTCGTTCATCATTTTATTATGTAAAACTATAATAAAATATAACATTTAAATAAATAGTATTTAATTCAAAAAATTGAATTTCTCTTTTAAAAGAGACAATTCAAAAATTAACTACGAATTTTATGAGTACATATACGAGATTACAATGCCAAAATAAATTAAACGCTAAATTGAGATAAAAATTCAGTATTTAGCCTAGACGCATGAATATCTTGCATCAACATTCATATAAAAATCAATTATTAATAATATTTTATTATAACTAATTCGTATAAAAATCAGGAGCACTTGCAAAACAAAAGAAGAAAGTGGACGCCAGCGCGACTTCAAGAAGTCTATAAGAAGGTGGACTCACAAAGTGGACGACGACAATTAAAAATCTAAACAAAAGTAATGAAACCCTATTGTACTGTTGAGGCTGCCAAACAAAATTAAAAAAAAATATATATATATAATTAGTTATCGGTTTGGGTTTACGGGTTCAAATTGTGAAACTTATTACCCAAACCAAATATAAACAGGTTTTAACATGTTGGGTTGGATCGGGTTCGAAAGTGATCAGGTATAGGTAAAAATTGGGTTGAATTGGGTTGAGTGATCGGGTTGGCGGGTTGACCCGCACATATACATTCCTAAATATGTGTTTATGTACTAAAATTTATTTTACCAATTTTTTAATTCTTAAAATTGTATTTTTTTATTAAGTTCAATTTTTAAGATTATAATAGAGTCCTAAAATTTTTAAGATCACCAAATACACAAATTTTGTAGACCAAATTATAATCCTAATGTCTATTATAAAAAAAATGAAGGAATAATTTATAAAAACTTTTTCAAAACAACTAATATAATTATAAAATAAAATAAAATTTTCAACCTAAATTCCAACTAAATTTTAATTATTAAAAATATAAATTAAAATTTAATCTATTATCTCTCTAATATATTTTTATAAATTTAAAACTTAAAATTTTTATATTAAATAAAGTATTATATTTTTTAATTGTATATTAAAATTTTAAAATTTCGACTATTCAATGTTTTTGTTCTAAGATCCACTGCTGCGTAACAACATAGACAATTTTAAAGCAAAATTAAATTTATGAAATTAAATTTTAAACAAAAAACAAAAAATATTACTAGAACAAAGATCAACAAAGCGCTTACTGACAAAGACCATATATATATATATATATTTAATTCTTATTATTATTGAAAAATGAAGCATGATTAAAGAGCAATATTCGTTTTTCATAATTAGAGACTCTAGTCGCACTTTTGTTGCTGAGTTTAGGTGTAATCTTGTCCTGTCTACGTCAGTTATGGCCTAGTAACGGGGTTTGGTCCATAGTTTAAAATAAACATATAATCTTAGTTATAATCATGTACTTAGATGGACTCACTCTCTGTTTAGCATGTTCATCTTTTGAAAGATGCAAAATCAATTCTTCTCCAAGAACCCTTTCTTTTATGGACCAAACTGATTGTAAGTGTGAGCTCAAACATGTCTACAAAGAAGCAAATTGATGCAACACTTTTTTGTTAATCTTAGTCATGATGGAGAAGTTGGTTTAGTTACTTTCCCGATCTTCCTCCGTCTTTATTATTTATTGTAGAATGATGTTTTCCCTCGTCTTGTTCTTTAGCTTAGATATATTTTCCTTTATTTATATATAAAAAAGACATGGGAAAATATTGCACTACTAACATTTTTTCTTAAAAATAATCGCGACATTGTTATGCTCTTTACATGGACAAGCGAATTTAAACCCAAACATTCCAAAAATATAAATGGTCCAAGTAGTAAAAATCGGACACTTTAAACAAAACTTCAGTTGACACAGGAAAAAAGATTTGAACCCTTACTCTAGAAATAAATCTAATTGAAAGGAGAGGTTTTTTTTATTTTTTATTTCATACATATTATATCCACTAAAGATAATTTTATTTTAAACACATCATACACTAAATACACATACTTTTTTTTGACAAAATTTAAATATTAATCTATCACATTGTAAAAATTTAGTCTCTCATTACACTAATTATCCTTAGTTGGAATAAGAATATATACTTCCTTGAATTGAAGAAAAGAATTCTTAAAAACATTTATCATTATGAAAATGTGAAATATCTATTGTAGTTATGTACACCCCCAGTTAATTAAGCTTTGTAATTTTGTATAGTAAAAACAATATCCATTACTATTAAATAATAATGAATTACAAAAGAATTAAGAGTTTATTCAATGAAAATGATTGTCTAAAACAATTTAACATTGTTAGATTGATAGGTGGATAATCAACTTCAGCTAAAAATAAATTATTTAAAAGAATTTGAATTTTAACTAAATTTTTTTATCAAATTTTATTTATTTTATGATCGAATTTTATATTACTAAGTTTTTATTCTCCAAAAAATCATATGATTAAAGCCAAAAAAAACACATTGTCTTTCATAAGAGGTTATCATTTTTTCATCTTATATCAAGTAGAGAAATATTCTTTATTTATTTTCATTTCTAAAAAAATAAGAAACTCTATTTTTTTTGTATAAACATATATATATTTTTAAAATAATAATAGTATTTTGTATATAATTAAAATTTTATACTACAAACTTTAAAATATGGAGAGGATTTCTACCCTCTTGCATCACAAACTTTAAAATATTCTTATATAGGTTGAATGACCTAGCAAAATAGTAAAATGTATTAGATAATTTAAAACCAAGATTAATATGTAAGCAACTTACAAAAAAAAGTTAATATTTGTAAAAAAAAATAATAGTACAATTACGAGAAAAAATAAATTTTGAATTTTGTAAACAAATTATTAATATTATTTAATTAATAAAATTTATTTGATTTGATTGGTATGTTGGGGGTAAAGGGTGAAAGGAATCTATGTTCCTTGAGATTCTTCCAAATCCAAGTCATCACACATATATGTCATGTTTTTTTAGTAAAGTGTCATATGAACTCATGATTGGCACGCACACAAACCCTCTAATTTGGGCACGACGGCGTCGTTAACCGAATTAGATTGGGCTTTACACACTGCTTAACCCACACGTGCCTTTGACTATTAAGACTTCGAAATTGTACCTTCGTAAAGGTCAAGGACTCTCTTTCTCTCTATAACTCTTTTTCTTCTCTATCCTTGGTAACAAAGCCCTAATCCTAATTTCTCTCTCACTTTCCAACCCAAACGCTCTCGACTCTCCTCGTTCAATTCTTTCAATCGGAACCAAACGGTTCCGTCTTCAATTCGCATTTCAAGGTTTCGCATTCTCTTCTTTTACTTTATTTCCCTTTTTTTTTCATGCTTCATTGTGTCTTTTTATTTTTCGTTTCTTGATCAATTTTTTGCGTCGTGTTTCTCCAATTATCGATTTTAAGTAATGAAACAACTATTTTGAATCTTAATTAATGAATTCTTGTTTGTTTTTGTCGTTTTCGTTAAATTAGTTGAACTTCGGAAACGTGCATTTGATCTGATTAGTTTACTCTGTGATCGATATTTGAAAGTATCAATTGTGCTTTTAATTTGTTATTACTCGAAATTAAGTTGTATGATTTTCTTTTTTTAGCTTTGAAATTATTAATTTGATATCTAGGTTTTGATTTATTTGATCTCTTAGAATTTAGTAGTGTTTTTTTCAATTTGTTTCAGCTGTCAATGTTTGTTTTTATTGTTGAATTTAACGATTATGAAGTTAGGTTTTGTTTGTGTTTGTAATGGAATTATGATTTTTTTGCTATATGAGGGTTGTGTTGTGTCGTGTCTCTATTTAATGAGATGATGTTTTGGTTTATGATTATAGTGATAACTTGTGGAACACAGGATGCCAGCAGTGCGGTATTTTTCTCCTGAGGACACGATAGATCAAAAGTTACAGATTCAAACGAGGCTTGGTAGTTTGAAATCGTGCAAGTACTTCAATCTTCTCACGAGATATTTAAGTCTCAAAATTAGCAAACATGAATTTGACAGGCTCTGCTTAGCAATTATTGGGAGGGAAAATGTCCCACTTCATAATCATTTCATCAAGTCAATCTTGAAGAAAGCGTGTCTCCCCAAGATAGCTCCGGCAAAACAGAGCAGAGTAGAAGGTTCTTTGACTGTGAAAACGCCAAATGGATGTAACAATCTACAGAATCTATGCAAGGATTTTCTTAAATCTCCTCGGAAAAGTAGAACTCCAAGTTTGCGTGACCGCAGATTCAAAGACCGTCCCAGCCCTCTTGGTCCTCATGGGAAAAACAACAGTAATGGATTTGAGAATTCAACTCCTAAAACTCAAGAGGGATTTGAAAATTCAACTCCTAAAACTCAAGAACAGCAAAGTAATACAGAACCATATTCTGTAGGCAACAAGCTTCCTGTGCCTGTGGAAGATGGGGAAGAGGTTGATCAGGATTCTGAAAGGCTGGCCGAAATTAGAAAGAGTCCTATCCAAGCACCTCTCGGTATTCCAATCTATGATAATAAAGCACAAAGACTTACACGTGAAGGATTACCAGCTGGTACTGTCACTGATACCTGTGAAAGCAATGGTCACTTACCTGATACACATTCTTTGATGAAAAGGATGGAGCATAACCTGGAAACCGAGGAATGTAAGATCTCAGCAGATGCCGCCAACATATTAAATAAGGCTCTTGATGTTTACCTCAAAAGATTAATAAAACCCTGTTTGGATTTAGCGGCTTCAAAATCTGTGAATAAATTTAGTGGTCGAATCCAATCTGGCATGAACAAGTTAGCAACAAATAGGCGTGTGCAAAAGCAAATTGGATCTGCTTCTGCATCAATCTCTGAGTTTAGAACAGCAATGGAGTTGAATCCTACCATACTAAGGGAAGATTGGCCTCTACATTTGGAGAAGGTTTCCTTTCGTGCAATGGAGGAATGAGTTAAACAGGCTCTACATTGTATTGATCCAAGTTATAAATATGAACTTATCTCAAAGTAATGGCATTCGAATGGGTTAGTTCAGCCTCAATCTGACTTTGAGTTTTTACTGATAGATATTGCCGACGTAAATAGAGGTGGAAATATAGGTAATTTTCAATTTCGTGACTATACCATGTAAAGGTTTCAGCATTGGATAGTTTGGCTTTGGACATTTTATATCATAATTGGAAGAGTCAAGTTTACTGAATAGATGCGGGAATCTCTTAACATATCTGTAGGATATTTCTTCATTTCATTAAATTTTTTTTGAATAAATCTTATATTCAGTCTCTCCGGACCTAAAATCACGTTCCTCGGTGTTTGAATTGAGTATCATTGGTGTGGGTGTAAGAAGTTATAGCTTTGTTTTTTTATACCTGATTACATAAAAGTCACTAGTGAATTTACATCTGTAATGACATTGTCATCCTGTTACTTTATTTCAATTGCATATAATCTAGTGTTCAAACTTATATTGTCATCATACATGCTCCTATTTTGTTAATTTGTGCTTTTTGTAAATGTCCAAATAAGAGAAAATAAAGAAATATGAAATATCCCAAAAACAAAACAGTTTTGTTATTAAAGATTGTATTTTAATCCAATAGGTAAATTTTCTGATTTTGCTTGTGCTGCCTAGGGATCTAGAGATGTGAATATTGTGTCTGTAACAGTTTTCTATTTTTGGATTTAGAGTATATAGGTAAGATAACTATTGTTAAGGGTAGTGTGAATTTCATTTTGTCGGGGTTTTAATTTCGTGCAACAATTTACTTTTTTGGTTGGGTATAAAAGACATTAATGTGCAATTACATGCTTTGATTTTGATACTAACCTATTAGCTTCTTGCCTTCTGCTGTTCTGCATACTTGGCATTTGTTATTGTTTACAAGTCCTCAATATGTTGTTCACTTGCTCTTTGAAGTGCCTATTTTCTATGCAAGTGATGAAACTAAAATTTCAATGCCATAGACCTTTAGATTCCAAGCATAAGTTCATTCATTTATTGAGTTTAATTTTGGTGGTGGTGGGGAATGATGGTCGTATCGAGACACCTATTGAGTTTAATTTTAAAATGTTGACACTTTCACTGGTAGGGTGAGAAGCAAGCTTCATGCTCTATCAACTATCATGTAGATGAGTAGCTCGAAAATCACATTAATTTAATGTATTATTATCCCTCTGTTTCAAATTGCACATATACATATTAAATGTGATTGTTTTGTACCTTTATTAATGCAATGAAGAAAAAATGTTCAAATACGTCGAATTAAATTTAGGGGACGCTGAATTATTTGGCACATTACAAGTTACAACAAAGAAAAACTAAACTTTTTCTCTCCCCTTAAATTCCTTTTTTGAACTTCTAAACCAAACCACTCAATTTATTGGCAAACAAATTTATTAACCACAAAAAGAATCTAGTCACTCCTTGCGAATTCCTTTGTTTACATGTTTCCTCCGTATAACATGCACTGTTTGCGACTTGGTGTTCAATTAAAGCACAGAACAATCAGTACGAATTTTCCCATTTCTTGCAGTTTTGACTCCAACGCGACCCAATTTGGTAATAGCATTGATGAAATTGCTGTTGAAAACGTTAGCATTGGAAGCAAAAGAATTAACCGTGGCCTTAGATCTTGTATCCGTGAATAAAATTTGGTCGGAGGTAAATAAACCTTTCCCTTGTTGAAGGTTCCGGTAATAAGCATTGTCGAATGTTCGAGGGGTTGTTGGGTCCATGTCGATGGCTATTCTTGGGTCCACATTCTTAGGGCACATTTGTTGTAACTGTGATGCGTATACTTTGTTCAATGTTGGGTCCACTGGGCTTTGTTTGTTGAAGTTGTATATTCTATTGGAGAACTTGCTGCAATGAGAGAACCCAAGGGTGTGTGCACCTGTAATAAAACGACAATAAGCACGTTCATATAGGGAACAAAATGTGCTAGGAAAATAGTGTTGTTTTGTATTCTTTGCTAACTTCAAGTTTGGATTCTTTTTTTAATGTTATCTTAATTTTTTCGATTGGATGCTTTGTCCTTAGTAGCTTTTGAGGTCTTTCAAAAGATATTGTTTATTTATTTTATTTTCTACACCAAACTAATAGACAAAAAAAATTGATATGATTTTTAATTTAAAATTGGCAGATAATTTTTTTTTATTATATTTAATACACGAATTATTTGAAAGATGATGTCTTTGAATAATTTTTGAAACAATTCAAGCTGGTGTTGTTTCAATTATATTCAGTAGAGAATATAAAACATGTTTTATGATTCAACAATAACATTTATAATTCCGCAAAAAATAAATAATACTTATACACTTAATTTTAATTTTGATTAACTATTTAGTGTACTATTTGATAAGTTTGTTGACATAGTTAATTGATACTTATATGATTCAACTAAGCCTAAAGAGAAGAAAGAGACGTAAAACCAAACGAGATTGTGACATCATTCAATTGTTTGACAATTGATGCAACTATAATTAAACTAATATCTAACTCATTTATCCACATAAATATTGAATTCCAATGTAAAATAAATAAATAGAGTACACTAAAATTAAATTATAAAACAAAAGTCAATAGTTTGCAGTTGTTATTTAATTAAGTGACCACTGGCCAAAGATAATTATTTTAGTCTATATGTCTAAATATTGATTTCCTATTGTAAAAAAAAAATAATATTATTTTCCCCTCCCCTCTAAAAAATAATATTAATATCCTTAAAATTATACAAAAACAAATTTTGGCAACGGAAAGATTCTTAAGGAACCTTTTCTTTATGTAACATATTAATCATGTGGGATATCATCATCCCATGTTTTAATTTAATGGGGTATATTTAAAGTTTCTCACTTTTCTCCGAAATAAAATACCTCTTTTTTCTCAAGGTATTTAACAACTCTCTTGAATTTTGAATGTAACAAAGATATGTTTGATTGGATTTTATTTTGTCTTCTCTATTCTTTAAAATGAGAAATGAAGCCAAAATAGTATTTCACAAAATGTCTAAAATATTAAAGCAGCTAATTAAAGGTTTGATTTGTTAAAATCCTATAACTTCGATAAAATTAAAATGATTCGTGATTTTGTCAAATTCATATCAATTCAAAAATAAGTTAAGTATAAATGTATAAGTATGTAATAAGAAAATCTATATGCCAATAGGAGCCATTTAAAATATTTGCACATGGAATACCTGAGAGGGCAATCATGTCTGTTTGGGTGAGACCATTGGCTGCAAATAGAGAATTCAATTGGTTCAAATTGAAGCTTGGAAGAGGTAGTCTCCCATTTACATCTGAAGCTTTTGAAACTAGCCCATCAAATCTTCCCAATTCAACTGTATACCGTGGTCCACCAGCCTGTATTTAAATAGGAAAATAAAATTTAATTCATAGTATACTTATATTTCATTTCATTCCAAAAAATAAAAAAATAATTTGGCTTATTCTATTAAGAATAGTTGTTAAAGAACAAACCAGATTAATAACATCTCTGGTTGCTAGAGCTAGAATATCAGCACAAGAAACTTTGTTTTTACACTGTGGAACAGCATCTAGTGCTGCTTTTGCTTTAATCACTGTGTCAAAACCATCACCAGCCAATGACAAATTGTCAGAGTGATCCTTCTCTGCTTTGTTATTTCCAGTTGATGCTACCAAAACTGAAGCATCACAACCCTATAATAAAATAAATCAGATAATAAACTTTATGTTACTTATTTATAAGTGATGCAATTAAATAATAAATTAATTACCTGAACAAAACAATCGTGAAAGAAGAGGCGAAGTGTAGCAGGAACAGTAACAAAAGTTTGTTTGAATTTGTTTTGAACTGCTGATCTAACAATGCTTTCAACATTGGGACAAATTTTAGCATAATGGTTTGTACTGAGTTGAGCTAAAGTAAGATATGGAATAAGACACAAATTTAATGAGAGTGACAAAACTAGTATAAGATTAAATCGACCCATCATTTGAAACTTTTGGCAGAGGGAGGAAATAAAATGATGAGATTGTAGTACCAAATATGCTTAATTCGAAAAGTGTGAGGGGCTATATATATGTATTATGAGTTTCGAAGTTGATGTGGCCACGACTCACGAGCCAGTTGTCTTGAAATCTTTATTTTTGAGTATAACTTTAACAGCAATAAAGTTTTTATTCTTTGAATAATTGAATAATAATAGTACTAGTTAGTAGTAAAATTGGTTGGTTTCGAAAGGGACAGTTTTGAGATGTATTTATTTGTTTGTATATGAGGCCGCCTTGGTCTCGTTTAATTTTTACTTTGTCAAACTAAGGCTTCGAGTAAGGAGACTTAATCGAATCATAAATATCCCAAATTGTAAAAACTTTTTTGAGTCAAGTTGGGAGAACATTTTCATCAGTAAAAACAGAGAGGCTGCTTAAAAATTCAGCACGTTAAGAATTTGAATTTTGACTGCTATTCATTCCATGGGGCCCAGTAAAAATAGAGTTTTATTTTTGGATTTTTTTTTCTGAAATATATATATATATTTTACACTAAAATACCTCACTCTCAGTTTTATATATTAGTTATCCTAATTTTTTGGTGTAATAGAAACTCCTTATTTTATAGTGCAATCAGCTGAAAATAATTCTAAAATAGACTTAGTTGGAGGTCGCTGGCTCCATAAACAACTTTTTACTAGAGTTTAAATTTTTTCATTAATTTGTTATTAAATTAGTAATAACTAGAGTTTGACCGTGAGACGCTGGTCGATTCTATACAGCTGTGTACCATATATTTAACACTTGATATAGATAATATTAGACTATAGTATTTGGAAGTGTTCTTCCTTAAGAATCCTCTGTGTGATGAGGGAAAAGACAATAATCCTTAGCTGATTTAGAAAAGAGCAACCCTTAATAATTTAATTGTGGCATTACCAAAAATAATACTTTAATTTGTGTGGGGTTGCTTGAGAGTTCCATCTAAATTATAGGGAAGACCATTAGAACCCATATTCAATGGACTAATCTTTATAAAAAATAAAAATAAAAACTCAACGGATTAATTTATTTTCAAAATTAATCAATATGAAAATATACGACTTTTTCCTATAAAAAAAGTGTACGACTTTTATTTATATGGATTTGTGATTTTGTACCAAAATATAAATGGATTTTTGAGTTTGTATCTGAATAATTGATTATCTGTAAAAAGTTGTAGATATATAGATGCAGAACCGAATATTAGTATACTTTCAAGACAAGTGAATATTATACTACTCTTTCACCACTTAATATATATATATATTAAATAAGATGAGTTTTAAAATAAAAATGTGAGAAAATTAAATTTTAACATGATTTTTTGTTTTAATTTTGAATGTCTATAAATAATTATATAGTAATTATTTAATTATCTATATATATATATATACTCTCCGTACACGCACTATTTATTTACCATACATATTTTTAAATAGAGATTTATAAAATAATAATTTAATATTGTAATAGATATTACAGTTTTAGTCAATATTCAATGTATATTTTAGTTTTCATAGTTTAGTTTAATATTCAATCTTCTGAAAGAGTTTAACTCTTTGAAATAGGTAGGCAGATAATCATCTTATAATAAACCAACTATCACAATTAGTAGATCCAGACACCATTGAGAGAGTTATAGGTACGTGGAATACTGGTAGAGTTATATATATGTGGAATGTTTTTGTTTTTGTTTTTGTTTTTTTGTTTTTTACTAAAGGTACGTGGAAGATTAGAAAAAAATTATATTCATAATTATTTTCAAAAAATATTTTATATTCATAACACTTCTTTTAAATATTTGTCGACCATATATCTCATTAAAATTTTATTAAAAAAACTGAATATAAAAATTTCTAATAAAAAAAAAAGTACAATATTATTTTATGGTTTGATCTTTTTCATATATCCATGTGAAAAAGTTGTGCCATCACATGTGAATAAATGAGATCTACTATTATGAGATTTGACAAATAACATACATCTATATTATTAATTAATTTAAATTTTGGTATTTTAAAATAAAACAAATTCATATTCACTGTACTCTAATTAAGGTAACAAATTATATGATGGACTACGTTTCAATATCTTCATGTAGGAACAATTATTTCATAATATTTATGTGATCATCTAAGATATTAGGATGTGTATAATTAAAAAGGTGCATTAACACTCTTCACAGTATCTTCACGAGTTTTTTTTTCTTATTCTTCTGAAAGGATCTTTAGCTCTTTCAATTTTGACAAAACAGTCTTTATGATAGCCTAAACTATATGTCTTAGGAAAATTATGTTGTTTAGAGAATTTTACGTAAATGTTACTATCGAATGAACAATATTAATAAATTATAATCACATCCATCATGTACAAATTAAATCATTAGTTAATTTGTTACTAGATTAACTAAGTATAAAAAAGTGATTACATCGACCGTAAATGACAATGTTACTGAAAATCCATTAAGAACAAGTTGTGTTTTGTATTTTAGTGTCACAATTCTGATTTAGTTTTCGCACAAATATTCATAGAGGAAAACATGTTTATTTTGATTATAAAAAATCTATTTATCATAGAAGAATTGTTTAACAGAAAAGTTATTAATTCATTAATTAAATAATATACACCATGGATTATGATAAACCGTCGGTGATTTGAAATTATTATTAAACTCGTACATGTTTTGAT
The DNA here is from genome assembly GCA_037974835.1 of Cicer judaicum. Lineage (NCBI taxonomy): Eukaryota > Viridiplantae > Streptophyta > Magnoliopsida > Fabales > Fabaceae > Cicer > Cicer judaicum. The sequence continues at coordinate 3,193,180 of JBBPBS010000007.1, read as the reverse complement.
TTTTTTAAAGTCGTAATAGCACAAGCAATATCAAGCTTATGACTCATATATATACTGTTAGCAATGGTGCTCTAAGTTGCACATGGCAATGGCTCTACCCACCCTCAACAGTATCAAGAAATTGATTAAAAAACGAAAGAAAAAAAGTTGAGCTAAGGCTGCTGCTATATTCTATTAGGGAAAGGATCTCAAATTAGTGCATGTATGGTTCACTATTTTTTTCGTTGATAAAAATTTATATTATGAGAGGCAATTTTTTTTAGATAAAAATTTATATTATGAGAGGTAATTTTTTCGTAGATAAAAATTTATATTACGAAAACAATTATTTTTAGTGAAATCTTACGATAATTTTTTTTCTTTTTTATAATTTATCAATCGTAATATTTTTAATTTAAATCTAAATCACACTTTTTTCTTTAATTTGTCCCAAAATAAATGTAATAAAACACAGAAAATAATTTCTCAAAATAAATGTCATTATTAATTTTTAATATAACAAACTTTTGTTAAGAATAACAATAGTTAAGTATAACTAGATCAGTTAGTTAGAGTAGTTAGATAATTGCAATTAGAGTCAATTAGAGAAAGTAGGTAGAAAATTAGTGTTCATTAACCAATATAAATAAGATCATCACTGTATCATTTTTCATCTTTGATTAAACATGATTTCCTATTAAGTTTTTTCAATTGAACTCTAAGATATATGCTTTATTTATTTTTTTATTTGAGATTCTTATATTTTTAATATAGTATCGTAGTCTATCGATAGAGTCACCCACCATTTATATATACCTACCAAACTCAATAATATTGGATGTGAATGGGTGTATTGAAAAATATTCTAGTGTCACATTAATTGGAAATAAATAAAACTCTTAAAAGACATTATAGAAAAAATATTCTAGTGTCACATTAATTGGAAATAAATAAAACTCTTAAAAGACATTATAGAAAGTGACATCTCTCATCTTATAAGTTGATTTTGTAAGGATGAAGTATGCTCAATATACCACTGTCACCATTTTGCAAAAAAGATTCATAAAATCAATTGATGAGGTCGTATCTGAAACAACCAAACACAATTGATCGTGTACTTGTGATTACCGATCTCATCTCCTAAAGTGCAAATGAACATAAACGATAGTAGATCGACCAATATCATTCCTTTTTAGTCTAGTTTTCATGGTGCTAACTTCGGCATTGCCTTTGATGATCCCTAGTTTGTATTTCAAATATAGGAAGAAAAAATAAAAGGGTAATTCATACTTTAGATTTGTAAAAAGTTAAAACTTCCACTCAAAACTTACTTTGTATTTCCTCTTTTGGTATCTTAACTAGCGATGTAGACGAGTTGTATTGGATCATTTTTTACCACATTTAATAATCAAACCGATCAATTTTTTTAGGTAGGATTTTTAACCTATGATTTTCACACCAAACTCGAATCAAACCAACCCCATTATGAGCGAGTTGGATTGAGTTCAAGGGTAATAAAGAAAAAATATATTTTTTATTTTGAAAAACTGTAATTAAATTTAAATACTTAAACATCTCAAATGTAATAAAACTATATTACAACATATCATTCAATACTTCAAATACATCCATAAGCACAACAAAACAATTAAATCAACTACATTTGTAATTAATTCTCAAATATAATCCAACAACTAAATTTTAACTATTCATTAATATTAAAAATAAATAAAAATATATATATCACATCAATAGATTGAATTTAGGAGTTCAAAATATTAAATTTGTTATCTGAACCGAATATCAATGCTTTTAAATAGGTCGATTTGGGTTAAACATAAACTCGAAAGAGTTGGGTTAAAATGCATTTTTAATTGGTTTGGGTGTTTGGGTTCGTGACTTAAGGTAGTTTGAAGTTAGTTATAGTTTAAGTGAAGTTTTGTTAAGGTAGTTACATTACGAGCATAGTATAAAAGTGCATTGTACTTTACTTGTATCATAAATTTTCATCATACCATTTCAAATTTTATATTTCTCTTTAATTATTTATCTCTTTTTTGGCCTCAACATTGGACATGTTCATCGATCATTTAATTTTCAACATTCTTCACCATCCATATTATTGGACATGTTTATGGATATGAAAATTGATATATTTCTTCATGCTTGTACTTTCTCCTTCGATGATAAGGATCGACACAAATTTAGGTTTCAAAGATCTAGTTGTTATTGTTTGTTGAATCTCATTTGCGTAAAATGATGAAATTATGGTTTGAGGTATAGTTTGTTGGTTCTTTGATAGTGTTTTAGCAAGTGTACTGAATTGTTGCAACGAATGTCAAACTCATGGATTGTGTTTTACTATTAAATTGTGTTTAATTACTAAAATTGAACAAAAAGTTTCTAAATTGATTAAAATAATATTTGAAATTAACAAGAGAAATAAAATTGAACTTTTACAATAAGAAGAATGTCATGGACGAGTTTCACTTCGAATTCAACCTTGGCTTCTAATTTGATCCTAGTTACGTAATTATTTTATTGAATTATTTTCGAATTCTCTTTATTATTTATGCTTTAATGTCTTAGTGACAGAACTTTTAGTTCCAAAGTAACCTATAATTCCTTAGTGGATTTAAGATTAGGATTAAACATTACAGTACATCGATTCTCTTTTTAAACTACTGCATTTGCAACTAGTTTAATTGGTTTCATGACCTACATGTTTCCCTAAACTATAATATCATGAATTTCTCATCTCATACATTTGTAAAGTTCACTTCCGTTTCAAAATATGAATCATAAAACATTTTAAATTTAATCGAACAATAAAAAGTATTAAGCACAAAGATGAGAAAAATAATTCAATAAACTCATGCATATAACTAGAAATCAAATCAGAAAAGTAAGAGTTCTATCTTGTGTCACTCATTCCTAATAAATAGGGTTTAGTTAATCATGACAAAGATACAAAAGATGGATATTCAAAAAGAATTACAAGAAGAATTCATGAATGATTCTGATAAAATTCCTCCAATGATTTTAGAAAGAGTAATATATGAGTTTCTCTACTAGTTCACAACTCTCCAAACTTCCTAATAGCCAAAAAGATGCCTAAAAAGTGAGAAAAACGTGTTTTTAATATATTATGATGCACGCCAAGCGCAGTTCAAGCGCAATCTAGTAGATCCAGTGGTGCAAAAATGCGCCCCAAGCGCAGGTTTCGCGCTTCAAGCACACAACATCTTCTATATGAGGTTTAGTGTACTTTTCTCCTCTTTTGAGTCCGAATTTGGTTCTAGTGTTTTCATGAAAGTTGTATTTATGGATATCAGCTTTCATTTGCACTTAATTTGACTCCAATTGGACATTACAACTTGATATGGTTGAAGTACTCCACATAGGTCATGTTAATTTCTCACCAAAATTCAACATTGCACTAAAACAAAGAAACAACGTAAAACTACGAAAAATCTCTACTTAATCAATAAAATGAGAACATAAACATTTTATTAACTCAGAACTAGAATCAACAAGATATATCAATTAACTCGTCAAGTTAACTAACAATCAAAGATAAATAAGACTAAAAATAATGAAAAATATGCATACGATGAAGAGTTATCATTCTACTTCTTTTATTCACATGTCTTAGTATTGGTTGAAGTTTCACATTTACTTCAAGTGTTTAGGGCTATATTTCTTTAAATTTTCTTAGCCACAATCGTTTTTCTATATTTTTCTACCATAATTTTGTTAAACATTTTATCTTTCTTTATGGGCTTAGTTAAACATTTTTAATTATTTGTGCTTCTACCTATGTTAATAAATCAATTATCTTTGTCTTTGATTTTCATATGGTAGTTAGATATTTCTTGGTTAGTCAAATTTGGCACTTGAAGATCTAAGATTGAGTGAGTGATATAGAGACAATTTTTTTTCAAGTTAGCCCAAAATATCATAAAACTTCGATGAAAGTCATGCAACTCGGCCGCTATCACTTTCTACATCAACTTTTTGTTTAGTCGATGTGATTATGACTTGTATTATTTTTCTTATAATTTTCTTTCATTAGTATATTTAGGGGTGTTTATGGTCCAAAAACTAAATTGGACCACATTAGTAGTTTGGTTCAGTTCTTGAAAATCACTTTCATAAAAACTGGTTAATTTTTGAACCAATTTTAATCTAGATTTGAATCAGTTTAATATTTTGAATAAATTTTTAGTTAAAATTGGTGTTTCGAACTAGTTTGTTTACTGAATTATTAAAAAAAAATTAGACAAAGAATTTTGAATTGTTTATTTATTTTTTCCAAAAAAAAAAAAATTGAGAAAAGTATTTCGAGATTTATTAGACAAAATTTTCAAATATTTTTTCCCAAAAACATAAATATAAAAAAATTTCCGATAAAAATTTCAAGAAAAAAATATTTTTGGTTTTTTATCTCAAAATTTTTTAAGAAATAAGAGATTTACAATATTTTTTATTTTTAAAAAAAAAATCAAATTTTTTTCTCTCGATATTTAACTAGTTTGATTTTTTTAGTGGGTCCAATTAATACATTTTGCACATCCCTATATACATATTTTATTTTCTTTTATCGTTCTTCTCAAATTAAAAATATTATTACACGCTTCTAATTTATGGGACCAATATTGTTAAATATAATTTAAAATAACTAAAAATTAGTTATAGTTAAATATAGTTTTGTTATATAATTAATGTTAAAAATACTATATATAAGTACGTCGTAGTTTAATCATATCATAATTCTTTAAATTATATTTCAATTTTTTTTTCATCAATACAACCATAATTTTCAATACCGTTAACACCCCTACCCTTAACATGTGCCAAAAAAAATATATTTTGTACACTACTAATTGCATGTACCAACTACAATAGTGTACGATTCACTGAATGTGAGGAATTACTGCAGCCTAAATTATCTCGTTAATCAATAATTGGGGTAACAGCAATTAGACAATTAAAGAAAGGTCAATTCAAATATTGTAAGCTTCCATCATGTGCAAATACTTTTAATAATTGGCACCTCATGCACGTAATCTTCTTCTTAATTTCATATTTGACTTTTCCAGCTGATCCTGTGCTCCCTTTTGTGATCATCTCTTGTACAGCTTTAATAGATTCCCTCATCCGTTTGATTCGTTTTCTTGAAACATTACCATGTTAGTGCGTGCTTTTGTGTTTATGGATAAAGATTATTTCACATAATTATTTGGACAACTTAATAAAAGAATAAAGGATAGGTTTAACGATCTAAATTAATAAGAGATGTATGATAGGATAAACCAAATTATCATATTATATAACAGTTAAGTTAATCATATTATTTTATCACTTTACTTATATTAGTTGGTATATCAAAAATGAAAAAAAGTCATACATTGCATATATAGTATTATATAAATAAGATGACTCATAACTTTTTAAGATTTTGAGAGTCAAGATTTGATATCCAACCTACTTATTTAAAAAGAAAATAAAAACAAATTATTATAGAAAATTGGTTTCCTAATTTATCCTTGCAACAAATAATAATTAAAATTTAAAGACATTCAAAACTAAATCAAAATATTAAAATTGTGGAATATTTAAATATTTAAACATTTTTTTGGCAAATATAATAGAAACAGAGGCGAAGCTACCTATTGTCACCTCAACAAAAAAAAATTAAATAAATAAATATAATTTCATATTTTTCTATCCAATAAAATATACTTACTTCAAATAAGTTTATTAATTAGTAATAAAGTTAGAAGAAACAAAAAGTAAAAATTTATCCCTTGATTGATGAATTTATTTATATTGTTTTGACACTTTTTAGCAATAAAAATTGTCGACATGACTCAAAAATAAATTGAAGATAAATTTATTCTAAATAGTTTAATTATTTGTTTATATTGAAAAATATATTGTTAGTTATTATAGATTTAATTTTGGGTAAAATTGACTATTTAAAGTACTATTATCAGTACTACTTTGTTAATATATAATTTGTATAAAAAATTGGTCACCTCATAAAAATTAGTTTAGCTTCACCGTTGAATAGAAACATGTAAGTTAACGATATTTTTAAATAGATATATGTTATTTTGTAATATGAGTAATTTTATAATTTTATCTAATTTATATATAAAAATAATTTGAAATCTAATAAAATCAATCTATGTTTCAATTAATTAAAAAATGAAAGTTTGATCTTAAAAACAAAAATAAATAAATTTTACGTTAATAATTTAATCGACAAAACATGTCTAAGTTTATCACAAGGGAAATTTTATAGAAATGATTAAAAGTTAAATATTATTAAACAAATTAAATGTGATCTTATCACAAGGGCAATATAGCCACTTGAATATAATATATATCATGTGTAATTCAACAGAGATAACATATGGATAAAATATTTTTCTAAAACACATATTTGAATAATATTGTCTAGTTTGTTATCAAGTGTAATTCAACAGAGATAAGATATGGATAAAATATTTTTTATAATTATATTATCTTTACTATTTACAATAATATAAACTAAATAATATCACTTAATAAAATAGCAATGTGTTATTTATATAAGAAATATAGATCTTTTGGATTATAATAGAAAGAAAATAACAAGTCTAAAATTGAGTAACAAACTCAAGTACCTTAGTAACAAACTAACATTTGCAAACTACAAAAGTATATGAGAAACTAAATTACACAATGAAGAAAGCAATAAGAGAAAACATAAAATGAGAACTTAGTAACTTCATGAGTACTTGATAAAGTCTTCAAAGAGCATAAAGATGATTCCTATTTTAATGAACGAAGATGAACTTTATTTATTTTATTTTGTTTGTAAATTTTTTTTGTTTGTGGCCCATGTAGATTTTGAGGTTTTAAGCTTTATTTAGGTTTTGTAACTTCATTTGAGAAAATAAGTTTGAAACAAATTAGAGTTTCTCTCATGAGAATGGTAAGTGACATGTGTCTTCTCTTTGAGTTCTTAGAATAGAACTTTTTTGAATCTTATCAATGACTTCGTTACATTGTGGCTATTTTCCAACTTATCAATCTTTTAGGTTGTGGCGCCTTCCTTTCCATCTTCTCAATCTAACTCACCTTTGGTTCTTTTTCCCCTTTCATATTTCCACTTTATTTAAAGAAACCATTTGATTAAATCTTCAATCTCATGTAGAAGCACACAAATCATAATACGTCAATAAGGTTGAGCTTGGTTACAATTGAGTGAAAATAAGATGGATGTAAAGCCTTTGTTCCTTTGTAACATCTTCCTTAGTTTGGTATCTAGGATGAAAACCATTAAGAAAATAGAATTTATCAATGGTGTGGTTAGTTTTCTTACAATTTGTGCATAACCTAAAATTTGGTGGTTTTCCACCATTGAGTTTGAAATTAATTTTTGATTGATTATGAGATGTTTTAATTAAGGAATTAATAGCCAAAACAGTTGATTCAGAAAAGACGACCAATACGATGTTGTCGTTCTTGCTGAAGAATCACAAATTAAACATTTGTGAGGGGATGAAGAGGATCAAGAAGAAGAATCTACTAACGAATAACTTTGCTTGTTTTATTGAGTCCTTGAAGAAAGTAGAAAGCCAAATAATGCTCTTGATATTTTGTTACAATAGAAAATGTACTGTAACAGCCATTTGAAGAAGATTTGCATGAATGGATGGGACAAAAAGGGGACAAAAATTGTAAATTTCGTCTGAAAGATTTTTTTAGGGTTGTGAAATATGTTGTTATGGAGGAATCTTCATATTTGAGGGAAGGAATATCAAAGGTTATTTGAGAAATACAAACGAGATCACCTTGGGAGAATTGATTGGGGAGTTATTGCCAAACGAAGGAGGTGTCATCTATCTAGAGGATACTAGAAACGATTTCTGGGAAAATTGAATGATAAAACTAAGAGAGATGTATTGTAGCGTTTCCATGCGGAAAAATTAGGATCTTCATAATTTGGTTTCTTAATCGATCCATCAACGAAACCAATTTTGTTTTTCCTCTTTAGCGATATGTACATAGTACGAGTCCACCCATAATAGTCCAAGATTGGAGTGATGGAAGCAAGAGAGTCATGTTCATTTGGATGTGTATAATAGGGTCTGGCGGGATCACAATTTAGGTGAAGAAAATGAAAATCAATATTAGTTAAGTGAACTTTGATGTCTGTTCTATTCCACATAAGCCAAATTCGTCCAAATAAACCCCTAGCCTCAACCAATAGCAAAGTGTTATAATCATACACACACGAGGAGGGGTCAAATTACACTAAAAAAGTTAAACTCATTTAATAACATCATGGCGGATATATATTTTACAAAATCAATCATTGTATTAAAAACTAATATCATATATGGATCATATCTATATATTTTGACATTAATCAATAATCATTTATTATATCATCAAGAGGCATCAAAATTATAGTTATATACAATGACATTATTGATGTTGTTCTTATCAAATCTTAACGACGTATGAAACGATTATAGATAAATGTCAAAATTTAGAGATATGATTGATATGATATTAGTTTTCAATCCAACGATTGATTTTAAAAAATGTTTATATGAGATAATGCTATAGTGTAACTTCTAATGTAATCCTTTAAGTGTAATTTAATTTATCCTCTTTATATCTATAAATTGCATTGTATATATATAAATTGCAAATGTCATACTAACATAATATATTACCAAAAAATTTACTTTAAAGAATAAAATCATTTTTTATAAAACTTTTTAATTGAGTAGGGAACCAGCGTAAACATAAATTATAAATAAAAACAAGTATGGGGGATTATTATAATATAGAGGCTCTAATTAAACATCTCAATCAAACCTTATCTATATCCATTTGAAACTCTAAAATGAAATAATCTAGTAGTTTGAGATAATCTAATAAATATTATAGTTTTGGCCTATTATGAGAAAACAAAGCGATGACAGCAATTTATTCTAATGATTTCTCAACGAGGATAATTAAAGATTGGTCTGCCTATTTTTATTTATTTTGTAGTTTTATTGGTTTTAAGTTAAAAAAAAAAAAAAAGTTTGATTGGTTTTGGAAAGATGCTCTTTTGACAATGTGATATATGGGACAAAAAAATCATTTTTTTTTGTTTCATAATTGAAAATTATTATATATGAATGAATATAATAGAAAAATCTGAAATGCTGCCTTTTTCCAACAAAAAAATAGAAAAATGTTAGATACGCACCATTTTTCTAACTATAATGTTAAATAACTAGACTATTTTACTTGTCGTATTGATGTTGACAAAAACTTCCTTGAGAAACATACTACACCGAAGCCAAAATAATTAATAATAAAATTATTTTATTAAAAAAAAGTGAAATAACAATATAAATTAGAGACTTAAAATATAAGTTTAATCATCCATCACATCCAACATTTTGCAATGAAATTATAACCAGTTATTTTTCTTATATGTACCGCAATTTCGACATTTTTTAATTGGTATAAATTAATTTGTTTTGATAAAAATTCGTTAAATATGTTTTAATGTGTAGTTTACGAATGTACACAAACTAAATAAATTAGTGGAGGCACGTTAACAAATTCTATAAAGATTTGTTAACTTGTATTCACTCAGTTTTTAATTGGTGCAAGCTAGTAAGTTATAATTATAAATTTATTGAATGCATCTTAAAGTATAGTTTACTGAATAATAAATTGATGTAAATTAATAAATTATATATATATATATGAAAATAATAATAAGTACATTATATATTACATACTAATATATATAGTCATGTGTACGAAGGGGAGGGCCAGAAGCCTCCTTGTCCATTCCTCTATCCCTCTTTGAGATTTGAGAGTTGAGATGGAAGACTTAAAAAATAAAGTAATAAGGTGATTTTGAGTTTGAATATATTGATAGTAAACATACTAATATTAGTCATTTAAAAATTAAAACGTACATTTCTGAAGTAAAAGGGGTACTCAGTACAATTAAAATAAAATAAAATAAAGGTACTTATGAAAAAACAGAGGTCATTGCCTCTATTTTATTTCTTAATAAGATAAAATAGTTTATGATTCATTATAATTATGCATTGTTCTCATTTAATATTATGATTTTCATCCCATTTTAATTTCTTTTTTTTTAATTGAGTATATCAATTTAATCTTGCGAAGAGAGATGTAAAAAATTATTTTAGAAAATTCTATTTTTCACTCTTCATTTATACCTCCCACTTCCAATACATCTAAAAATCTTTTTTTTTTACCCTTTTTGACTATATATAAAGTTAAAAAAAAAATCATTCATTTTTTCACTCATAGTTTCCAAACTTTCAAGATTTCTATTAAAATTTTCCTAACATTTCAAAATTTTTGAAATTTTCAAATCATAAATAAGTTACTTTTTCAAAGATTTTGATGATTTTGAATTCTTTAAAATGTAATTTCTAATTTTTCAAATTATATATTTGAAAATTTCAAGTAATATGAAACTTCTGAAATAGAGGATTTAATCATTTTTAAAAATTTTGAGTAGTTTAAAACTATTAAAATAGAGAATTCAATCATTTTCAAAAGTTTCGAGCAATACAAATTTTATGAAATACATTTTTTGAAATTTTCAATCATGTTAAAAGTTCTGAAATCAAATATTTTTCTAGAAAGACAAATTTTCAAAACTTAAAAAAAATGAAAATTTCAAAATTATTAAACATCTACTATGTCATCAATATACTGATAAATAAAAGAAGAAAAATGTTTTAGATGGTTGCTTTGCATATCCTTCCGATGGTTGATTTGCAGCTCTTTAAGATGATAGTTTTGCAAATCCTTGTGATGGTTGTATTCCTAATCCTTAGCGTGGTTGTTCTGCAAAATATTGAGATAATTTCTTTGGAGATTCATGAGAAGAATCCACATAATCCCAATATGAAGAATTAAGAGGAGCATCAAATTCTTTTCTCATTTGATTTTTCTTAGTATCTCCTTTGGTTTTCACTTTATTAAGTGATTGACGCATTGTTGTTATGTGTAAATACAAGTCCACGCACATTTGTCCTAAATGGTTTTTGACCAACAATATATTTATGTCTTCGTGTATGTTTTCATTGCTTCCCATTCTTCTAAGAAATCATATTGATAGATATTCTTCATTCTTCAATTCATATTTCATGCTTAATTTTCTCCAAAAAAATATGAATGATATTTATAGGGACGAGAGTACCAGATATTTGCAATCATGCCAACTCACAAGCACAAAGTAACCAATGAATTGTCTTGATTGAGCAACCACATGTTTTGTCAATATCTACCATTTTTACTCTATTAACTCCTTATCAATTTTTTAAAAATATTTCCTTAATACAAAGTGATGCAATTTTTGATAAAGTGGTAAACTATACATGTGCTCAATATCAATAATGCTTTTTTGAAAATATGCTTTGATGCTATACATTTGGTTCTTCAATATCATATTCACAACATCTCATCTTTTGCACAAGTTTCATTACTAGTTTACAACATGTTTTTCAATCTCCAATGAGCGGACACAACTCTATAAATAAATTAAATATCACAAATTAAAATAATTCACACAAATGACTCAACATGTTACACCAACAATTTCAAATAATGGTAGCCGATATATATTTATTTTGTATGTGTTGTGACATTAAAATAAAATGAAATATGTTTAACAACTTTATACAATTAAGATGCGTCAAAAATATGTCTCTCAAAATATCTGAATCTTCTCGTCTTCTTGTCTTGTGCACATAATTTTCACTTGTATTAACTTCAAAAGATGTTGCATTTTTATGTACAAATCCCTCAAAGATGATCGATAAGTATCCCTTGCTTTATATATTTAAGTGGAAACTGTGAGACTCTCCTTATTTCGCTATTTCAATACATTCAAAATGAATCTTGATGGAAGATTATATTTTATCATGTCATTAATAAAATTTATTTCCTATTTATTTAAATGCTCCAAATACGAATGATTGTCTAAAGTTTCTACTAAATCGTGAATGTATGTTCCACATCAAACACTAATTTTTAATCTTTCACTAATGGTATAGATTTGAGTTTGAATGGACAGTTATCCTTGTGAGAACAATTTACTTTTGATTCTACTTTATGTATTCACGTTTTTCAAATTTCAAAATCAATTTGTGTTTTTTTCTTCTTTTCCCGTAATTGTATCAGATCTAATGATAACAATTATTATTCTATTTTGTCTTATAATTAATTTTTATTCATTTGAATACAACATCTCGAAAGAAGAATATATGCAAAATATACTTAAAGATAAAATATAACAAATTTGTATACATTAAAAATTAATAATATCAATTATTATTAAGATTATCTTGTCAATTATAAATTTATTAATAGTGTCTACAATCCATATAGTGGAAACTTCACCATCAAATCTACTCATACCTGATTTAATTTTATTAATTAGTTAAAAAATATATTAGTTAAAAAATATATCAATTTAATTAATATTTATATTGAAAGTATAATATTTAAAAAAAATTATGTAATTATTTTGCAAAAATATATACATTTTGAAAATTTCCGTAATATATCAAATTTTCGAATGTTTCGACATGTAATATTACGTTTTGAAAGTTTTATTTTCAAAAAAATTCATGTTTTGATTGTGTCAAAGTTCCAAAAACATAGCAATTAGAAAACTTTGTTGAAGTTGAGTTCTTTGAAATGTTTAACAATTACAATAAATTTTATTTTGAAACTTCAAGTTAATCAAAAGTTTGGAATATTTCAAAATTCTAAATTCACTTTGTATTTCAAAAAATTTATAATCAACCAAAATTTTAAAAAATTTCTTTAACTGATTTTTATACAGATTGAATGTAAATATCAAATTTTAGTAATAAAAATCTTTTAAAATGAATTGAGAGTGGAAGGTATAACCAGGGGGTGGAGTGGAGAATAGATTTTTCTTTAATTTAAGGCCTTAATCTCGGTCCATATAAACCTAGCTCAATCTCACAATGGCCCGCTATACAATAATGGGCCTCATTTAAGGCCCGTTAACTTAGGATAAGAGGTTGTCCCCAAGACAAAGGTAAAAAAGAAGGAATCTCTATCTCTAGAATATATTAATTTAGTTATCAATTATAAGAAAAAAACATAAAAAATATACAAATTATAAAATAAACTTACTTATAATTTTAAATATATAAATATTTTTATAAATATAAATTCTTATATTTCTAAATATAAATATTTATTGCGTATTTTACTCTTATTAAAAAAACTAATAATACAATTAACGTGTCTGTTTTATTTATTGGTGTGTTTAAGATAGTTAAAATATCTAATTCTTTTATGTAATACTTTTGTAACTTTTCTTTAAAAGAATAAAATATATGAATTTTATATCATATATTTTATAAAGATATGAATATTTTCCAT
>JBBPBS010000007.1:3160306-3179557 GCA_037974835.1 Cicer judaicum | reverse complement strand
AATGATAAATATTTAGTTAAAATTACCTTAAATTTTGTTCAGATACTCTTTTTTTAAATGGAAAATAGGAGAAATTATTATTTTAATTACAATAACACTAATAGTATTTTACAATTACTCTATACATAATTTGAATTATATTCTCTAAAATTATACTGTTAAACTTTTTGTCATTAAATTAACACTTCAAAGACTTGTTTACTTAATCACACAAATTATTGTTTAAGTCATAAAAGTTAATGAGAATAAAATATGATAATCCAAAAATAAACATGTACTAAATATATATCCTATCAAATGTGAGAAAAGAAAATGTAAGTTAGGTATGAAAAGAGCTATATTTTTTATTTTACATAAAATATAAGCAAAAAGACTAATAGTAAAATTACGGCTAAATTATATTCGTGGTCCTTAACTTAATTTCAGATAACGTTTTAGTCATTTTTTTTTTTTTCTCGAGTTGGTTCTTTATTTTAATTTTAAGTGACAATTTAATATTTTATGTTTTAAAATTTCAACAATGTTATTTTCAACCAAAACCCATAAAATTAATAATTATCTTCAATATATTGCAAATTTTATCAAACCCATAACTTAAATATTCAAATAGACTCATATTTTCATCTCCAACAACATCAAATAAAGAATGAAAATATGAATTTATTTTAAGATTTAAATTATAAATTTGATTAAATTTGTATTTTATTGAAGATGATAATGAATTTTATGAGTTTTGGTTGAATTTTTTTTTTTGAATTTTTGTAAAAAAACGGACAACATTGTTGACATTTTAAAACATAAAATATCAAGAAACCGCGATTGTAATTTAGCCTAAAATTAATTTATTTGATCTTTATTTTTAATAAAATACTGCTATTTTTCTTTTATATTTTATTTTATAGAGAATATCCATTAACAAGTGTTCTACAATGATTTGTTAATATTTTTTTTTAACTAGTATATTTAAGACACATTTTAATATTAAATTCACCGTTACTTTACTTTATATTTTCTCTTACAATAAATGTCATTTTAACAAACAAAAAATACTTCATAATAAATGTCATTCTTGATTTTCAATATAAATTTAATTATTTTTCAATAGTTATTATAATTTCAATTTACAAATATTATTATATTTTATATCAATAATAATATAAAACTTATAAATAGTTAAAAGTTGTAATTTAATAAAACAATTTTAATTATTATATTTTTGAATATATGTGTACAAATTTTAAAGAAGACTCAGCAAAGAGATAGCATGGTGTAATATTATTTGGCGGAGTTGGTAGTTGTCCATGAATATCTAATTGAAATGGGACCGAAACAAAACACAAAGGCCGTATATAGGTCAGCCTTTTGTGCAAACCCCAAAGGACCCACCACCCCATAAGAATGCACCTTCTACCCCCGGCAAGGCGTGCTCCCACTCCACATCCACTTCTTCTTTTTTTTATTATTTCTTCTTCCATTCTATAATAACTCTTCTACTGAAACTAAGAGAGACAAGTGCAGCCTCACAAGCATGTGCTCATCTTGATAACAGCACAAGCATACTTACATCATGGATCTAATCTACTTTGTATTATGCTTCCTATCAAATTTATACTAATAATTTTTAAATGTACACATATAGTACAAGTATAGCATGCACATATTAGTTTGTGAATTAAAATCCAAAGGCTATTCACCGTTAGGTTTGATTAAAATAAAAGTATTTTGAATTTAAATTCGCGTTTTAATATATTAAATGTCTCTGCAATATAATTATTATTAGACTTTTTTTACATGAAAAATTCAAAATAATAATTTTCTTTTTAATAATAATTTAAAAGTGATACAAGTTATCGAATAATATAATTAAATAAAGTAATTAATAATTTAGTATTACATAATTTTTTTTCTTCAAATGTAACACTTGTAATAGGATAGAGTGAGTATTATATTGAATTTGTCCACAGTGACTTCAATTTTAAGTTTGAGATTTTTTTTTTCTGAATGAACTTTGCAGAAATTTCATTGTAAATTTGTGTTTTAAAAAATCTTTGTCAATACTTGCTATGTTTGATAACTTTTGAGCATATATGGGTGAGTTTCTCATTATTTAAAAGGAAAATTAAAATCGAAAGGAATACATAGGCAATTAGGCATGACATTAAAATAACACACACATGGCCAGTTAACATAAATAATCATTGAGGTATAGGTCTTCCTTGAGTGATGCTCAAAACCCCATCAAACAGCATATATATTGTACCTATTTTCCTCAGTACAGGTACGAAACATCCATAATTGATGATTCACTATTTTCTCCATAAATGTTATTAATAGAATCAAACAAAAGAATTCAGGATCAGATAAGCCCCATGATTTTTGGCCCCCCCTCTTTTTTTTTTTTTTTTTAATCATGTGTGATTTTTTATAAGGGAAAACCTAAGGTTTGATTTGAGATCCTAAGGCCAGTTAGTACTAGATTGAACAGCTACGATAATATATCATTCATCGTACGGTCGGGATCGATCTGTCGGCTGTAGAGAAGGTGCCACTTCACATACTTATACGCATTCGCTTCAATAATTCAAGATATAATAATAATTACACCAATATGATATTTCTATACCTCATGTACAGCAATACTAAATTTTTTATTTCATTTTATCTTTATATCTCTTTTTTATCACGTAATTAATATATTATTTCACTATTTTATCTTTTATTCTCTCAACATTTATATGTCCAATGAGTGTCTATCAAACATAATATTTTTCTAATAATTAATATAGGTTGTAAGCATTTTTTTTTCTTTTAACGACTTAAGTTACGAGTTACTATAGTTAGTATTTTGTTTAGGTTTACAATAGTTAAATTTTTAATTTTTTCAGCTCACAACCAAACTAATCTTATATTATTTAATATAGATATATTTTTAGATGATGAGGTATCTTTTTTTATATTTACAACTAAGATATTGACCTAATTGATATTAATTTAACGAATTTAATATTAAAATTTATTTTTTATTTTTATCGAACTCTAAATTATTATCTCAGTTATAAAATTAAGATGATTTTGCCGTTGTCATTAGAATTTCAAATGATGACTTTCAAAATTTATTCTTATTAATTATTATAATCATGGACTTAAATGTCATAAAAAAATTATTTAAGAATTTGAAATAAAGTAATTATTATTATATTCTACAGCTGAGACAACTATTTAATGATATAAGAAATTTGAGGTGCATGTGATTCACCTCAACAGGCTATGCTGTTATGTTGATGATTTGTCTTGAGAAAACCAAGGCATTGTGATCCTCAAAGAAAGAAAAAACTATATTATAAATTTTAGCATAGTGCTAATAATGCGTGTATTAATTTATTTTTCTATTTAGTACTAATTTAATATATCTACATTGCTGGACCTGCCTTAGGCATCTCGTCACAAAACTGGAATCACATTGGTCAAGACACTGGGATTTGTTTGGCATGCCTCTAACAAACCCCTCATGCAATATACCACTTCGTTTTCTGTGTCTTTAAAGTGAGAGAATCTTAAATTCTATACAACAGTTCTGTTTTGTTCTGTTCTTGTGTTCTATTTAATCTCCAACAGTATATAATGGCCAGAGCCTGATATGGAGAATGTGATAGCAGAGAAAAAGGACTAAGAAGGAGTTTGATTCTTGCCTTTTTCTTCACAGATCTTAATTCTTCTTTTCTTCTGTTGTCTTCTTGTTGTTGACCAGAAAATTGTGATATATAATTGAATTCTTGCAGGTTAGATGCTTTATTTCATTTATTTCTCTACCTTTTGCTTTGGAATTTCTTTTCATATATAGTTTCCATGTTTAGTTTTGAAGACTATTTGTTGATGTAAGTTTATAATTTCATGTCATGTGTCATAGTTTAATGTTGGAAAGTTTGTAAGCTTGAAGAATTTTTTTTTTAAAGATGAAAATCTTTTATATCATGCATGAGGAATAAGGTTTGGTATCATGCAATGTCAATGTTAAGAATCTAGAAAGTTATACAAAAGCATTGCCTAAAACACTCTTTATCTTTTTAAGACTCTAGTTTGTTTGCTGTAGTCCTGACAAAGGAGAAATTCATCATGAATAGCAAGAAAAATTAAAGTGCTATGGTTAAAAAAATCAAGAAAGAGAGAGAACATAAAGTGCTAAAGGTTAGAAGAAAAAAAAATCAAGTTTATGGGTTTTCCTTATGTCCCTAACTATAATGATATTGCTTCTTCAAGCATCCTTTTTTTAATTGGGTATATGAAAAGAAGAGAAAAATGTTACCTTGATCATGTATTCAAACATTTCAATAATTGAAAGGATAGCTTAATTAATGACATCATATGTGTGTGTTATGAGAATTTAGTATTATTATGGTAAGAAAAATTTAACAGGTAAAGTTGTCGGGAGATTATTTATTTATTTATTGATGAGTTTCATTCAAATGTGGTCCAAAGTATTGGAAGGAGAGTAAGCATGAGAACAGACAAAACATACTAAAGGAAATTTATGTCATCATTTTGTACTAGTGTTTCAAGAATCAATTAGAACCATTATTATTATTATTATTATTATTATTATTATTATTTTCTATAAAAACAACTTTTGATTAATCATCACTTTTATTCTGTTTGAACTTTCCTTATTTAAGCTTAACTGTGTATAAAGGTGGAGTGATATCATCAAGACACAAGTCTGAACATAAACTTCAGACAAACAAGAGTTAACAGCTTTTGTAGAAACTAAATAGATCAGTGATGGAGAAGGTTGTTAGGTCATGTGATAAAGAATACATGAAGATGGCCATGTTAAAGCATGAAGAAACTTTCAAAGAACAGGTACTTCTCTTTCTATTCATTCGTTCTCAATCGGTATTTCAAAGTTTTAAGTCGCATTCGTAGTAACGATTGAGGTTGCAACTTTGATACTGCAAAGAATCACAGTAAAATGTGACTGATACAACTTCAAATGCTCGCATAGACATCAAAACCTTGATGTTGTGATCCAAATCGTGTGTGCACCTTTTTTAAAAGTTAAAAAACTACGTGTTAATTGAGTGATTAATGCGTCCTTCGGCATATTTTTTTCTTACCTTTGAAACCACTTCCATAAAAGGATTTTCATTGACACTAGAACTAATAGCTGTTGCATTCTCTTTCAGGTATACGAACTTCATCGATTGTATCGAATACAAAAGATACTAATGCAAAACATGGAAGCAAGAAGAGGTGTTGAAGTAAAAGAACAACAAGAATGGTATTTGAAGAGTGCAATTAGTTTAACTCAAAATGCTAATCATAAAACTTCACAAAAAAAGCCTCAAATCAAATTTGATCTTGAAAGGCCTGCAGAGGAGGACATTGCAGAATCAGACAATGAAGGATTAGAAAACATTGATGAGACTGAGATTGAGTTGACATTAGGCCCTTCAAGTTACATCAATCGTAGCAAAAAAGTTGAAACACCAGTAACTTCATATTCAGGACATAGTTTGTCTTCTTCTTCAACAGGATCAAGTGATATAAACAAGACAAGAAGATCCAGGACACATCATCATCACCAAAGAGAAGAATCACATGGAATAATTAGAAAGAGTTTTGATATTGAAGAACAGTTAAGACAAGAGAGGTTAAAACAGTCACCTTGGTTTTTTCAAGTGTTGAATCTGAACATGACTTAGAAAGAAAAAAAAAATGAAAAATGTAAGGACAATGTGTGATATATTTTTAAAATTTGTGTTATGAGCTAACTTTGTGAATGATGTTTGTTTGGAATGTTAGTGTCAATTTTTATCAAGTATGGTGGGGTTTGATATGTCACGCATTAAGACCACTATTTTTACTTTGTGCATAGAACAGAACCATTACTATTCTTAAGTCACATGCCACTGATATTTCTTTGGTCCACAAGGTTCTCACATTCCATGTCACTATCCTTTCATAGCTATATATGTAAGTAGAACTTATTAAATTCTACCTAACAGTTTAGCAGGCCGCGCATGGAAGAACTTATTTACAGCTTTATTTGGATTTATGTCATAGGAAAATTCTAACACTATTTTCATAGGTGGTCCGCTATATATTGGTATCTGAATTCCATTAAACAATTTAATTTTTTTTTCAATAAATAAAAGTTATTGATTTTTTGTCATTCAAAACTCAATCAATTGAATTAATACCTATCGCATCATTGTCTCAGCTATAAAGACGAAAAAAATTATAATTATTAACATTTTAAGTGATTTATAAATACTGATTTACCATAAACTATATGATGTGTTAGTCCACTGGAACACTCATGTATTCATACAATATTTGTGCAAGAGTTACTTAGAATTTGTTTATGATATGTTATTTTAATAATAAAACTTAGAAAAGGCTATAAAAACAAGTTATAATATATATTTATGAAAACTGTTTAACCACATCTCCTGTTTTGAATATAGAAATGGTTTTTATATGAACACTTAATTAATACAGTGTCTGGTTAATTACATAATTTACCCAAACAGACCTATATTGATGGCAATTAGATGTTCCATTTTAAGTTGATTTTCACCATCCAATTCAACAAATAAATTTTATATATTGATTTTTCCATACTATGACAAACAATTATCTCTCCTATTTATTAAAACTAACATATTTGAGTTGTTTTTCTCTGTACATCTCTCTTATTAAAGCAATTGAACCCTGGCTGATTTAGTATATTTTTAGTGTAATAATACTAAAGTATAATGTTGCTGTACTTCATTAATCATTCCCAATAAAAATATTAATAATTATGGATAGTTCTATATGTCTATGCAGCTGGAATAAACACCATTGGATGTTTTGGGTATGAAATCATTGCAAATAGGATTTACATATATGATAATGTTGTTTTATTTCCCTAAATGTCTAAAGTAGTTAAACATTTCTTTTCTTCCATAATCTATTTATTTTTCATCTATTACTTACAAATTAATTACATAGCACCAACATTTCAAATTAAAATTTTGTTTAACACATACATAACACCGACGTATACAATTAATTAAATCACTTTCTATTTTTCTATTTTTATAAATTATTATGATTATATAAGTGTTCGTGTCGTGTGAATATCTCATAGCTCAAATGATATACTTACTAGCCAACAAGAAGTTGGAGAAACAGTGCTTGTCTGGTATCAATTGGACAAAAGATTCTCTACCACATATTTATAAACATCTTTTGACATGCTTCAGTTAGGATAGACCCAAAATATTTAATTAATTACTATAGTTGATGTCTTTAGCATATGCATGAATTGAAACCAAACCATGATCTATTTATTTCGTTGATTATTAGGCTTAGACATTATTAACAAGGACAGTGCTAGGCTGTCACTTGAACTATAATCGCACTTCTTAAAGCTTTTTATCCCAAATCACTCAATATTTTAAAGACACGCCCCTCTAATTCATGTTATCGTACACTGTATTCTTCCAGGGATCTTATAGTCATTTCTAAGTTTTATGAACTTTGTCCTAACATTTATCAACTCATTCGTAAATTTAATAAAACTGTGCTTTCGTTAAATTAAACTCATACAGTCATACTATACACAAAGTAAAATAATTATTTACTTTTATTTTATTTGTGTGCGCTAGTTTCTTGTTAAAGGCATTATTTTTTACTACACAAACAACTTCAGATAACACTAATATTTTGACACTAATAAAACTTTAAAGAAATAAAAATGATTGAATGTAATCATTGATGTTAATATCGAACATTCAAATACATTTTCAAATTGAAATGTTGATATTTCATAAAAAAAAAATTTATACACTTTTTAGGTGATCATAAATTCAGAAAATTAAAATTTCTTTAAATTTTCAGCAAGAAGTATCTATGACATTTTTAAATAGGAGAGAGCTTAATGAAACTCCCCTGCTTTATAAATATAAATATGACACTTTCAAATATGATTTCATTTGTTGCTTGCAAAAAAGGATGATTCTAATACATGATAGGTTAGAACAGAACCTCGATAGAAAATATAAGCGAAACAATAAAACGCGAATTATGAAACACAATGTTTAGTAACGAAGTTCAATCAAGAAAACCTATGTATTCAACTACAAAGCATTATAGTTCCGTCTTATTATTAAGGAAAAAATTATGATTTACAACATTACAAATTATATTTAAATACTACAGTCCAAATCACGACAATATCTCCGAACTATACTGCGGAAGGCTTCTTTCTTCAGTTCGTTCATCCCTGCCTACTTGTCAGGACCTATGAGTCATACCCAACGTTTGTCCCTTGCCACTTGTCAGCACCTATGAGCCATACCGAGCATGACAAGAACAATGATTGTTACATGGTTGATCATAAGAACAATGATTTTTCCAATTTATAAGAGATATTGAATGGATTTTATGCTTCTTGTTACAAAGCAGATGTCCCTACTGATCACCAGGTAAAATACAAAGCAATCAATTCAAAATTCATATTACTTTTCACCTACCTTATTATGTAGACAACTAAACAGACAAATGTAAACAAAACATTATACCAATAACTTTAGAAAATTTCTACTAGTCTTTAGTTAACACTCCTCCATTATTTTTAGACTCTGAATTGCTTCTTAGCTCATTAAATAAACTTGACACATTGAAGTGCATTAGTTAGTGTCTCAGTTGTTCCTCATACCTGCAATACTAATATATGAATAATTGAATGTTTTGCTATCTTTTTATGGTTTCTTCATCTTAGTGTTTGTTCTTGTTTAATTTCACCTAAAGAATCAGAGTTCGTTTTATGATCAAGATAAGAAAGACAGGATAGGATAAACTATCATTTCAAGTCACATTTTAGTATTTGATGAATCAACATTATATGATAAGATAATTTTATCAACTTATCCTTACTTATCGTAAGAGATGACACAATAGGGCTTCTTCTTTCATTGATATTTATATGAAATACATGGAGAAGTCACACACACACAAAGGAGATTCTGAACCTACACTGCCAATGTTGTCCGTGTTGTTACGGCATTGCTTAAGCATGAAGGTATAAGAGAGAATTACCATTACTATCAACAATCAGGATCAGATCATGGTTGGATCTTATACTTAGGTATTTGGTTAGTTAGTTACTTACACTAGTTAGTTAATTATTTTATATTAGTTAGTTGTTTATCTGAGTCACCTCTCCTATGTATTCACCATTGGTGGATATGAAACTAACTATTCACACTTGAAATCCAATAATAACATTATCTCAATGATTAATATCACTCAATTTACGTTTCTATAACTATCTCTTATCACTAGTTGAATCTTAATTAATTAGACTCACTATAACTTAGAAATTATAATTTCTATGATTTAATAGTTAGATAAATGAACGGATATATATTAGGCTAACTAAGATTTATGAATTATAATTTACCTGATCCAATGGTTCAATCTAACTCAATTACACAAACAATGACTTATAAATTATAATTTCAATGATCCAACCATTTAATATGACCTAATTAAATTGAACTATTGGATCATAGAAATTATAATTTCTTAGTTTTAGTTCGTCTATTTAGTTAAGATTGAACTGTTGAATCATTGAAATTGCGATTTCTAAGTTATTCTTTCTGTACCTAGTTTAGATTGAACCGTCGGATCATCAAAACTAGAATTTATAAGTTATATTTAATTTATTTATTTAAAAAATTATAATTTTAATTATCTAACGATTCAATTTCAAAGAATTATATTTACTATGACTTAGAAATTCAAATTTTTATGATTCAAAAATTCAATCTAACCCTAGTAGACTAACTATAATTTAAAAATTATAAATTCAATGATCCAGCTGTATAATCAAAACTAAATCTGAATTCAAAAGTACAAACTTTAATTAATAATAATTTTAATATGTATAAATAAAAATAATATTTAAATTATAATTTTAATATATATTCTACTATATTAATGTTATATATATATATATAATCATAATATATGAGCAACCAACTTTGAGTTCAAAGACTTAACTCTTAAATTCTCATGAAAAGGATATTATATTTCGATCAATGGTACTGAGATTTTATGTGTGAGTATGCACACTTGTTCTAATGAACAGTTTGGTCTAAAGTTTGTCTATGAATTTATTCGGAGATAATTGAAAACATAATTTACTAAATAGTAAAATATATTTGGAGTTTTCTAATAGTTATATTAATGTAGTAAAATTAAATAATTTAATATATCACTTGGTCTAGTGATTGCAATCATTGGATTTAATGTGTCATTAAACCAATACATCTCTTAATTAGTTATACCAATAGTTACAAAAAAATTTCAAGAATTATTTTCTTTTATCAATTGATATGAATTTTTCTATAAATAGAAACACTTTAGAATACAATTTCATGTTATATGAGTCAAATTTCTCTCAAAAATATTTTTGAGTCATTTTTTTATGTGCAATTCACTTCAATGATTTTCAATTATTGATTCGTCGATTAATTCGTTTACATCTATAATATATATATATATATATATATATATAGATTTGTGAAACAAATTGAATCTAAAACTTATGCTTTAGAATATGCAAGATACCCGCAATAGAAGATGCAACACATAATAGGGTCAACAAAAGGACCTTTCATTCTATCATTGACAAAATGACCTTTCCGTATGTTCCCTCTTGGCATTGATAATGTGTACGATTTGATTGTCGGGAAAGATAGTAACGATGGTGTTCTTACAAATAAATATGCTTTCATTTTTTTATGATTTTTATTTTGGGTCCAACATTTCTAACACTTTCTCTCTGGGATATGAAATGTCCTTAAATTTGCAAAAGGGGTTATACTGAATGAGTGAGAATAAGATTGACTACTTATCTTTGATTGTTCAATTTCCATTGCATCGCCCACCGTGAGTTTGATTCAACGTATCTTTAGAGACTATTCTAAGGTGAAAGTGGTCCGATACATTTTGGCTTTGAACCATGAATACTTCTAAATTGGTAAAAGTATATTTAGATGGTTACATTTGGAAATTCTCTTTTCCTCAATTATTTTATTGCGAGTAAATTTTTTGATATTTTTATATATTAAATTTAATATTATTTATTTATTTAAGTTTATTTATTATTATAATCGAACACAATTTTTTATTTTTACATTTTTATTGTAAATTCAACGGTTTAATTCTCTTAAATAAATTATATTAAAAAAATCATATATTTTTTTTAATGTACATGTATTTTGATTTTTATTTAAATACTATATCATGACCCGCATCAGGACTCGATATCAATATCATACTTGTAGTTATGCATCCTAGCATTTTCAAGTGCAATTCTTTATCAGATTTTTACACAATTTCCTTACATGATTGGTTGAATATTAATTTACTCAGTCATAAGAGTTTGCATTATATATACATGGCCTCTTATTTATTTGCCTTCGGAGCGAACTGTTTATGGAAAGTTAGGAATAAAATGATTTTGGATAATGGACATATGAGTGTCATGAATTTTGTTCACTAGGTTTCATTCTATTCGTATAAGAAATTATTCAGTACAATCTTCTCTCTAATAGGACATTGTTGTCGAATAACCTACATCAGAATGATGGTATTAGTCGGTCTTATCCGCTTGTTATTTGGGTGAAGATTAACTATAATGAAGTTGTTATAAATTGTGGTTTACCATCTTCATGAGACATGAGATTACGTTGTTTCGGCAGATTATCAATATTACTAGTGTGATATGTGAAGTTAAGCATGTACAGTATGTTGCTAAACATGGTTGTTAATATAAAGTATGTAAGTGTGAATTTAAAAATTTGTTGAAGTTTCGCGTTAAAAATTTTTATATGTTGAGTAGTTTTCAACTTTATTACTTAAGTTTTATATTGGATAATTATCATATGTGGGTTTGTTTTCATCATTTTATAAAGATGTCAAACTTTTGTGAAAAACACACTAAAGTTGGATGCATTTCTCAACTTTTTCTTTTCTTCCTCTTTTGCTTGCATTTACAAGTCATTTATCTCGTTTCTATTTGTCCCTTTAATATTTTAGAGTCGATTTGCACCTTAGACCATTCAATCGATTTTTAGAGCGGTTTTTATGTTGTAATCTCGTCAATTTTTGAGTGGTCATAATACCACTATCATTTGAGAACAGTTTTTATGTCGTAGTTCCTTATCCTTTTAGAGCGATTTTAATGTCGTAGTCCTGTCGATTTTTTAGTGTTGAAATTCTCACATTAGAAATCTTTCATATATTGAGTAGTTTTCAACTCTATAAATATATAAGTCTCACATTAAATAATTTAACATATGTGGGTTTGTTTTCATCACTATATAAAGAATGTTAAACTATTGTGAGAAACACACCAAAGTTGGATGCATTTTCTAACTTTTTTTCTTCTCCCTCTTATGTTTGATGCATTTTCGAGCCCATTTCTTTACGTCCCTTCATATTTTAGAGCAGTTTTGTACCTTAGTCCATTCGATCAGTTTTTAGAGCGGTTTTATACCGTTGTCCCTTGAATCGACTTTTAGAGCGGTTTTTATGTTGTAGTTCCGTCGATTTTTGATTGGTACTAATACCACTATCCTTTTAGAGCGGTTTTTATGTCATACTCCCGTCGATATTTTAGTGGTCATAATACCACTATCCTTTTGGAATAGTTTTTGTATTGTATTTTCGTCGATCTTTTTGTAGTCCTAACACCACTATGAGTGATTTTGGTATCAAAGTCTTTTAGATCTTTTTTTTAGTCGTAGTTTACGAGTTGCCATAGTACCATATTACTAGTGGCTTTAATCGCTATATTGAGAGTGGTTTTAACCGCTATACTGAAGGTGTAATTCTAGAACAGTTTTCTACAATACAAAATAAGTCAGATAAAATTTGTCTAAGCTGTTTTATTCTGGGGACTTTGTGGTTGATAGTGTGTTTTGCACAATTTAGGCAGTGTCGCGAAACATTTTAAAGAGAGCGACCTAGTCCGCGACTAAACTCAATAATATCTTCAGTGATATAAATTTATTTTGAAACAATTTTTCGAAACTCAAAAACAACAATTTTAAGACGTTTTTTTGTTATGGCAACTTAAGAGTTTACCGGACTTAGTTTTATTGCGTCTGAATAAAATGTTTCAATTTGAGGCAAACATAAAAATAATAAGTAAGCTCAATAATTAACTCAATGGACTTGTAGATGATTTGTATGACTACTACAATTCCAACAATATTGCTAGAAATGTTTGGAATGTTCAGAAGAAGAAATATGATATCGAGAAAGTTGAAGCTAAAAAGTATATTGTAAGCGACCTAGAATATCAAATGACCGATAATAGATCCGTGGAGGCTCATTACCGTGAAATTCACAAGATATCTTATTAGATCATCTCTTAAAAATGTCTTTTTCCATTTACATGTTATGTGATTTCATCTAAACAAAACAAAAATTAAAAATTAAAATTCAAGCATTAATGACGTAGAGGGCGCCACACGAGTTGTGTGGATAAAAGCCAATTAAATGGTTTGAATTGGAAGGAGTTGTGTAGTTATGAAGTTTAGATACTCTGAACATAGAGATTTATTTGATACCAATATGAATGGATACTTGTGAATACACATTCTATAAAAAATCAAAATAATAAAGAAAACAATTTTTTTGAGATAGGTAGAAGTAGTAATATATCTCATCTTCCTATAACGACGTGTTCCTCTAACCTCCACATCTTGCTCCTCTAACCTAGGTTCTTAGTCTTCCCCATTCCTCTAATCTTGATATTGCAACCCTAAACTCGTCGTCGACATTTATCGTCACCACTTCTTTCATCTGAAAATAATTAATTGGACTTATGTAATGTGTTTTTTTAATTGTTCTTAATGTTTGTTTCTATGTATTGTTATATTGTTTGAAATAATAATAATAATAATAATAATAATAATAATAATAATAATAATAATAATAATAATAACATGACATGGATTGATGGAATCCTTTGAGATTAAATATGAAAGAATTTGTGTATCTAATAATTGTAAAAAAAATGTATCCTCTATATCGGTCCAGATCAAAACAAACTATGTAATATCTTGGTAGCAACCTATAGTATTGTAATTCACATAAATAATATTTATTAATATATTATTTTCCATACGTTTACTTTTATTTTATTGTGTTTAAATCAATATCTCTGACTTTAAATTGTTTTAATGTTGCTTGGTTTCATAAGCTATTTCATTATTGTACAATTGACCAATTCAATGAAGAAAATAATATTAATATTCTTCTTTTAAATGAGAATCAAGTCGGTTACTTTCTTTCTTTCAACTTTAAGGCTTTAGAAAACTCTGAATTGTGTTTACGATTCTCTACTGATAATGTTAATTGTTTGTAGAATTATTTTTTTTGAAATAGGATGAAGAGAATGATATTGTCATGGTCAACCGCGATAACATTTGATTATATTTAATTACTACTCTAACTAAACGTACATTATTTCTTCATTTAAATTCTTTGATATTTGATTACATTTACGTGTTTTTTATAATTTATTTATCTTCTGATATATTTTATAGCTGATAAAACATAATATAAAATGTCGTCATGCTACTTTAATAACTTGGTTGGCCTAAAAATAATGATATTTTTCTCTATTTTAGTCTAGTTCTATATCTTCATATTTTTAGAATTTGGAGTTGGTCATGTCTTGATGCATTTAAATGTGTAATGCTCTGTGTGTTTATTTGGTTACATCATTACATGGTTTTCAGACGTCTTGCATGCTTTATATAAGTGTGATGACAAAAAAGGTTTATTTAATTATGTGATTTTCAAACGTGTTGTATATTTTACATAGGTGTGATGACAAAAAGAGAAGAGAAGATAAATAAAAGTTTCATCCTAAAAATTGGTGTATGCTAATTTGTGGTGAAGTTCTTATCACTCACAAACCATAGATAGAGTTATATTATTAGGTTCTATCTTCAAATTTAGTAGTTAAGTATTGTCAAATTTAGTAGATAGATGTCTATTTTTAAGTGATGTTTTTTGAGTTTACTCTTTTTGTCTCTCTATATAGATATGAATTTATATATTAAAAAAAATGTATATAAAAAAAAAATTAAACTTTTTAACTCGGATGAAGTTTATCCAACTTAACAACTAATGATTTTTTAAGTCATTTATTTTTAAGTTTGATGTAGAACCGACATAACAAGCAATTTATAATTAACTTACAAGTGTCTCGAACAAAATTATATCTTATATCTTGAGTGAAGGTTGTCCCTTTGAGAGAAAAATTCACTCCATAGGAATGTTAATTCTTTGAAGTGAGAAGCAAAATAGAAAGAAATTAAACGGTGTACAATAAATTTGAATGAAATGAAAAAGCTGTGTAAAATAGATATTACAATCTTTTAAATTATACGAAAATAATAAATTAATCGTTTTTTCTTTTTATAAATGATTACACAGTTTGTCTTAATTTTAAATTAACTAAATTGAAATTCATATACATGATTTGACGCTTGGAGCAGAGCAAAGTTGCGTCCCCTTCTTTTGTATTATATGCTCGACGCAATGGCGATGATACAGAATAAAGTTGCCACAATCCCATTCAGAATTTTGGATCAACATACTCCAAAGCCCATAGGACAGGCGACGTCTCTGGCATAAATGCAAGGAGTATGATATAGGATATTGTGGAACTAGATTTGATTCTGCAAATGATTTGGTACCAACGAAGAAATTTCGATCATAAGTATCAAAACTTGTCGATATGAAAGGAGAGAAAAACAAAGTAATGCATAGAGATAATATATCATATTATAAAGTCAAAATCACTCAAAGAAAAATTAATATATAATTATAATATTAAATTATTTAAGAGAAATTGTTATCATATTCAATAAAATAAGTTAATCACA
Organism: Cicer judaicum; assembly: GCA_037974835.1. NCBI lineage: Eukaryota > Viridiplantae > Streptophyta > Magnoliopsida > Fabales > Fabaceae > Cicer > Cicer judaicum. The sequence goes on along the minus strand of JBBPBS010000007.1, from coordinate 3,163,595 downwards.
AAATAATGAAATCATTTAAGATTTATTTTATAATAATGTTGTTGTTTTACTTCTGTAATTGCATTATGTAGGCCAACGACTTCTTTCCTCCTATAATCTATTTATTTTCCATCCTTCACTTGTAAATTATGTAGCACAATACTTTAGAGGAAGATATCTCTAATGTTTGACACATACGCAACATCATCAACACATATAATTATATTTAATTATTTTTATTTTTTTTAAATTATTATTATTATTAGTAATATATCCGATTTCAGGGTTAATAGTTCTTATCTCAAATCACATAGATAATACTAGCCAATAAAAAGTTGGATAAAGGTTATTTGTCTGCGATCAATTGCACAAAAGATTCTCTGTCACATATTTATAAACATCTTTTGACATGCTTAAGTTAGGATAGTCCCAAAATATTTAATTAATTACTATAGTTGATGTCTTTGTCTTTGGGATATGCATGAATTGAAACCAAACCATGATCTATTTATTTCGTTGATTATTAGGCTTAGACATTATTAATAAGGAAAGTGCTAGGTGTGACGCCCTAAATCCCAAAATAACATTTGTAATAATATATATACTAAATTATTTAAAGATAACTTGCAGCGGATAAATAAATTTTTTAAAGAGAATAAAAATTTAATATTTAATTTAGGATATCACGTTTCTCAAAAATAAAAATAAAAACACATTAAATTTATTTTGTCAATTAAAATAGTGCAATCTCGATAAGCTTGATTTAAGTATAATTACTTGATTTAATTCTAAAAACTTACTAGTACTTCTACGGTTTTCATACAAAAATTCAATTCAAATTAAATAAATAAAATACAAGTTAAAACCCTTATTCCCGGTATCACCTATCAGAGCGGGGTTCCTCCCAAACTTGAACTTCAAGACTCATTAACCTGTAATAACTGCGATTTCGCAAACGCAGGGCCCAGCCAGTCAAACACAAACAACGAAGGAGGTGAGCTTTGAAATCATGTTAATAGTATAATATGAGTAAGAAGAACACGCAAACAATCATAATAGAACCGTATCATAATTACTTTACGATATATCAAAATATTTAATTAAATAGTATCATACTATAACATCAAAGTCACTCAAGTAAAATAATCATCTCATTATAATATGCATCAAATCATCTGATTAATATTACCTTTAAAACACATCAATCACAACAAAACAATCACAAGGAAATGCAATGTTATGCATGAGCTTAGACTCTGCTTCACAATGTGGTACCATTCTAACTCTGAAGTACTTGGTTAGGAGGCCATGATACTATGCCACCATCCCGGTGGACGGACAATTCAAATTGGCCCTGTCCTCATAGATCCCCTCAACTCAACCCGAGACACATATACGCAACAGTCGAGGTAAACGTGTGTTGCATGGTAGCTCCCGACATTTGGAGTGCTACCTCCAAGTCACCTAGGAATTCCCCACCGGAATACCTCCAAGGTCTAACAATCTTGCCTTAAGGCTCGACAGCAGACTGCCACGATCAGGCTCATTCAGTTGTACTTCCCCAGAATCACTAGGCTTGTCAGGCCCTACCTATATGATGACAAAATAATCTCCACTTCACAAATTCACAATATTTATTTTCTCCCCTCGTTGGTTTATGATACTCCATTAAAACCGTCATCTCAAACACAAATTGAAATCATAATTATTTCACCAATTATGGGGTTACTTCAATATTCTCATCACAAATTCACAACATCATTATCATTAATCATATCTTATCACATAAACTCATCACAAATTTATAGCATCACTATCATCATTCAAACATCATCACATAAACTTATCACAAATTTATAACATCACAATAATTAATCATACATCATCATCATCACATAAAACTATCACAACACATCCATCTTTTGTTATCACATCACATAAACTCATCTAATCACACAGATATATATATATTTATATATATATATATATATATATATATATATATATATATATATATTTAAGTCGACACCCAATATCACAATAATATCAATTTCACACATTCAATGAAATTAAATCAATCAACACCCTACAAATATTTCTATTCTATATTTTAATCTCACAATTTCAATATTAGTAAATTAATTAATTTATCCCTCAAAGGGCTACTGCCGTACGTAGCAAGCCCCGGATGAATCGTTGGAAAATACGGTTTTCCCGTTCATCTCACAATATATTATACTCATGAATTCAAACGTTCTCTCACCCCTTACCTTATTTCTATGCTTTCACCTATGAATATGATTCGATGCCCAAACATTCTTTGCTCTTTGACTCTTTGTCCTTCAACTAATCTAACTCGACAGTTTATGGGTAAACGTCAAAAATAAATTATGAGAAGATAATCTAAAAACTAAATTCGAAATTCGGTCAAGGAAAATTACCATAAATCAGAAACCTAATCAGTGGATAATATAGCCACTTTTCACACGGTCGTTTTGGCGTTGGTTTCACTCAAATCGGACTTACGGTGAAGGAGAACGGTGCAAAATAAGGATTTCTGTAAATGGAGAAATCGGGTATTTTAGGGAGAAATCCGGGTTGTTAAAAATCTGAAAAATTGTGTTTAATTGAATAGATAAATGAGTAAAACAACATACTGAAATTTGGACGAAAACAGAGAAACTTTTCAGGGACAGTTATGGCTCACCAATGTCAAACGATAGGTTGTTGTTGTGTTTACTCTTTGGTTCTAAGGCTGCCTGTCCAACTCCCTCCCCTTTTCTTTGTTTGTTATATTTTGTTAATGATTAGGGTTCATAGAGTCAAACCCATTGGTCTCTTTATTTATATTTTACTATTATTATTATTTTTATTTTGTTAAAATAAAACTAATAATTATTTAATCTCTTTTTTAAATATTCCTCCAAACACCATTTAGTTTTCCAAACATTACTAATATTTTATAAATTAGAGTAATTAAAATAATCAATATAAAAAACATCTTACTAATAATCAAAACTCTCACATTCAAAATAATCTCCACATTTATACTTATTTCTATAAATACTCACATTATAATAATACCATCATATTAGAAAATAGTCAAAATTATAAAATAAATAAATATAACATCAATATTTTATATTAATTACTAAATCATAATAAATATATATAAAATCACAATATCATAACAAATATTTAAAATTAAACGAAATCAAACACAATATCAATTCTATATCAAGATAATTGTTTATAAAAAAATAACTAAAAATAGAAAATAGTTATAAATAATTGAAATATAACTATGTGT
>JBBPBS010000007.1:3115102-3160296 GCA_037974835.1 Cicer judaicum | reverse complement strand
AATTGTTTATAAAAAAATAACTAAAAATAGAAAATAGTTATAAATAATTAAAATATAACTATGTGTATTCCTAACATCAGTTAAGCACACATAAAAGTATTATATTAATTGGTTACACTTATTATATACACGTAAAATCGCATAAAATCATTTTTTTTAAAATATATATTACACTAAAATATTATTATTGTTTTTTTAAAATATATCAAATAATTAATAAAATACAATATGTATTATTTATATCGCTAATGTAATATAATATGTATCAAACTAACACATCATAGAAAACATTCATATAACGAAAATTAGCCACGAAATTTATCAACATATATTCTAAAATAGTATTAGTCATCAAATTAATTATTTAAAATTCTATTTAATTAATAAAATAATTTATTATAAAATTTGGAGTATTACACTAGGCTGTCACTTGAATTATAATCGCATTTCTTAAAGCTTTTTATCCCAAATCACTCAATATTTTAAAGACATGCCCCTCTAATTCATGTTGTCATACACTGTATTCTTCCAGGGATCTTATAGTCATTGCAATGTTTTATGAACTTTGTCCTAACATTTATCAACTCATTCATAAATTTGATAAAATTGTACTTTCGTTAAATTGCACAAACGATCCTTTATTCTTATTGTATTTTTGGGTGTGCTAGATTTCTTGTCAAATAGATTATTATAAAGTATTTGTAGTTCCGTCTTATTATTATTATCGGTGAAAAGAATTAAATTTTTCAGTGTAATAACTCATATTTAAATACTACACTTCATATCAAAACTATACTTCAAAATCATACTTTTAAATATTACGCTGTCACAACTCATATTTAAATCGTCTTTATTCACTTTTGAGTACATGTGAATACTTATGAGTCACGTTCAACGTGATATTTTGTGACTTATTTACACGGATGGTTTTCCAATTGATAAGAGATATTGAATTGATTTTATTCTTGTTACAAAGCAATCAATACAAAATATATATATATATATATATATACTACCAACAAATGTAAACAAAACAATTATACCAATAGCTTTAGAAAATTTCTACTAGTCATTAGTTAACACTCCTCCTTAAAAAAATGTAAACTCCGAATTGCTTCTTAGTTCATTAAATAAACTTGGCACACGGAAGTGCATTAGTTAGTGTGCAGTTGTTCCTCATACCTGCAATACTGAGTTATGAACCATGAAATTATTTAAGCTTAGGATAGTCATTGAATGTATGCTAACTTTTTCTGGTTTCTTTATCTTAATGTTTTGTTCTTGTTTAATTTCACCTAAAGAATTAGAGCTCATTTTATGATAAGGATAGAATTAGAGCTCTGATACGGAGGCACGCAGCCGCATAGTAACAGATAGAAGAAAAATATTTGGTTTCAGTGGCGATAATAGGTGTATAACAAATTTGTTCCGTTTGATTTACAATTTTGATAAGTTATTTCTACCACTTAGTTTGTTATTTTAATATACCGTCTCAGTAGATTTAGTTTCTCTGATAATTAATTTGGAATACTCACTTTTGTTAGATTGTGTTATTTGTATAGGTGGGAGAAAAATATTTGCATTATTGAGATAATTATCTCTAATTTTTTTCCAATATATTTTAGTATGTGATGAGCCAACACGATATCATAAATTAATCTTATTATTTTATCCTATCTTGTCGTTTTTTAACTCACTATTCAATGGAAAAGCTTGAAAATCTAAAGAGATGACACTAGTGCTTTTCTTTCATTGATATTTATATTTATATGAAATACATGGAGAAGTCACACACAGCCATACCATATTGTAAAAACAGAACACACCCATTATCATTAAGTAGTTAAACATAACTATACAGCAAAGTACTACTATGTAAACAAAACAATTACACACATTGTCAAAGAAGTAATTTAGAAAAAGTGTTGGGGGAGTTTCAATCAACAAAGGGATAAAGATTATAAATACCAAGAGACGTTGACACCACTGTGTCTTGTATAACATTTATTTAACTTATTTCTATTTAATGTAGGACTAACTAATCACACTTGAATTCCAACAACAAAAATTACCAATAGTTGGCTAACATGTATCATGCACGATATAAACAATTTCAGGATATGGAGAAGCGTCGAATCTTGTCTGGTTTTACAGGATCTTTGAGATGTGTTATGACATGGTTTTGACGTGAAAAAGGAGAAAGACGGCCAAGTTTTCTGGACACTGAGTTTAGGAATGATTTTTTATGCAAAGGAGGCTTATCAGCTGAAGGTGAAGTAACATTTAATAAAGGACTACTAACAGCTGATTCAAGTTTACATTTTTCACTCTCTTTTATTTTCATTGTAAGCTTCGCTATCTCTAATTTAAGTTCTTCGTTTTCTCTTCTTAATTTTGAGACCTCATTTGAAACTGGATAAAGCTCAGACGAGTATACATTCCGCTTTTCAGGTGTCAAAGGAGATTCCGAACCTACACTGCCAATGCCGTCCATGTCGTTGCGACGGCATTGCTGATCATAATAGAGAACTTGAGCCACATTTTGGACAGGAAGCCTGTTGTTTTGTGCTGCGTGCGCGCGTGCTTCTCGTGATAGCTTCTGGCAGTCCATCATGCTGCAAACTTTCTTTCTGTCCGTATCACTTAGATACGGATGAGTCTGAAAATTTTGAATTCTAATAAGAAAGTTATATGAGAAGAATTCTAGAGTTAAGTCCTTGATTTCAATGATAATATTATAAGTTTAATTCTGTTATGTGTCAAAAAAACTATGTTCACATCAAACAGCTGCACCGTGCAACTGCTGTAGTAGATCCATTTACATCCTTAACCACTTGTGTCAACCCCAATTAACTATTTCTTAAAAGCATTGTCTCTACGTAAGTATCCCATTTAATGCTTAGTTATTAAAATATATAGTTTAATTGAAAAATAAAAGTTTATGTTATTTGGGATATCAACACTTAAGGAAAGAGTGTACAATAAAACCATATTATATAGTATAGAAAATAGAAATGTACCTTAAGATAGATGTCTATGGCTCTATACATTCCATCTTCTGTTGTTCTTGATTGTTCAGGAATTAATTTAGCAACACTGATAAATTTTGGAACTGATAAGTTTCTGTCGGTGGCTATTTCAGTAAGGTAACTCTCCAATAGCTTTCCAACCTGAACAATATCCCTTTGTGGAGGAGCATAATATTCATCAGTTGCATTGTAGGCTGAATGATTTCCCATTTCAGATTCAAGGTAATTCATCATGATTCTTTTTACTGTATCTACTTCGAACAATGTGTCTCCGGTAAATGAATTATAAGAAGGAATAAGAAGATCTTCCAAAACAGCTTGTTCTAACTGCATGGATATTCTCCTCTCCAAATCAAACCTGCAAGCAACAGTTGTCTCTAGATATATTGCTGCTCTAAGCCACAGAGAAAGAAAGCTCACAGACATTGAATTCTTCTCCCTTGGCATAAGGCTCACTAGTGTCTCTAAAATAATCCTATTCTCGTACTCTTGTTGTGGTTCAATATCCTTCCTTTCCTTTCCAAATATCTCCTGCTCCAAATAAAAGTCAAGATTCAGGCACTGCTTAATTAATTAAGCAGTTATAGCATAAGCGTTTATTATACAAATGCTTACATTTAAGCTATTTCTATAATAAAAGATGAAATAAAGTCAAATTATTTTCATATAAGCTAAAAGTTGTTTTCATAAACTATCATGAATAACTTATGAAATAAGCTGAAAACAATTTATAGACATGTAATAAACTGTTTTCATAAATTCTCGCAAACAATCTTAAAGAATTTATGCCAGTAGATAAACAAAAGTAAATCAATTCAAACAAACCATCAATATATAAAGAACAAAGAGTTTAATACCATATAATGATCCTATAAAAAAGTTTTACACATATGTCCAGTTACATATTACCGTGGTATCAAGTTATAATGGGAAAAAAAGGCCTTGTATAGTAATGGGTCTTACCAAACCTCTGAGAGATTTCTGTGAATAAAGCATTATAATAGGACCAATACCACACTGTTTAAACCCTCTTGCCATTAATGCCACTAGAACTCTTTGAAAAATGTCAATTCTGAGAACTGTTAGATCTTCAGCCCACCAATCAACAACTGGTCTCTGTTGAGATGCAGTGGAAGAATTCGTTCTTTCATTGCTACTATCACTTCTACCAGATGAACAAAACTGACTTTCCTTGGATGCTAAGTATGCTATCGCATCGATGCATCGACTAATCAATTTCGCTTTCTCTGCAATTGGAAGAAGTGTTTCTGATATATGTAAAATAGATATTGCACCTGACATGCTCTTGAGCGCAACTTCATTCAAGTAAGAATCAGTTCTTCCAACCAAATTTCCAACTGAATGATCTTCTGTCATCTCAAGATACTCTGCTATGCATCGAAGCATAGCGATGTTTTCGACGCTTATTTCGAAGTTTATCCCGTAGCAGAACTTTGCTGCTAGTTCAAATCCTTCTGATCCACCAGGGACATCAAAGAGTTCAATTATTGGAACTTCAGCAGCATCACTATATTCTGAAATGAGCTTCCTTATGTATCCACTCTTGGAAATTAATGGAAACTGCAAATTACATTAGAGATATGATCAAGAATTCAATAATTATTCATTTTAATAATTAAAAACTCTGCAGTACTATCTATGCATCTATCGCAGCTTACTAGGCTGAGACAGCCACAACACATGGATCAACAAATGCAGCAACACTGACAATTAATTACCAAGTACTAGAAATCATTACTCTCCATTTAATGATCCTGAGATTAGTAAATTTGATATTTGAATTGCTTCATTATACCTTGTGTAATGAATAGGAAGCTTCGCCAATTTGAATAGTGACATCACTTGGAATCTCCTGGGAATAATTCCTGTAAAAAGTAGTTCAATTCAAAGGTTTTCAGTAATTTTCATCATCATATCCAAGAAAAAGTTAACATTAGCATTGGTAAATGCACCTTACATATAAAAAAAGCTGAGAACATTTGGCAAAATAACAAGCAAAAGTAAGAGTTTGAGATAGAAGCATACCATTCACTTGTTCTCTTCATGGCACTAAAACTGCAATGCAACTTCGATTAAAGCTGTGTTGGTTGCATTTGATCGTAATTTTCTGAAATGTGTAGTGTGGTGTGTGCTTTTATTAGAGTTTGTGTGGAAAAAATAGTTACTATATAGGAGGATATAGATTGCATGCAGTCCTGCAATCAATACATTTGTGGTCATTTGATTAAGATCAGATGATTCAGATTTTATGATCATATTTTAAATTTAATAAAAATAGTAATTTCTTTTTTTGAAATATAGAGTATCCGATTTTAATTAAACGGGTCACAAATATACTAAATGAAAGACTGTATGATATACAGAATGCAATACTCTATGGAGTTTATTAGAGTGCATGCATTCCTGATCACATATAGTTGCATGTTAATATGATTGGAGTTTAACGGGGTCTGTACTTTATTTCAAGTTGGAAAGTATGAGTTACTTTTATTCACAAAAGGTGCCTTGTCCATTTTGCTTTTTTGATGAAGATTTTGCTGTTATCTCTGTCAGATTGTGTTAACCGTGTGACCAAAAGCAAAGGAAACTATTATTACTCTCTCTCGTAATAATGAATCTCACTTTGAAAAAAACTATTATCTCAAAATTAATGTGAATTATAATTTTCACATTATAATGCAGAAAAAGACATGCAGACTCATCCAAAATAATTCTTGAAATTGTCGAAACTGACAAACAGAGAAAATGGTCCATCACGATGGATGTTGTTGCTTTTTTATGATGTTGATTTCGATTTCCACCACAATTGTATTAAGATTTCAATAATAGAACTAGTTTCGTCTATTTCGAACTTGGAAGAGTCACGCAAAAGTATCTTGAAAAACCTACTTCAAATTTTCTTGTAAGTTATTGTAAATAGATAAATGAAGTTAATATGTCAATAACTTAAATTATATTTTGTCAATTAATGTTAACTTTTAGACAATCTAATATTATATAATACGAATTCAGTATAAGTACTCAAAACATCCTTTTATGTAAGAAACAAGCATCCTTTTTTTTTTGTGTGGTGAGAACAAACATCCCTTCTTTTGCTTCCTGTGTTTCCATTACTTTGAGTTCGTGAGTAGGACACATCGTTAGACAATTGGTCTCCCAATATTAGTAAATAGCTAGCTTAGCATATTAAATTATTAATATATATATATATATATATATTATATGTTAGTGTTATGATTAGAGCCATAAAAAAGAATATCAACGCTCTAATCTACTCATGACTTATTTTTTTGTTAGTTGAGATTTTTCTATTTTTAAAAAAATTGGAAACAAATTTCTCGAGAAAAGTTGAATATTTTTTATAAAACTTTTATTATATATTTTTAAAATTGAAAAAAAAAATCTTGAAACTAATTGATTTTTTTGTAAATCTAAAGAAAAATAAATTATTTGAAAATTAACGATGAAAAAGTTGATTCATAATTTAAAAGTTTTTCAGGACACAAAATTTAAATTTTTTTAAATACAATAGTTTTGAAAAAACATATTTCTTAAATTTTTTGAAATTCAAATTAAATTTAATGAGATAAAAAAAATTAAATAAAAAAGATTAAAAAAATAATTTGTATAAAAAATAAAATAGAAGTATAAATATAAAAATATAAGATATTATTTTCATATTTGTAGTATATCAAGTGAATAGAATTCTCAAACTCTTTCATTCTGCACTTCAACTACCGGACTACACAAAGACCTTTGTTGGATTGGATTGTCTTGGCTGGCTATCCAAATAATGCAGCACAAACCTCTTATCTATGTCTATATCTATCAAATTCATTTAATTAGAGAGTAATGCCCCACAACACCATTGCTATTGTTTTTGTTTTCAACGATCAATCCATAACAGCTTATATGCTTCGTTACCAATAAGCGACAACACAATAGATAAGCATTAAAACGACATGAGCATGACTTCTTAAAAGTAAAGTACGGACTTGATTGTCGTATTATGTTTAATCCATCATGTGTAAGATCAAAATTAATCACTATTTTAGTTTCAATTTCCGATCCACTACACCAATTTGATCGGATTCTCTAATTTCTATACAAAATCTTATACAACTTTAGGGCATATATAGTACTAGTATGAAGGAGTATCAATTATATCTACTATAACATATATATATTCAATCCTTAGTTAATTCAGTCATATCTTCGTAACTATAAATAAAAGTTTTTACTTATTTACTTATAAAAACGATTTTTTGACTAAACTAACTAAAATTGTAAAATTAAAATACAATTTTTAGTATTGTCGTAGACTACTTCATGTTCAATGCTTACACCACATGATGTCGTAACATTCATCCTCATTCACCATAATGGACCTACATATTATGTATTCTTAAGAGACTTAGACATCACATCTCAACCCAAAATCTTAAGGCATTAGATTTATGGGTCATTCTTTTTATATATCAAATATAGCCTTTATTCCTAGTCAATGTAGGACTAACTACTCGTAATTGAATTCCAACTGCGTGGGAGGGGTTTTTCTTGTTGATTGGAAAGAGTATGTTGCCTAAGTGGATTAAAGCTGCTAGCTATTTATAAGATTGAAAGAGTTTATAGAAAAACATATTACATATTGGTAAGTTATTTCATTTTGAGCTTATTACCTCTGTTTTGTATATAATTTATGAATGAAAATATTTTAATTTTATTTTATCATTTATTATAGTAGTTTATGTATAAGTATTTATATGATAAATACTATAAGTGTTTAACTATATTTTTTATTCAAATAGTATTGTTTTAGTGTTTTTGTAAATAGTAGTCAAAGTCACACCGTGGTATCTGATATTGCATAAAATTGCAGTCAAATGAGGTTGATGCAGGTTAAATATAGTGGCGAAGAAATATTATGTTTGAGGACTACGTAAAACCTTGGTTGTGTTTGAATTGTTAAACTATGTTTGTAGTTATGTTTCTCTTTTTTCTAGACTTTTTGTTTAGGGCGATGTCATGTTCGGTATGGTTTGATCCGCACAGCCGAATATTGTTTTTCATTTTTAAATTATTGCGGTAGCGGTCTCTGCTTCTCTAGAATAAAGCCTTTGATGTTTTGAATTGTATTAGAATGCCACTATTTACAATATACTTGCACCCAAGGAAAACAAATTAACAAAATAAAGAAACAGAAAATATGAATTTGTCCACACATTTTAAGGGTAGCTATTTTCTAATTGTTCTTCCTTGCTATTATTTCTAGTAATGTAGACTTTGGATTTGAAAATTATGTGATGTTATTTAGATTCAAATAGAATAACTTGACTGATTGTGGAATTTGATCATACATCATTGTACATTGGGGCCAGTTCTCTATAATATGTGCCATGAATTTGTGACGTCAAAGTATGAGTAAGGATCACTGATATCTGCATGTGGTGTCACGTGTTGGGGTTGATTGCAAATCCCACATCCTTTAGTGTGGGAGAATAAGGAGAAGGTCAAGGCTATATATTAGACTTTGGTCCTTTGTTTTCAAATGCACCAGTCAGCAATAACACTTTAAGCTTGTATCTGACTTAGTTAAAATATTTGCTTTGCAAGAGTGTGGTTGTATTGGGGTGTTGGGCACACTATGTGAAAATTGTTACAACACATAGACTTCTCTCACTCACACCCAACACCCCAGTACAACCACACTCTTACAAAGCAAATATTTAAACTAAGTCAGATACAAGCTTAAAGTGCTATTGCTGACTGGTGCATTTGAAAACAAAGGACAAAAGCCCAATATATAGCCTTGGTCTTCTCCTTATTCTTCCACACTAAAGGATGTTGGACTTGCAATCAACTCCAACAATCTCCACCTTGATTGTAAGAGTTACAGCTTCCGCTTCCATTGTCTTACCGACAATCATACTCCACCATAAAAAATACACTTCACTTGGAACTAAACCATCCCAAGAATTTTCTCCACTTGGAACTAAACCATTCCAAGAATTTTCTCGTGTCGAAACCTAGCTGAAATTTATGGTGCAACTCCCATGTTGGCTTCCAGGAAGTTCTTCAGCCATCGACACATCACCACACACCTTGCATCAATGTCAACCAATGCCCGTGTGCTGTTCATAAGGACAAACTTTATCTTCTAGATGAGATCACCATCATCTCCCAAAACAAGGGAGACATTGTCAGCACTTGTCTCAAAGTCTTTTTCAGATACTGCTCCACCTGGACAATTTCTCTTCACATGCCCAGACTTTCCACACTCCCAGCACACCAAATTCTTTGCATGTATCTTTTTCCCATTAGCCCTACTTCTAGTTAGCAACATTGAGCTTGATGAAGTGCTTTCATCATTTTTCATTCTCCTTTCTTCAGAAATAATTTTAGTTGCAACTTCTTCAAAACTCAAACTTTCCTTCCCATACATCAAAACAGGTTTAAGATGAACATAGGAAGGTGGAAGGGACAAAATGAGCCTTAACGCTTTATCTTCATCATCAATCTCAACTTTGATAGATTCCAACTCAGAGACAATATTATTCAAAGTACTAAGATGATCAGAGATTTTCGTACCCTCATCCATGCGCAGATTGTGGAATTGCTCCTTCAACAACAACCGATTTGAGATGCCCTTAGCCTGATATAACCCTTCAAGCTTCTCCCAGAGTTGCTTGGCTGATGACAGATTCTGCACATTCGCAAGAACATTCTTTGCCAAACACAGACGAATTGCACTTGCAGCTCTCAAATCTAGTTCCTCCCACTTGTCGGCCTCCATGTTGGAAGTGTTTCCTTTCAACGCCTTGTGTAATCCTGATTGTATAAGCACATCCTTGACTTGTATTTTCCACAAGCCAAAGTTGATTCTTCCATCAAACTTCTCTATGTCAAACTTCATAACGCTTGAATAAGACATAGCAGCTGCACGCAGACTGTAAACTGTGCACCAGGTAAGTTCCCAGGAAAGAGAGGTGGGTCACAACAGACACGCTTAAATACCAAGTCTTTCCTTAGCCAGAACCTCCCTAAACAACACTTTCACAGTATCACCTTTCTCCTAACAATACCAAGGATAATTCTTTTCTGATGTGGAAGATCAGACAAAGTTGCAACCACAGAGCATACTAAGAAAAATTATCTCACCGAACCTCCGAACCTGGCTCTGATACCAGTTGTTGGGAAAAATAGCATAAGTTCAAAAGAATTAAGACACAATCACAACACAAGAATATAACGTGGAAACTCCAAAACCGGAGAAAAAACCACGGCCGCTGCCTAAACCGGCAACCAGAGAATTAACACTATGTGAAAATTGTTACAACACGTAGACTTCTCTCACTCACACCCAACACTCCAGTACAACCACACTCTTACAAAGCAAATATTTAAACTAAGTCAGATACAAGTTTAAAGTGTTATTGTTGACTGGTGCATTTGAAAACAAATGACCAAAGCCCAATATATAACCTTGGCCAAGTTATTATAAATCATGAATTGTAAATATTTAAATGAGTATCAGAGGGAGATCTAGGAAAGAAAAAAAATGACAATTGTACTCTGAGTATGATATAGTATTTATTGTTGCTTTAATTAATGTATTTTCAAACCATCTTATTCGATGGAATTAGTCTCTGCTCATAATCTGTTTCTAAAAAGTATTTTTCACATAATATCTACATTTTTGTAATTCTTGGATATCCGATACAAATGACATATAGAATTCCAGCCATGAATGTTGAGCTTGGACTTGGTTTGCAGGTAGCAATTGCCTCTAATTGTGCTTTACATTTTTCTTATTGGGCTATACATATACAAAATTAGTCTATTTATTTTTAAAATCTAACACTTTTTAGTTTTTTTCTTTTATCAAATTTTTAAACTAAAAAAATAACAATTTGACGTATTTTAAATAACATGATATATAATTATCTAAATACACTAATTATTCATATGTCATTAATTAAATTATAAATATGAAGAAAAAAATTGAAGTTGAAAATTAAGTTTTTATGATGTTTTATTCGAATTTTATGGGTGTTAATAATTATATATTATCATATGACACATTATTTAAAAAAATTTACGTCGCCATTTTTTAGTTAAAAAATTAGATAGATTATGAAAATTGTCAACTTTTAAAATAGAAAAATTAATTTCGTAAATCAGTAAAAATAGATGATTAAAATTGCAATTAAGCCATTTAATTTATGACTACGACTAGGTTGAGTATATCTATGAATAATTGAATAATATTTTGCATATAATTATTGATCATGTGAAAATTGAAAATTTTAAATATAAAATAATAGTGGAAATTAGAAAAGTAAAATATAAATTAAATAATTAAAAAATGCATTTATCAGTACCACACAATCAATAATGTATATTTTATATTATGTATTTGATTGTTGCCTTAAAACCATCCAAATTTAACCATGTTAATAGTTTTCAACAACCAAATTAAAAGCTTTTTTACTAGGTTGGTTCATTTACATAGATCAAACAATAACATAATATCATATCATGAATCATGTTAAGGGCCATACAATTGAAATCTACATCCTTTTTAGTGATTTGACCATAGTTTTTCTATGTCTCCCTTTTTTTTAACTATAGAACTGACCTCCATTAATCCATTTGATACTTTCCCGTCTAAAGTTTTTGTAGGTCTTCTTCCCACATGCTCAAATCACTAAGACATGATTCATTAACTTCTCCATAGTAGTTGCTACATTGATTTTCGTTCTAATCTATTCATTCTTAATCATATCTTATCTTATGCGTCTACTATCATTTTCATTTTTCTAACAAGCTTATTTTCTAGTTTGCCCTTTACTCCTTGACGTTCAATTTTATACAAGCATGTCAATAGTTCATTGTATTTTACAACTTTTCTTGATTTTCCATGTGATTCAATTTCTTGTTGAATCCCAACTATGTTTCTTGCATCCATCCAATTACAAATTTGATCATCCTTAATTTTGTTACGATATGTTATAATACTTTTGACCAACAGATACAAGTAGATTTTTTTTTTTTTTTTGTCGTCGTCTATTCTACTATTTGATTGCATTATATAAAAAGTATAAATATCCTTAAATTTTATATCATATCATCTTCATTGCTTACCATATAAATTTATTTGTTTGCTTTGAGGGTATTTTGTTAAGCATTTGGTGGTGGCCAAAAAATTGTTGATGAAGCATTTAGATACTTCAGGTTATTGGTTATAAGATAAACATTGTCACGCTCTTATGAATAAGTATTGTAGAAGATATTTGAGAGTCAAACCACTCTACCGTTTTAATATATACTCTAACAAAGTTCAAGACTCTTGTGAGCGCAATTATAAAATGAGAAGTCTGGCCACAATAGCTGTTCAACAAGCCCTTCACGAGCTTTTGTATGTTGTTTATGGGAAACGTGATGTGAGATGTCTAACGTTTGAGGTTTTTTATGTTGAACAAGTTCAACCTAAAAGTAATTTATATATGAAGAAACAATAGTGACACTCAATGATTCATGAACTTTAGTTTTTGCTGTATATATCTTTCTTATCTTGTTTACCCTCTTGATTTAGGTGATCAACTTAATGGTCGAGTAGGTGAATTTAAAATGTAAATTACCTTGAAAGTTGGAACGTCATCGTCAATTATGATAATCCAATTACTTTCCTAGTTATTGAGAAAGTAAAATCCTTTCTACTCTAGTCTTATAATGTTGTGAATTACTTTTATTTTATCTTTTATAGTCCACTTTCATAATTTCACATATACAATTTAGAAGACTTGTCATTTACTAAATAAGTATATGATTTACAACGTTTTTCTTGAATGTCTTAAATGTTTTATGTCCTTAATGTTTATGCAAAATATATTTTGAGATTTTCTATGTTTCACGAAAATAACAGTTTGATTTTTTATGTTTTTTTTTATAATTTTTTTAATATAAAGGTCCTTTAAGTTAAGCATAGAGTTTGCTTAGATCCTTTAAATTTTTTACTTTTTTGATTTAGTCTTTTAAGTTATATCATGTTTACATCGTTGATCATATGTCTCACTTAAAACAACATCTAGTAAAATTAAAAGCATATTATTAGAAACTCTACTATATGTTGCAATAATAAGTAAGCCATGCTAATCTTTTAGAAAACAATCATGAAATTTTATAAACAATCATAAAATCTTTTAATTTATATCATGTTTACATAGTTAATCATATGTCTCACTTAAAACAACAATTAGTGAAATTAAAAGCACATTATTAGAAACTCTACTATATGTTGCAATAATAAGTAAGTCGTACTAATCTTTTAGAAAACAATCATGAAATCTTATAAACAATCATAAAATCTTATAAAACCCTTTAGACACATATAGCTTCTAAAAATTTGATAACGATGATATATCCACTTAATCAATATTATTAACTTGTTTCACTTGAAAAAGTAGTTTGAATAGTCAATTCATTATGCTATTTGTATTAAATCTAAATAGTAATTCAAAATTGAATTTAGTGAACTAAATGCGTAATTTAATATAACTTAAAAACTAATGGTGAAAATAAAATATACTTGAAATGACAAAATTAGGAAAATAAAAAATTAAATAACTAAACCGTTACTTTTGCGAAACATAAAGGACTTCAAGATGTGTTTTGCCTAATATTTATTTTGAATATCATGAAGTTTTAGGAAATCTTAAATAATAGATCAATTTTATGATTATGATTTATCATTTTAAACTTATTTAGGATATTTATAAATGCATTGTCATTAATGTTTATCAATTTTATTATTAATTTGAATTATATTATTTATTCATTTTATAATTAGTTTATTATTAATTGTTTTTTTGTATTTTAGGGGTCTTATTTTTTGAATAATACTTCTTTTTAATGTCATATGCACGAATTTTTTTTTTTTTACCAATATATCTCTTTTTAAAAAATTTTAAATCAAAATATTCTATTTTGTAATTTATATAACAAAATGCCCTACATAAAACCAATTTAATCGATCAAACTAAAATCAATTTAATCGATCAAACTAAAATCGCATTCCATTAGGTCAAATTAGTTTTTCAAATAAACAATCTAAACAAAATTGAACTAAATGCTATTTATTTTAATCTTTTAATTGAATAAAATTAGTTGGAAGAATCGGGTAAATTCATTTTACGCATCCATAAGTGCTTTTTGTCGCAAAGCGTAGAAGCAGCGAGGACAATGGTTTGCACCAAACAAGGAGGGAAATGATTCGCAAACCTCAAAATCATTCACCCAAAAATAATCACTAAACTCGGAGGTAAATAATGTTATTCTTTTAACTTTATTTTAATTTTAATTTTAATTTTTTTAAAATATAATGTAAAAAGTATGTGTAATTTATCGCGTTAAATATGCGCACGAATCTCCAGCAAGCACTACTCCTCCGCTTCTTGCTAGCGTGCACCCTTATTGCTTTGCGTGCGCCGGTTGCGCAACCCCCTAACGTACGCATACCCACTCAACACATCGAATCTAATACCACCACTACTATCGTTTATCAACACCACAGAACCCAGATCTCAAGTTTCAATCTCCAAGAAATGTCGAAGGCTCGCGTCTACACCGATGTCAATGTTATTCGCCCCAAAGAGTATTGGGATTACGAATCTCTCACTGTTCAATGGGGGTAATATTCCTAACCCTAATTCTTATTATTTTTGTTTTGAAATATTGAAATCTCATTTTCGTTTTTCTTATGTTATGCCTTGATTTGTTTGCATATTGAATTAGGTTATGAACTCTCTTAGTTAGTTTCTTTTGTACTGTTTTGATGTTTTCTTTGACATGATTTTTTGGATTTCTAGAGGTGCAACGATTTTGCGTCCTTATGATATATTATGTTTCTTTATTAATTATTAATTAGAGATACGAAATTAAGCTATTTTTATTACAATTACATTATCTTGATTGGATCTTTTGCCCTGCTGTTTTCTTTCTGTTGTATGATATGAACTGCATTGGTTATCGAGAATGTTTGAAGTTAAATGATGGCGCATTTGTTCTTTTGATTTCAATGTTATTGACTTATCAATAATTTTTTATTGAGTGAGCAAGATTTGTTTGTATGACTTGTATTAGGTCTAATTTTTACAAGGCTAATGGCATAGCGCCCTAAATCACCTTGTTTTTTTACTCTTTTCATTTTGATTATATTATTTATTAGTATTATGTATGCTCTTTTCAGTGATCAAGATGATTATGAGGTTGTACGAAAAGTGGGAAGGGGGAAATATAGTGAGGTGTTTGAAGGCATAAATGTTAATAGCAATGAGCGCTGTGTTATCAAGATTCTCAAGCCTGTCAAGAAAAAGAAGGTGCGCTTTTCTGTTTTGACATTGATGATGCTTCCTACTCTATCTTTAAGCCCTGAAGATTATGAATATAACCAGCCTACGGTGCTTTGTTGGAGCTATTCTCTCTTGGCATCTGCTACACAGATAGTGATGTTATTTTTTAGGCATACATTTTGCACATACTCTTTAGAATCTTTGTTGCATTGGATAACAACTCGACCACTTTGCAGATTATCGCCAACATAGTTGTGTTTTATTTATTCCTAAAGTAACAAGTAACTTAAATTCATCCTAAGAAAAAGGTAGGAAATTATGTGGTTCTTGTGTTCAGCAGCAAACTGATTCTGCAAATCTCATTTTTGAAATTTTAACTGGGAACTGTTCAAGTCAAATTGTTCTTGCTCCAAACCACTGTCCCAATTGATGATGTGAACCAATTAAGGCTTGGGCAAAGATTAATTCGATTCCAAATTATTGAATAGCAAAAGCTCCTCAAATATATGGATTCAGTAATGTATATCTTCCATATTCTGACGAAAAGCCCTCAAAAGTGCATTAAGATGTAGTTGACGTCTTGTGTTAGCTTTTATTTTCTTTTTGTTTTGTGTTGTTCCATATACCAGCTACCCCGTCATTAATCTTCTTCTGTGAATTTTGTCTTAACTAATGAGAGTTTCAACATTATTTTGCAGATTAAAAGAGAGATAAAAATACTTCAGAACCTTTGTGGGGGCCCAAATATTGTCAAGCTTCTTGATATTGTCAGAGATCAGCACTCTAAAACTCCAAGCTTAATATTTGAGTATGTCAACAGTACAGATTTTAAAGTTTTGTATCCAACATTGACTGATTATGACATACGCTATTACATATATGAGCTTCTTAAGGTAATGTGATCCTTCAATGTCTTGTGGTATACTTGGACTACTTACTCATTGTTCTTTCTATAACGAATATATTTTTCCTTCATAGAAACTTTTTTCTTGGATGAGGCCTGTATGAATTTTGAATGTTGTTAACATGTATAGGTTTTTGCTTATACATCGTTAAAATTATTATTTATATCTAAGCAAAGATGTATTGTGAACCTTTTCTTGTTACATGAATGTTGTAGTTTTCAATTGCAGGCCTTAGATTACTGCCATTCTCAGGGCATAATGCATAGAGATGTCAAGCCACACAATGTTATGATAGACCATGAATTGCGAAAACTTCGCTTGATTGATTGGGGTCTTGCTGAATTTTATCATCCTGGAAAGGAATACAATGTTCGTGTGGCTTCAAGGTAAACTGATGAGCCTGTGTTTGTTGATATTTTATAATTTAATTTTCAATATACAGCAAAATTAGTAATGTTTCATTAGCATGTTTAAGCAAGAATTTTCCACTACAAATAGGTAATTGGGATTTTCCATTAGAATTTCCCACTGAAACTTTTTAACCCTTTCATATCCACCTTATTATCTTTTTTGGTTATTGTAGATAGACCGAGTAAAAATCTGTGCACACTGTAATCTAGTCTTTAAAATTTTAATGTAAAATTTGTTATATCTCAATTTATAAGTTGTGTAAATATTGATATTTATCCAACAGTGCTATTATTCCATCGTTGCAAACTCATAGTTCTGATTGATATTAAACAAATTTATATGGTTACCTCCCGCCATCAATTTTGGAATAGTTAATGTGTTTATTGTGTTACTCAAATCAATATTGGTACTGAGTAGTGACATGGTTGTGGTTGCCCTTGGCACTGCCATGCTAAGTGTACAATGCAGTTGTGCCTGAAATCTGAATGTACAATGCTTTAACTGAGTCTTGATAGTCACATGATAGTTGTGGAACTTCAACATGGGCGTTCTGGACTCTCTGTGCTTAGTCTGTGTCCAGAGAGTTAAATTATCAGTCTAAAACTAATTCTTTCTGGACATAGGCCATGCTTTGTTCCATGGGCTTGCTTTACCATTGACATGGCTGTGCTTGTGGTCTTGTTATAAAAATTTGGATAAGTGTCAAGCAAGGATGTGCCACCTGTTTTACATAATTACATGGCCATGCTTATGGCCCATCTTGATTTCTTTGTTCTTTCTGCTTCAATTTTTTTGGGTACCTAAATAAAATTCTCAGGTGGATGTTGCTTACTTTGCAATTTTAAGGGATATTTGAGCCTATTAGGCCTTTGCTTAATATATTTAAAGCGCTAAAGTTAGTCATCATTTTCCATGCGTGACAGCTGTTATGCAGAAGGAATAAAAGCCAGAAGCCAATAAGAAAGTGGGATTCAAGAATTGAAATTTTGGTGATAGTGGTACTTGGATTTATAGTTATGAAGAGCCTATCTCTCTCTTTTCAGCTGAAAAAACTCAAGTCTTATGGTCTCGTCACTTAAACTTCAACACTCCTTAGTATCATGTTTCAGGTCCTATAGTCATAGGAATGTTCTTAACTTCTTTCTAGGCCAGCATTAATTTACCTGCCACAGTCCATTTCTTTTTCTGGTTTTGCATTTTTATTCACATATAGCAGTATTTGTTAGTTAAGTACAAACTTGACCACAGAAGACCGTTTTGTAAATTTTCCTAAACTTTTGCGCTACTGCTATTGCTCTGTGAGGATGACTTATGGTTTTTCATGTTCTTGAATGACAGTCCATAAAAACATTATATTTTATTTCTCAGATACTTTAAGGGGCCCGAGCTTCTGGTTGATTTGCAAGACTATGATTACTCATTAGACATGTGGAGCCTTGGCTGCATGTTTGCTGGAATGGTAAGAATTATAGCGAACATATCTTTGGTGTTATTTCTGGATGAATTGTAATTTTGAATGTACATGTCGAAATTCATGTAATTCTGGATTGTTATCATTTTATTTCATGTAGATATTTCGCAAGGAACCGTTCTTTTATGGCCATGACAACCACGACCAGCTTGTAAAAATAGCTAAGGTAACACTCATGGTGCTATATAGTGAATTATAAATTACAAAATTATCTTGCAAGTTAATGTCATGTTGTAGTTTAGACTACAGTATAATATATATTTAAATAAGTCTGGATAATTCAAAGTCTATGACTATTTACTCTGATTTTTTGTTGTTTTTATTTTAACTTTTCATTGCAAAAGTCACAAGTGTCACACTGTTTTCATTTTATTTTATGTTTTTAAATTTTTGTATGAGAAATACTGAAATAATCGATACAGAATTGATTTCAATATTTTTCCAAATATTTGAAAATATAAAAAAATGAAAATAGATGAAATTTTTGTAAATAAAAAAGGAAATTAAACATTTTCTGTTTTTTCTTCAGGCTTTACTAATAAAAACAAAAATATATCACTTTATTTCTCAATTTTTGATATACTTGTTTAGAAAATGGTGAAAGGGGGCAATCTCGTCCTACAAAACTCCCTAAGATCTAGAAAATCAGGGAAGGGTCAGATCCATTTCAGGGTCTATTATAGGCAGTATTATCAATTTGGATTCTCGTACTTTTGAGTTTCCTACATTTAGGCCTAACTTGTAAAGAGATAGAAAATAATTGTTGTGGATGTAGCTTTGTAGGATGAGGTAACGACTAAAGTAACCTAAACTTTTGCCGAAATGTAGGAAATATAGGGGGTTTTTACTTTTGGGAATCCAAATCTAAGTATTACCTGCATAGGCTGCATTTGTAAGTGATTGGTTCCATGACTTGCACTTTTGTAATAATTAGGGAAAATAATAAACTTTCTCTGCAACAAGTTCTAACTCCTAAGTATGGCTATATTATTTCCTCTTTTGCATGCCAAAAGATCCAATCTATACTAGTGCCCTCTCTCCCAAACAACATAAAAATTATCATTTTATAGACATTTCTTTCCGGTGGCTTGTAAGGTGAAGGAGCCATTAAGTCCCTCACCCATGTTCCATCTATAGTACACCATTGGATCTATTAAAAGTAATTTACAGTTCAGATTTATTAGAGAAAAAAAAGAGTAACACATGTGCCTTGCCCCACTCAATTCACGCCCTCTGTTCTCTGTTATGAATCTGAGGTTAATTGAGTCCTTTCATTCTCTCATTCCTTGTTCAATATACTACTTTTGCAAGCATCCCCAGAAGGCATTATTTTCTTTCCTGAGATGCGCAACAAACACCTTGTTGCTGCGACACTTATTCTCAACACGTTCATACACAGCTATTTATGTTTGATTTTTATAGACACAACAGTGATAGATAGATTTCTCATCAATTTTGTTAAGGATTGATTTAAAACAATTTTTTATTTGTTTAGAGACTATGATCCAAATCCCTAAATCATATTTGATATGTACTGTAGAGAAGCAGGATAAGAATTCCTGCATCCAAGACATCATTTTTGTAACCTAAACCATATTCTTGTCTAGGTCATTGAAGTAAGGGTATTCCATAGCTTTATTTGTAAAAATTCGCTTCGAAGGTTCATATTCGCCCTGCTCCTTGCTGAGTTGGCTTTTACGACACTGTTGTTTGAAGGCAACAAGACCGAGATAGCAAAATATCTCTCTCGACAAAAGAACCATGGTCTATATTTATTTATTTTATATTAGAACCATGGTCTTCTTGTTGTTGATGAATCTGCAAGTGTTCATATAGGCAAACATGGAAGATTTTGATGGGAAAAAGAAAAGATTAGGGATTTGGTAGAGCAAGACATAAGTGTTATTTTTTTTTCCTCAATAAATCTGAACCATTAAATAACTTTAAATAAATCTAATGGTCTATTGTAGATGGTACATGGGTGAGGGACTTGATGCCCCCCTCCCCATAGAAGCCACTTTTTTCTAGATCTTAAAAGCTTCATGTTTCTTATTTTTGTATGTGGTCTGTAGGTTCTTGGGACTGATGAACTGAATGCATATCTCAATAAGTATCATCTGGAGCTAGATCCTCAACTTGATGCACTAGTTGGAAGGTATCATCTTCCATATGATTTTCTGCATGTCTTAGCAAATTTGGCAGAATATCTTCCATGACAATGCAATAGTGCCATCCCTTAGCCCTTTCCTTAGAAGTTTTGCTGCTTTTGTTTGGACTTCTTTTCCTCATGATAGGGGGTATATGAAGAGGTATTACTGCTTCCTAACTACCTATTTATCTTGTGTTGTTGTTTCCTTTTCCAGGCACAGTCGCAAACCTTGGTCAAAATTTATCAATGCAGATAATCAGCATCTTGTGTCTCAAGAGGTCATTTTAATCCATTTTCCATTATGGCATTGAGACCTAAAACTTAGTTTATTATGCAATTTAACAATTCCCATACATGGATTATAAATATTTCATATTCTACACGCAGGCAATTGATTTTCTTGATAAGCTCCTTCGATATGACCACCAGGACAGGCTAACAGCAAGAGAAGCAATGGTAATTTGGAACTTGTTTATTCACCTTAGCATGGTTATTCTGTTGTTTTATTCCCACTGATTCACATGAATACTTTATGATCTGTCAATGTAACATTTTGTTTCCCTGATGTATATCTTGTAGGCACATCCGTATTTCTCTCAGGTAAGGGCAGCAGAAAGTAGCAGAATGAGGACACAGTAACTTCATGTGTGGATCCATAAAGCTGAGTTCATTTATGTGGAATTGTTTTACAATATACCCTAACATGTGGCATGGTTGTCTTCTGTTAATTATAATCAGTTACTTATCTTGTGGAATGTAACAAAATCATTACGTCGTTCGGTTGAATAATTTTTTAATCTGTCTTTGAAAATTAAAATTTTAACTTCTCAACATCCAGCGGGATTTTGGTTGCTTTAAGTATTTTTTTTTTATTACAAAACTTCCTATAGGATTTTGATTACGAATTATTTCAAATACTACAAAATATTTATCTAAGCACAATACTTACGGCCCTCTACCCTACTGTTGTACGTGAACATGTATTGCCAGTGATTCATCCTTTCACTAAATATTTATTCGGACGCAGAATGCATGCAGTTTATTATGAGTATACGGTAGGAAAAACGTAATTTGGTAAAAAAGAAATTAATATTTGGACTCTAATCACAATTAATGAGTTAAATGTAGTGGGCTAATTTTATGGCCTAAATGGCATTAAACTCTCAGCCGTCTTGTTAGCCAAATCAATTTGACTTACAAGAGATGATGATTCAAGTAATTAGCCCTGAGAAGGTGATGAAAAACTAGCTCTCTGATGACCTATTTCAAAATGTCTTTAGACGAGTCTGCTGTTTTCAGTAAAAATGTGCAAATGGAGGTTCAATAAAATCTTTATAGTTCAATTGGTGTGCATCTAACTATGTGCACTGGAAAAATCAATAAAATCTTTATAATTCAATTGATGTCATTTTAAATGGTGAAAATGAGGAATTCATTTGAGCTAATTGAATCATCTTACTCCTATCCTAATTGAATCATCTTACAAATCTTGGATACTTTGTTTGCAATGTACATTTTTTTATGCTTGGTATGATCGTTCTGCAAGTTATAGTCGGCATAATTCACATTGATTTATCATTCTTAAAGCAGATAACCTTTGGGTAATTGGTGACAGTAGGCAGTAGCAATGTAAAAGTCCTGAATAAATCTTGGGTGAGGGGGGTTTTACCTCTTCTACTCTCACCTCGATACCTGGACACATAGAAAGCAATGCAAATGCAACTTTTCGCAATGATCATAAGTTACCATGGAGAATTCATTATAGGGGATTAGTAGGGTTAGAATCCACAATCTACAAGACCTATCTTTTCACCCTAGACATACTTTGGAGTTTCTGCAAAACATTATTATTTGTTGGGGTTTTGTGAAATTCAGAACGGGTTTGAAGTGGATATCAACACCTTCAACTCCATTTTTGTGTTTGAATTTTGAAAAAAAACTTTGCATCTGCTCCGATTAAAATAGGTTTTTCTCATCAAAATTAGGAGAAGTTTAAATAGGTATCTGTGGATAAAAGTTAAGGTTATGTTGCCATACCTACCTACAACTAACCACTTAAATGTCACATTTGAAAAGAAAAAAAATCATTAATGTGAATGTTTACTTTTCGATTTGGAGTATATGATCAATACTTCCCAATATAAAATGCGATTGATTTCTCCTATCATAGCTAGTGAAGATTCATGTACTATATCAGTCCAAGAAGAAAAAAACAAGTCATCATATCATAGAAATTAGATTTGGATAAGTACAAATCACTTCTAATTTCCAGAAAATGTTATCACCATCAAATACTCAAAAACTAAAAGTAGAAACATAAGAAATTAATTAAATACAATTTTTTAAAATGTTATATGTTTAAAATAAAAATAACAAACATAATAAACTTTAAAATCAAATTTTAAATTACTTTTATGGAAGAGAGTTTTTATATTGTTGTAAATATGTGTACAAAAGAATTCTTTAAAAACATTTATTTATATTTCAAGAGAGATTAAAAATATTTACATAAACATGTAAACATATTTAGACAAATAAAAGAATAAAGATAGATGTCTTACAAGTGCTTGTAAAGAGTGAGTGGTTGGTTGAACCCAAATTTAAAATGGGAGTGAAGGGTTCAAAAGTTTTACAAATTTAAAAGTAGAAAGTTAGAGATACAGTAGTTGAAACTTGTTAGTATTTTTTTTGCATAAATACAAAACTTATGTTGTCATACCTACCTACAACTAACCACTTAAATGTCACATTTGAAAAGAAAAAAAATCATTAATGTGAATGTTTACTTTTCGATTTGGAGTATATGATCAATACTTCCCAATATAAAATGCGATTGATTTCTCCTATCATAGCTAGTGAAGATTCATGTACTATATCAGTCCAAGAAGAAAAAAACAAGTCATCATATCATAGAAATTAGATTTGGATAAGTACAAATCACTTCTAATTTCCAGAAAATGTTATCACCATCAAATACTCAAAAACTAAAAGTAGAAACATAAGAAATTAATTAAATACAATTTTTTAAAATGTTATATGTTTAAAATAAAAATAACAAACATAATAAACTTTAAAATCAAATTTTAAATTACTTTTATGGAAGAGAGTTTTTATATTGTTGTAAATATGTGTACAAAAGAATTCTTTAAAAACATTTATTTATATTTCAAGAGAGATTAAAAATATTTACATAAACATGTAAACATATTTAGACAAATAAAAGAATAAAGATAGATGTCTTACAAGTGCTTGTAAAGAGTGAGTGGTTGGTTGAACCCAAATTTAAAATGGGAGTGAAGGGTTCAAAAGTTTTACAAATTTAAAAGTAGAAAGTTAGAGATACAGTAGTTGAAACTTGTTAGTATTTTTTTTGCATAAATACAAAACTTATGTTGTCATACCTACCTACAACTAACCACTTAAATGTCACATTTGAAAAGAAAAAAAATCATTAATGTGAATGTTTACTTTTCGATTTGGAGTATATGATCAATACTTCCCAATATAAAATGCGATTGATTTCTCCTATCATAGCTAGTGAAGATTCATGTACTTTATCATACTAACAAGAGAAAAAAAAGTCATATCATAGAAATTGGATTTGAATAAGAACGAATCACTCCTAATTTTCAAGAAATTTTATCATCATCAAATTACTTAAAAAATAAAAATAAATACATAAGAAATTAATTAAGTATAATTTTTTTAAATGTTATATGTTTAAAATAAAATAATAAACATATAAATTTTAAAATCAAATTTTAAATTACTTTTATGGAAGAGACTTTTTATATTGTTGTAAATATATATACAAAAGAATTCTTTAAAAATGTTTATTTATATTTCAAAAAAGATTAAAAATATTTACATAAATATGTAAAAATATTTAGACAAATAAAAAAATAAAGATATATAGATAGGTATCTTACAAGTGCTTGTAGAGTATTTATGGAGAGTGAGTGGTTGGTTGAGCCTAAATATGGGAGTGAAGAGCTCAAAGGTTTTATAATGATAAACTGAAGCACAAATTCAAAAGTGGGAAGTTGGAGATGCAATTAAAATTTGTATTTTTTTCATAAATATAATGGTATATAAAACAAGAGTATGTGATTTTATCAAATCATGAAAATAATAACTAAAGTATTTAAAAATATATTACATCAGCCATTTTGTTATTTAACCAGTTATCTGACAAATTTACCTAGAAGTGTTTATGACAGATTTTCAGATGTAGTAAATATCACAGCTGATCATAAGCCTCCTTCAATTTTATCTGAGTTTTTTTTGGTCATTTGTCATTTAGACTGTATATTCAACTCAGTCGTAAAATAATTTTTTAGTCTGTGTCTTTTGGCAGATTTTCACTTCTAACTCTCGCATCAGAGGCCATTTGTCACCTAATATATCCATTCCAATGGCAGGTATTCAATCCTTTACTTCTATTTTTATTGCAGCACCACTTTTAATGTTGTGATGACTGATTGCTGATGGTCTTCTTTCTAAAAATTCATTGGGTAGACTTACATGTGGGGGGTAATAGCAGTCCCAACCATTGTTTTCTTTGATCATTATATCTAATTGTTTAAGCAAGCCTCCACAAATGGGTAAAATATGCCCCCCTCCCAAATAATTTTCATATTTGTTAGTACGTTGTCATACTATTTTCTTAAAATTCTGACACCTTTTGTTTATTTACGTCTAATGTTTAATTTTTTCCTCTCTAGCACGTATACATTCAGCTGCTGTTTTACAGTGGGGAGTATTCAGGTGTTGATATCTCTGCTCTGGCAATGGACGGTGTAAATCATTACTTATATCAAAAACAGATTCACAGATATATCCAATAAGAAATCCCACCCTGGCACCAAGAATTTCATATTATTTTTCTTGTTGCTAACTTGTCGCTGCAATATCAAAATATTAATCAGTACCGTGGATTATACTAACATCCTTTAGTGACACAATATTGAACCCAACCCAAAGTGTGAGCAAGCTAGACGCCAAATTTTTCGTTTAAAGTGTGCGTGGATGAGAGAATTTTTTGAGAAAATATAATCTTTTAAGTAAATTCAAGTCTTTCAATGTAAATCACTTTATTTTAACGATCAACTTAGATAATTTAAAAAAAAATTAAATGTAGTTTTAGTCTTCACATTTTTAGAACCAGTTTTTTTGTCCTATTAACTAATAGTTGGAATTTGTTAGAATCTCTCTGTTTTTTATGATGTTGCATTTAGATGCAATACGTGAGTTTGATATAATATTTTTATTTTATTTAATATTAAAATTATTTTATTTTATTTTATTTATATATTAAAATATTTAAAATTAAAAATAAAAGTATACAAAAAATATGTTTATTTTATTTTAAATATTATAATATTATTTTTCATAACTTTTCAAATTTATAAAATATCTCAATTTTAAAAGAACATTTTTTTATCTAAACAACAAATTTAGAAATAAAACATTCAATTGAAGCATTTGAATCTTCTAAAATTATAATTTCTTTTAAAAGAAAATTTAAATACCTTATTCAAACACACTCTTAAAGAAATGTCATGTTGACGTACTTTTCTTATGTCCAACAGCTAAATTATACAACGTCAGTTACCGTCTTTTTTTTTTTACTTTTTTTCTTACCTTGAAGTTCCATTTTTCAATATAAAACCAGTATTGGTCAGTTACCCGCCCTGCCTCACACATATGATAATAATTTTAAGTTATAGATTCTCTTGTTCGATAGACAACTTAATATAGGTTAGAACGTCATTGTCTCCGTTCACTCTATTTTTCTCAAATCCAACTCAATCTAGTTTTCCTCCCTTAAATTCATATTAAAATATAACTTTTTGATTTATCAACTTTTAATCATCAAAAGATAAGTTTTGTTTTTCTATTTTTAATTTTAGGGTTTATGTTTTTGATTTGTAAGACGTTGTTTTGATATAAGGGTTTGATAAAATGCTTTTGTTTGTAGTGAGATATAATTAATTTATGTTGTTCTTTAAACTAATTCATATTAGAGACCAATAGTGGTTTTGTGGTTGTTATGTCAATTCATTATTGGTGTTGAAATATGACAAAATGCTGAAATGTGACAAAGTGTTGATTTTTTTTCTTTTAGAAATGGAAAGAGATGACGATGTTACTCAATTCCGACGTGGTAGGATGATGCAACATGGATTTGTACACAGAGCGTCGATCCAAAACTCCAGCTAAATGACAACGAGTTAGAGGTGAAACTTTTGGCTCTCAAGCACAAGTTGACGCTGAATATGTATAGTGAGAGATGCCCAATTGATATGTCTTTTCAAGAACCACCATCACTGCCGCCGCCACATGCTCAGTGGTTTCCAAGAGACCTCGTTGATATATCTTTGCAGGTTCGACATTCTACTATGGATTGATTTTGAAATCCAATCAACACTTCAAGTTTAGCTTATCTTAAAAGCACATGCTACAAGTCAATAAACACCAGTTTGTTGCTCGCATTTGTTGAGAGATGGCACAAAGAGATTAGCCTCTTCTATCTTTCTGTTGGTGAGATGATGGCATAAAGTGTATTATATTTGATATTTTACATTAAAAATATTATTTTACTTTGTTATTATAATATTATAATATTAATATTTATTTTTTTCAATTGTAATTTGGATATTCAAAAATCGATCCAAATTAAAACGCTTTAAATTGGATCAGATCATATTTTTTTAAAACTTGTCATCCAAACCAAAGTGCATGTAATTTTATCTTTAGGTCGGATGAGTTTTTGCTTCAAAACCGATCTAAATTGCACCGCAAACACCCCTACTAACAACTCAAGACCAAATAGTTCGTTGAATACTTATCTTTCCTCTAGTTACTTACAAGTATATAATTAATTAATTAATTATAATTACGAGTTCATTTAATTGAAATATTTTTATAATATTAGCTAATTTTATTAGTATATTATTTATAATTAAATTTTAATATATATTTTTTGCTTCAAACATGGATATGTGGGAATTATTTGTGGACAAGAGTTGGAAAACTATAAGTGGATATGTAACATGCTTTAATAAGGTTTCTCATCCTTTAATGGAATCTTTTTTAGAGGAAAAATCTTCTAGGACATGTAGACATGGAGGTCGTATATGGTAGAATTCGTGTGTGATGTAGTTGACACGCAACAGATTTGCATGTTGGTTAGAGACCTTGCAATTGATGCACACGAAACAATGGATGAGGGAACTCATGCCAAAAATATAGAGGTAGAAGATCATTGATCACACAGATGCTGTATTTTTATATTGTAGAAGAAGATGTAACAACATTAGAAATAGAGTTACTCAGTGGTATTTATGTATTAAAGAGTATTGCTTTTTATTAAAATGTACACGAATCTAATATTTTGATTAATTATATACTTTGGTTAAATATGCATTGTTTTAATATTTTGATTAATATAATATTCTTGTCAAATGCTGATATTTATGTATCTAGGAATAAAAGTTGTTTATATGTTCAAGTTGATGTTAAAATGAATTCAAATTAACATAAATAAACAAAACATAACATAGCATAACTTTTAGGCTTAATTGCAGTTTTGGTCTCCCTAATTTAGATGAATCGTGAAAATAGTCATCCCCCATTTTATTTCTCTCCAGTTATGGTCTCCTAAACAAAATTTTGGTCCAAAACTTGATGAATTTTTATTTTTTAAAGCCACGCAACATCATTTATACTCATAGATTTCAAATACAATTGTTGCAGCACAAGATCTCGAGGCATGACGTGACTTAAATAAACGCAAAAAGATGAAAATTCATCAAATTTGGGACTAAAATTATGTTTTGAGGATCAAAACTGGAGAGAAATAAAATGGGGGGACTACTTTCGCGATTCAACTAAAATAGGATGATCAAACCATCAATTAAACCCTAATTTTTATATGTGTATCAATTGTAAGATGTATCAAATCATAATAAAGAACACCTTATGAGTTGCACTCTTTGAGTGTGATGTAAGAATAATAATATATACTAATCACCTTTATAGTGGTGTCAACCACCATTTAAAATATGCAATTAAGATGACTATTCAATTCTGACATAGTATCAATATTACAAATTTCAAATTTTATTAGAAATTTTAAATACTCAAAATAAACTTTAGTTGGTTCTTAAATCATGTCTGAAATTATAATAAGAGAAAAGAAGTTCAAGGTTTGTGATGACTAAAAATACTTCTATTCATATAAGTGTATTTGTAATATTGGCCACACCAATTAGAGTTAGGAATGAACCACAAAAATTGTATAAGTATGCATATAACTCTATCGAATCTTAAAATTTGGTAATATCTGTTACTTGGAAAAAAATACTTCAACACACTACTGAATTTATGCATCTAGTAGTTAATTTACATAAAAATATACAAAACTCATGCATTCGATAATTATTTTAATTAGAAATACACTACCAAATAATGGAATCTGATAGTATATTTGATAGGAAAATGTATAAATTACAATGGACAAAACCATAAACAACACATAATTTGCACAGAATCATAACAACATAATTGACTCATCAAATGCACAACGTATGTGAAGTTTATTTCGGGCATTTAAAATTTCTAAAACAAAGCGGTGATGTCTTAAAAAACTTTATAGAATAAAGATCGTCCTCGATAACATTTCATTGTTTCTCTTACAAATACAATTTGACATAATTTGTTTTGTGCTTATTTATCTCTCTAATGAGGTCATGTCGAATAATTGTATGATTATGCTTGCTCTTACCAAGATGTGCGGCGACAATCCGAAACCCAAAATTTCCATCACTAGCAAGATCCATAATTTTGTCAATATATGAATTCATAAAAAGAGGCATATGATCAATAAAGGAAATTTTTTGTTTTGAGAATGGATTAGGCGAGTGATTATCAATACGTGCATTATTCTTTCTTATGCATCATAACTTCGATTCAAAAATAAGATTGTCTAAATGAAGTGAAGCAACATACTCCCACAAAGACAGAAAACGTCTAGTTCACTCATCTCTTGATGTATTCCTAACCTTCTTTTTGTGCCCTTGATTTTCACATTATCACTAGGTAGATTCAACGATATCGTTTCTATGGAAGTTTTGTCAAATCGTTTCTGAAATACAAGCGTGTACCTAAATTTTAGATTTAAATATGTATTTGGTCCTTGCAAATATATCACTTTTTGATTTTAGTCTCCGTTAGTTTTTTTGTTTGGATTTAGTTCATGTAAAATCACAAATGATCAACTTTGGTCCCTAGCGTCAAATCAACATCAAAAGAACGAAGATTTTTTCAAAAATTCCTAAACCATTCTTTCAATTTTCATTCATATTTTCTTTATAAAATAACATTAATTATTAAATAATCAATAAATAAATATATTACTTAATAATATAAAATATTTTAATTTTTAATATATCGTAAAAGACGATATGTTGGTGTCTATTTATAAGCCCACATGTCATGGAAGTTTATCAGCTCTTTTTTTATAGACCAAAACCAATCATCTCTTATTTTACATGAACTAGATCCAAATAAATAAACAACATACAGTAAATAAAATCAATAAGTGGTATATTTACAAGAACCAACGATATATTTAAACCTAAATTTTATATACTATGACATTGATTCACTAAATTAGTAATCATTTAATTTAACTAATTAAAACATATATGAATTGTTTTCAACTCTCTTTAAATAAAAACATCTACATTATCGTATTCTTTTAGCAAAACCTTATCATCAAACTGTAACATATTTCAATGGGTGTGTACCTCATCAGGTCAAATAGGTGTGTATGTATCACTTTTTTAACAATGATACAACAACATGGCAAAACGTAAGTTTTACTAATTGTATAACAACACTTTGTATTGTCCATACCGCATTCTTTTGTTCGTGTTTCTTCGCAATGAATAAAATTGAATTTAACTCTTGAAATTTTAAACACCAACTTCAAATACAATATCATGTATATGTATTAGTGTTCTAACATACACATACTATTTGCAAATGAGACTTGTCTCTTGGTGTAATGTGTTTGCATCATATTGTGCATCGATTCCCAACCCTTCACCAAATCATATTTACTATCCAACAAAAATCTTTTAAAACTACCGTGAGCATATTCAACTCTGTTTGTGGTTGTATTTTTAAAGCGCAACATACGATATGTCCATGCTCTTACAATTTTCTCCTTCACCACATCCAACATGGTACTTCCCACATATTTGAGGAATTTTGGAAATTTTTCACACATCCTTTTGAACTCGACAACAACACCAACATATGCATCTTTTAAAGGAGATTAAACTACAGCGTTCCAAGTCCTCATTATGGTGTTCCATAATTAGGTCGATTTAAATTGTTTCACATTCACATCTACATGTTTCACAAGTTTTATCTTCTTCACATTAAACTTGCATCTAGCTCTGAATTTTTTGAAATATGATATTAACGTAGTAAAATAGTAGATGTTAAAAAACATATTTGCAACAACATTCATCAATGCGGTATCTCTATCGGTCATTCAGTCACAATTACATTCGAAATCTTGTATTCAGACTTCAACAAATTACGACATATCTCTACGACTCAAGTGAAATTATCCTCATTTTCAAATATGAGAAAAGAAAATCCAACTGAATATGTCATCTCCGTTGAAGCCACACCAATGATCTTAAACAACGGCATTTCATGCTAATTACTTTATAAGTCGAATTCATCAGCAACATAGTCGAAAAAATGTTAAACACCTTGATTGATTCAGGATGAACCCAAAAAATATACTGGATTTCAATTTCAAACTGATCAATCATTCTATATTTATATACATAATTATGATCATCCAAATATTTCAATAGACGTTGCATATCCGACCACAGACCCCTTATAGTCTTCTTTTATTTTTTGACGTGCATTATAAACTTGTTTAATTGTAATCACACTTTCATTTCTTCTTTTTTTCAAAGTCATTAGAATTTTTTTGTAGGACCATGTTCTTTATCATTTCACCAACAACAGTAAGATTTTATTCATTGGTTGTCAAGAAATAGCCAACCAACCTGAGTGGATATTTGCACTTCCTAGATCTTGTGAATTCATGTTTTAATTTCTTATTGGTTCCTTTATACATGTCATCCTTTTACAACCCAATACAAAAAAAAAAAGTGTTTTCTTCTATTAGAACTAAGATCAGATTTCGTAATTACAACTCAAAATCTTAACTTAGTTGCTCGACACGAATGACCAAATGAGTTAGTAATCTTAGTAAAGGGATTGGTAATTGAATCAAAAGAAAGGAATTTGAATAAAACTAGAATAAGGGGATAATCAAAGTTACAAGTGAAAACTATAATCCTAGACTTATCTCTTTGGATTTCTAATTTTATGTTTTTATTCTTAATTTCTTATTATTTGTTATTTCGTAACAACTCAATCATTATCCTTAGTCTAATTAATAAATAATTTTAATTTGTATGGTACTTGTTAATTAACCCATGTGAATACGATAATCTTGTATACTACTTATATGATATAGTACAAAAAATTATTTTCTTCAATACCCACCACACCTTTTGCAACACAATACAAAAAATTATTTTCTACGATCAGAACAATGATCAAATTTTATAATTACCACTTAAAAACCTAATTTAGTTGGCTGACAACAAACTCAAACAATCAAATCATCTTAGAAACTATATTTATATTCAGTAATAAAGTTTATTCCAACATCAATGTCATTCACCACTGACTCTGCAATATCTGATTTGAAATAAGTTGTTTCCTTCGATTTCAAGTCAAGTACAAACTTAAATAGTTCTTAAGCTTATGGCTCAAGTTTGGGTGCAACTACATGCTCAAATTTCAAATTGGATGCCGACGAATGTTCAAATTCAAATACAAGCTCAACCCTAATTAATAACTAACTACAAACATTTAACACAAATTAAAATTAATTATGCAGAAAACATATCATTATGAACTACAATAACAACTACCAGATGTGATAATCCAGTAGTGTTGCATTTTTTAAAAACAAATTACCGGATGTATAAATTTAATAGTGTTAAGTTTTTAAAATCATACTACCAAATCCCAAAATCCATTATCATCCATATATCATATATACATTTTATAGCTACATTATCTTTGCAATTAAGAAAAATAGAATTTTTGAGGTTAATGGATAGAATAATGGAATTTTTTAATTCTAAAAATGTGAAAATAAGTGAAGGATTTGAAGTTTGTGTTAAAAAGAAACGTATAATGAAGAGGCTCCCATAACTTATATATTGGTTTCAACTAAATGTCAAATTCGATAACTTAATTTATCAGATTCACGCATCTAAGAATTTAAAATATGAAGAGCCTCTAGACAATAGGAGATGGGGACTAACAACTCTAAAACCAAAGATAGAGTGGAAGACAGATCCAAAACGAACTCGTAACCATTATTGACTTGTAGCCTTCTAGAGTAGTTTTTAGATTAGATGCATGAAAGACACGTTATGTTTTGTTGCCGATTAATATTGAGGATGTTGCTAAGTGTACTATACAGGATGAAAACAAGAGAATGCAATTGTTAGGAAGACCCTAGATATCATGTATCAGGCTATATTATCCTAACATCTCAATATTTCTAATTATTAAATCGAACGATTTAAAGGTAGTGATTCATTGGTACCGTAGTTTGTGTTTGATCACGTAAATTCCACCGTTGCATAAGTCGACACGAAAGTTTAGACTAAATTGACGTCCTACTTGACTATGGTTCCTATGCTTCAATATTATCTTGGTCAAATAATCCAACTGTTAAGCATTTAGCAGAGAGGTCTTTTGCCCCTCCAACTTTGTCAGATTAATTATCTACCAGAATACCAATCGGACCATTCACCAAACATAGTTCGGTTGGGGACTAGCAAGAATAAAAAAGAAACATGCTTCAGTAAAAAA
Source organism: Cicer judaicum (assembly GCA_037974835.1). Taxonomy (NCBI): domain Eukaryota; kingdom Viridiplantae; phylum Streptophyta; class Magnoliopsida; order Fabales; family Fabaceae; genus Cicer; species Cicer judaicum. The sequence goes on along the minus strand of JBBPBS010000007.1, from coordinate 3,126,964 downwards.
TTCAGGTTTGAAAAATTTTGGACGAAAAAGGACTCCATAACAGCATCCTCACAGCGTTTCACAAAATGTAGCTGGGAAAGATGGAGTACTCCTGCAGAAGTCGGGAGCATCCGGAAAATGCTCAATTTGATCAACGAAGAGGGAAATCCAATTTCACCCACTACCAAGTAATAATTTGCCTTAATTGAGTTGGTTGTGGTGAGGTGTGTGGTTGGGTTCATTAGCTGTTAGCCAATGGCAAATAAACTGGTTGGAGTGAAAGCTATAAGTAACGATAGAATCAATCATTTATTAATTCCATATTTTTATAAGACTTAATATTAATTATCAACACTAATGACCATTAAAGTTACACTTTGACACGAGAGAAAATTAACAGTTTTTCACACTTCTGCAAGGGAAAAACACTAATTATTCCCTTTCATTTTTCCCTAGCCCCCAAGACAAACACACAGAAGCATTTGACATAAGAGAAACCGAGGATCCATATAATATGATAGAAGGTATCAACATGCCTTCCCCTCATGTTTACTTATTAAGATGAGGAAAACAAACAAGGACATCAGATTTAGGGTGTCTAGCTTCAGCGTGCTCCCTGCACTTCACCTCTGATGTGGTGCAGATAAATGTTTGCATGCACACCTTGCACTGCAATCATCAATCACAAAATTATAATCAGTAAACAGCTCCATACGATATAAGCAATGCAATGAGATAACGAACTCTTCTCAAAAACATTGTTGTGACAAATTTTTAATATCCATAATGAAGTTTTCGAAATGTGCATAGATTTTAACAGTGTTGTGTTGAGAACACCATTCATGAAGTGCATATTTAAATAATCTGACTAGAAAACACCTTTGAAACACATTGAAGGAAAATTCTTAGGTTCACATTATGAGTTGGACCAATATAAATAATTAAACACTCAAAAGAGAAACTTGTCAAACCATTACATGCCACTAAGTGAACATACATGTTATGCAAGTAAAGAACCAATCATCAGGTAATTGGCATTTACCAGAAAGAAAACATAAACAATGCTATTTATTTGCATAACATGTATGTTCACTTATGCGTATGTTAGGATGAAAATCGTCAATGTGACTAGCTTGGTAAAACCAATGTGAATACTTATTTAAGGATGAAAGACATCATCAATGTGGAGTTCTGGCCTGTGTTTTTGACATTTTGGCAAGAGACAGAGTTTATCAAAAAATTCTCCAACCCAAAAAAGCCTGAACTCCTTCCGAAAAAAAGAGTTCTATCCACACCTAAAAACAAACTTTTATTGTGCTCCATTAATATTTCCAAATTAAGTATACTAATGATATCCATATTCATTATAGCAGCTACTTTGATATAAACAAAAGATCAATCAGTAGAAATGATTTGTTATCAACCATATTTATGATCAACCCTCAATTTCCTTCTACATGTTCGTTTAAAATACAACATAGCAATGATAGCATATGTTCCGAAATAAAAGTTACACAAAGTAGTTTCAAATCACCGCACAATTACTTCATCACACCACGTTACCGAACAGACAAATAATCTTCTTAATTCCTTCTCTGCATCCTCTCTCTCAACCCAAACCAACTCCCCAACAAACAGAATTTCAGGCATTATATATATATATAGATACATGATAAAAATAAAATAAAATATCCCGAACCCTTAATCAAGGGAAAGCACAAAACAGAGAACCTTTTGTATCCGTAAACAAATTGGCGTAATTAGCAGTTCAATCTCAGTTACCAAAAAACATCGACTAGAATACTATTAAGAGAATTTTAGACCAAATATACAACAGATCTACGGAGCAGTCTTAATCAACAGAAATAATTCTAACAAATACTAAATAAAAAACCGAATTTATACCTGGATCGACATGGCTTTCTTATTAGTTTCAAGCTGGCTACCTGCATATACAACACAATCGTTCAAATCAACAACAATACCACCAGATCTAACACGTAAAATCAAGATTATTTCCAAGAAAATTGTTTTCAAATCTGTTTCGGTTCGATCCCGATATTTTAAGGAAATCAAAATCAAGAAACCCTATATTCTAATTTAGATTTTAATAATCGGAAAGAGAGAGAGAGAGAGAGAGAGAGAGAGAGAATAGATTACCCTTGCCAGCATTCTTCTGCTTCTCGAGGTTCCTCTCGCGAGCCATTTTTGCCTTTTGGCCGTTACCTCCTCCCATGGCTGTAGGGTAGGACCAAACGAGAGAGCCTCAAAACCCTAATTTTATTTATTATCAAGAAGAGAGTGATGATTGCGTAAACACGAGCAATGGGTAAAAACATGGTGTGTGTATATATATATATATATACGGAACTTTTCTTTATTAATTGTGATTTTTATTATTGTTATTTTCATTTAATGTTCTCTTATTTTTCTCACCTACCTATTACGTGGCATCTGTGTCAGCACATGGATAAGCGGACACGTAAGATTTATGCGGTAATGTCACAGCTGGATACCATTGCAAGTGCAGTGCCGCTGCCATACTGATGGCTATCAGCGCATTTTGGTTTCTTTTCGATGGATCGCATTATTTTATTTTATCAGTTTAAGGGTGAGGAGAAATTAAAAAGAAAGAAAAAGGTGAGAGAGATAAATGAGAAATAGAATATATTTGTAATATAATTTTGTATGAGAAAAAGAAACAATTATAAAGTTATCTTTCTCTAGAGGAAAAAGTGAAAAGAAAGAAATGTTAGTATTTATACATGGATAAAAATACTCTTGTGTACTTTACTTTTATTAAACCTTTTTTATTTTATTCTTTATTTACTACGATAGATCCATTTATATTTAAATCAATTTACTCATCTTTGTTTTGCAGTCTAATTAATTAAAATAAATTATATTATATATATATATTTATTAATTTAATTGAAATTCAACCCTTACAAATTGGCGAAACGGTGCATAATCCCAATTTTATAAAAAAAATAAATGTAAATTCAATTAATTAGCTTCTCAAATGATTTCAAAGTGGAAATTCACATAAATGGAGTAAAACAAAATTAGAAAACTATAGACTATCAATGTAGCAAGATATATTGAAAAATTATTGGGAAAGAGATGAGGCAGAGGACATATGGCGAAGTTGAAAGAAGTGTCAGATCCGAGCAAAAATATTGCAAAACAAGAAAGAAGAAACAGAAGGATCTTACTTCATATCTGGTTAGAAAACAATAAGAATAATAAAATGGAAATGTTGAGTTTATAGAATAAAAAGTAAAATGAGTTATTTATTAAAAAAAAGTCAAATGAGTTAAATAATGGGAAGAAATATTAGTAGTATGTTTAATATATGATTTAAAGAAGAGAAAACAAAAGAATAATTAATCTTTTGACAATCAACAATCACAAAATAAAATAAATCTTTGGAATTTACATTCATTCCTTTAACTATATTCATAGAATTTACATCAAAAACAACATATAGGAATGTTCCAAGTAAACTTAAAGACTAATTTCATATCCAAAGTATAAGTAATATCATAATATTGAAATACCTCAATATCCAAAAGTGATTGTAGTTATCACCAAACCCTTAGTATCACGAGCATTTGCTCCAACATCCCTTTGTCCTTTATCGGTCCAACTGCATTTACATTGACTTTATAAAAACACATTTTGAGTGTTCAACACATTTTGACCAAATGCAATCCTTGCAAATATATTCCTCAATTGAACCATATATAGGACTAAAAGGCTCCAACATCATGCTTTTATGAAGAAGTTTCCTTTATGTTGGAAGACTATCTTTCCAAATCCTCAAAACCAAGTGAACATGTTTAAAATAGTTTGAATCTTCTATAACTTTTATCAAACTTCTAATTGCGCTTCTTGGTGAACGCCTTCATGTAGTTCATCATCTCCCCATTTTTTGATAGTATGATACACACTTTTAACCCAAAAAAAATCTTAAAAGGATCTCAAAATTTGTTGTTCATTTGATTTGAATTATAGAGGAGTATCTAAATGATCTGAGAAGTTTAAAATAGGAGAAAGATTGAATTGATCAATGGAATGATCCAAGTTTCAGTTTCTTGTAGAATGGATTCAAATGTCTATGAGACATCTAAGGTATGAAGATTAAGAGACGATACCTTGCAACTATTTTGAAGAGGTAACTAGTTATCCTTCCAAATACTTATAAAGTGCTCAATTTTTGCTCTCCACACACTACCTTTATTAAGAATCCATAAAGCCCCGTGAATATTTCTCCAGTATAAGTAGTCATGTAACTTATTTGAACCTTTAACACATTGCTACGAAGAAATAACAATTTCTGGTATTTTGAATGAAAAATGTGAAGATTTTAGAAAAATATATCATGTAACTTAACCAAAATTATTTGATTATTACTTCAATATGATAACATAAATCTTTGGGTAATAGGAAACAACCCATGATGTAAGCTAGAATGGATTGTACCCCATATTTCATGAGCACCTCACAACCAGTTGAAGATAAGAAATTATCCTTCCAACTTTTCAACCTCTTCCAAATACAATCTTGAACATAATTAAAATATTGTTACTTCAATCTACCAAAATAAGAGGGAAGTCCCAAATATTTAAATTGCGTATCTAGAGATTTAAAGGAAATCCATCTTTCAATATTAATTTTTCCATCATTTGACACATTTCAACTGAAACAGATCTTTATCTCATCAAAATTGACAAATTAGTTTGATCTATCTTGATACAGAATGAGGATATTCACAACACAATTTTTGTGTTTATAGAGATATGTGGCCATAAAAACACCTTATTATCTTTTCACTTTTTGTGAATCCTATGTGGTAAATTCCATTAAAATAGATAAATATTGTTGAAATAATAATTGGTGACCCATTTAGTATATTTTTTTAAAGTACAGATGAGAACATCAGCACATGCATTCAACCAAAAACTACACTCTCCTGTTATACATTTTGAGCATCTGATGTGATCAAATTTTTCCCTTGATTATTCGTCTGACCTAACCATAAATTACAACATGGACTGATAATCACCCTGTATGGGACAAAATCTAAATTGCAGGCGCCAATTATCTAATCATCATGTTCTTGGTCCCTTATCCACTTCGTTGCCACCCACTTCTCCCCTTTTATCACAGGGCAGCTGCCATGGAGTGATGTCTGCCAAACAAAGAATACATACTATTAAGCCATATCATATCATACAGCCAGAACTGAGTTTGCAGTAACACAAGTCTATCACGGCAACTGATACAACATAACCACAGTAACCACTCATTTCTGCACAGATTAAAATCATCTAGTCTAGTGTTCAAAATGTCAGTTCTCCATCTCATCTAATGCTTCACTTAATCTTTTTTATAGGCAAATGTTAATAAATTAGTGGTTATGTTGGAACCTTAGATCTTCTTCTTAAAACTCTTTCAGTGTCACTTAATTTAAACTATAATAGTTTTTAACTACATAATTCTAAACGAGGAGATGATCTAATGTTTTAGATTATCTCAATCCATTTCGGCACAACTCATCTAAAAGATTGTTATTATATATTTTTGTTTTAATTTTCCCGTTTTTAGGAAACCTATAATGTTTGGTCAGAAGGTAGATAAAGTTTAATCAAATATTATTACAATCATCATTAACTACATGAATTCAATTATTATTATTTTTTCAAGATACATTGTCTAATTGTTAATGTTAAGTGTTAATGTGCACTGTGTAACTGTTAAAAGAATCACAATAAATTAGTGGATAAAAATTAGTTGAAAGAGAATTATTAATAATTGTATTGCATGCAATCTTGCACACAGTAAAAAAAATCCCTTATAAAATTTGGACTTTATCTTGGCTTGGTCAAGTTAACTCCAATCCATATTGGTTTTTAGTCAATATTGTTTATATAAGTGGTTTGGTCCAATGTGTTAAAGACATTCTTTACATTTTGAGGTTGTTAATTTATCCTATCGTATTACCCATAATGATTATGCTCTAAAGTGCCCCTCACTATTAGAGCATGCATAAAATTTAAGGGTTGAGAGTTTGAGGTTCTAACTTGTGTGCATTTTTTTTATCATAACCTTTGTCGCTGAACTAATGATTATGACTCAGCAGTCAGCACTTTAGAAGAAAAGTAAACACTGCTTATACACACAAAATGAGAACAACACTACTACTAACCTGATCGATTGTGCCGTTTGGGAGCAATGAATAAAATAGAAGTCCATCCCCTTGTCTTGGCTTTACTCTTAAACCAATGCAATCTTCGTAGCCATAGCTACCATCCATGTTCAAGCCATTCTGCAGAACAATTTTGCGCCAACTATTAACCCCAGATACTCGTACAACGTGGGTATGAGGATGCAGGAAATTCATAAAACTACAGATATGATTAGGTCTAAAAATGTTAACACAAACTTATAAAAATTAATACTAATATTTAAAAAAAAACACATAATGTTAAGAGAACATTATATTTTTCATTAATATATCACTAATATATGTAGATGATGATCACAGTTTACAATAATATAGATGTGATCATTACAGAGACATCATAAAAACATATGATACTTCTAGAAAGTCTTTAAATATATTAAATTTTCATTAATTTCCAGAGCAGGCAGCTCGATTGGTGAACTAAGAAATGCAAAATGGATACTAACCAAGAAGCGCAGGGTTCAAAACCTGAAAATCAATATAATCTACTAGTTTACTAACATTTTCCTTTTTCTCTGATCAATGGAGAAATAATGGAGGATAATCTTTGGATACGTACCAAGGAGCATCACATAATGTTTAGTGTCGAATCCAGATACAACCATAATACTTTAGCAATTTGGATTATATAGGCTACATAGTGCTCTAACTACGCAGGAAATAAATGAAATGAGGAGTTGATCAAACAAGATACAGCAACAAACTTGATATTACCTCAAATGGAAACATAGTCTCGCCACCATCCTCAACATTAGTTAAATACAGCAAAAATGAAGCCATCTGCATTCTCAATCAAAATCTGAAGTTAAGAAATGAACACATCAAAACGTGTTTGGTGTAAGTGATTTTGTGTTCTTATAGTAGAACCCTACAGTATAATGATACAAATTTAGATCATCTGCAACAAATTCCAACAATTTTGTAAGTATAAATAAAAGTGGTCTGCTTCACTCGACAATAGCTTATATTATATTTCATCCAAGCCCTATCACGTAGCCTCTTGATGAATATCAACTTGTAAAATGAAAAGCCCTCAATGCTAGACTCCATCTTCATTACATGTAATCATAAATTTCATGACTAAAATGAAATGCAAATCAGAATGTGAGTTTTAGTTCAGGCGTACCCTTTGGCTATTTTGTGGGCCATATTCAGCAGGATTGAATGCATCATAATGTGAGTTATATCTTTGACCAACCTCATAGCGTAGGATATTAAATGCCTGAAACATGGTGATTCCTCAGACAATTTAAAATCACCCTGAAAATAAGAGGATTACAAATTCAACAAAATCATAAAGCACCTAAGTAGCAGTCTTGCAGATAACATAAAGTTCAGGGAACCTATAGGATTATGTTCATGCCCTTGTCTGTGGATAATTAATTTTCTTAGCTTAGAAAAATTAGGTGACAACTCTAACTTTTATTTTAAACAAGCTACAACTCCAGATGTGACTCCACCAATTTTGCTACACAGAGAAAACATTGACATCATAACAGCCTTTATCAATAATAGAAATTCAAACGATAAATTAATAAAATCAAGAGAAATATCTTGAATACATTAGATTGACAAGGTCATACAAAATGCCTTTTCTGCAGATAGGGTGAGCTGAATAGGGATGTTACCTCTCCATTACTCCTAGGAATCATCGTTGCTCTTGCGACTTTCTCCTCAATGACACCTAAAATCCCTGTTTTATCCTCAGAAGCACTAATAAACACACCAGAGCTGTAAAAATAAAAAGATAATACAAAGTAAATATATAAAATTAAGCAAATGTAACATAATATCCATTTTAGACAAGCTATATGTTAGAATATTAGAAAATATCTTATAATATCTTAAAGTATCTTTTATATTATATTAGAGTATCTTGAGTTATTTTCTATGATCAATTTATAATCATAGAGAATCTTAGAATATCTCTCTTTATTATTATGATTTGTTCCTGATTTAGGATTGAATCTATGTTTCTCTATAAATAGAGATTACCATTGAATCTTTTGTAATAAAATTCAGCTTTAAGCTATTATCAATAATATTTAAACCCTTATTATTTTCTCTCCTCCTTTTCTCTAAAATCCCACAACTTCAACATGGTATCTAGAGCCTATTTCGATTCTCCTTGAACGGTCTCGCCTCTATTCCGCTGCCGAGTTCCCAACAGTTAGGGAATATAATCATAGTTTTTCTTTTCCAACATTTCGATACGTTTCACTCGTTTTCCATTCAATTTGTTACTGCCGCTGCTGCCACTATTTTTCAGCAAATTTTCCTACGAATAGCAGTTATCTCCAAATCAGGTCATGCTTGAAAGCGCGTCGCCAAAAGCCGTCACACGCGCTCTCACGCGCTACTAATCTCTCTCATGCGAGTAGATCTGCCGCCGCCACCATCTGCTGCCTGTCTTCGTTGCTGCCCTGTCTGCTACTACCGCCATCTGCTGCTGCTGCTTGCCATAGCTGCTGGAAAAGTATTCCAGCAAATTTTTTGAAACAACCATTGTCTCTTCTGTTTTGGATGCATTTTCTCTCTTCTGGTTTCGTTTCATTAGAGTCGTGTTGCTTCCTCTTTGGTGTTTGTCATGCAATTCAGTTCTTACTAATAGATTATAGCAGTGGCTTTTATTCCCACCGACGATCATTCTGGTAGTGTCCCTTTTCCCACTGATGAATCATATTAGTGATGACTACTTTTTTCATTGATGGTCATTCTGACAATGTCTTTTATTTTCATGACTCACACTTTAGCAAGACAATTTGTCTCAGATGCACTGGCCCTATCTTTGTCCCAGATGTACTGGCCTTACCTTTCTCTCCTTGAAGCAAATTCAAGTTTAAATATTTTGAGTCTCTGATATTATTGGTTTGAAGCTTCCGAATGCAGTTTTTTAGAAGGACGGACCTTGCTTTGTTCAACTGCTTGCCATGAATTTCTCTCATGCTGATGATCATTCCGGCTATCTGGCTAGGTTGTATTTATAGCAATTCTCTCTGACTTCACCTGCATCCCTGAGTTGTCTTTCCATTTTTTTTTACTATTTTATGAAGCAAAACATTGTTTTCTTGTAACAAGCTAAAACTTAGTAAGCTTTAGCTTGAGGGGGAGTGTTAGAATATTAAAAAATATCTTATAATATCTTAAAATATCTATTATATTATATTAGAGTATCTTGAGTTATTTTATATGATCAATTTATAATCATAGAGAATCTTAGAATATCTCTTATTATTATTATGATTTATTCCTAATTTAGGATTTAGTCTATGTATCTCTATAAATAGAGATTAGTATTGAATCTTTTGTAAAAAAAAGTCAGCATTAAGCTATTATCAATATTATTCAAACCCTTATTATTTTCTCTCCTCCTTTTCTCTAAAATCTCACAACTTCAACACTATACAAGGTAATCAAAATGATTGTGCCTTAATTTCTGAGATGCTGAAAATCTCTCTCAGATTCATCATAATACCAACAGAATATATCATAAATTTTAGAGAAGCTAAAAATCTTTCAACTTGGTTGGCCTATAATGATACCTCACATTTTATATAAGTTTATTACTTTGTCATTCCAATAGTAAATTCTTTCTAGTAATTTTTTACTTGAACAAATCATACAAACCTTTTAGTGAAGTGTGTGAAAAGTAAATGAAGTTAACCATTTGATTTGGTTAGGTCTGCGATAAAGTCATACAGTTAATTATTCTACATAGTCCAGTTCATAACTCACTCACACAATACCTCGTTCTAATTCCCTTGGTATTCTCCGCAGTTTCTCCCTTGCGCAAAGCCAGTGATGATGGTTTAAGGCCTGCCTTTGCCACACTAACTATGCTTTCACATTGTTCAGCAGTTGCAAAATTAGGAAAATACAGAGCTCGTGGCTTCCAGCTCAAAACCTACAAAATACAGCCAACAGATATTGTTTTATTTGAGAGTCAAAGCACAATAACCAATTTCATATTAATACTACAATTTAGCCATTTAGGATTAGGAATATGTTTCCACCGCTTCGTCATTCACCAGAGTTAATTTAAAGTCAAACATCAATTACTACTATGTATGCATAACACTGATCTTTAATCAATTAACAAATTCCAGTTTCCGCTATTTCACATTAACTTCTAAATTAAAATTAACCTAAATTCATTCAAAATAGCGATTCTATAAGCTAACTTCATAAATATTACAATAATTCCAAAACATAAATATAGTAAGAAATATAACACACAGAAACTACATAATACTAACATTAACAAATTAAACTCTGCTTTAAATAAGCTAGCATTGCTAAATATGGAGAAAAAAATCACTAATTAGTCAAAATTGCAAAACATATAACAAATCGATCCAATGTCAACTAAACAAGCAACTTTCACAATCACAACAATATTTCAGCAGGATAAGAATCGAGAGTGTTGGATGAAACTAAATCACACACCTGGAAAGGAATCGATGTAATGGAATCGTCACCAAACTCTCCCGCGTGCATCAAATTGTACTTCGCTCCCTTCTTCGATTCAAGCAACCGCGGTCTAGGCCTCAAGCCATATCCATCATCATCCTGAAAAAACACAGCGATCGTCGTTAGGTTACTTCAATATTTTCTAGCAAAAAAAAATGAAAGACGAAATCGATACAAATTTGGAAGAGAGCGGTTAGGATTGAGAAGGAAGACCTGAGAGTGAGAGAAGAGAGTAGAACCGAAAAATCCAGCAAGGAAGAAGAAGATGCATATGATGAATACGTAAGGGAAACCGAGTTTGTTCGTTCTCAAGCTCCAATTTCCTTTCACTGTTTTGCCTTTCATTTGGATTTGTGAGAGTTCTGCGTTTTTAACTTCCAATATTAAATGGTAGCTAGTAACTGCCAAACACTTCCTTGCTTGAAAGTGCTTTTGAAGAAGAAGAAGAAGGTTAAAAAGTGTCTGATAATGATATTTCAAGACTCCAGATGGATCATGAAAAGTACCCCTGTGTGTGGTCAACTGATGAAAACTCTAATTCGGTGTTCCTTTCTAACACTCCTTCAAACGGCCTAAATATTCATTAAACTACACACTTTCTTTTCTTGTTATTGGTGAAAAAACTACACCGTTTCTCCTTTCACTTCTTTTATTAATTTTTTAATAAAGACTTAATTGCAAAATCAAGGTATCGTATTTTTAGTAATGTATGAAATTATATTTTTTTGTTTTGAAATTTAATTTATTCGTTTCTCGCTCATATTTTTAATTGAAAAATAAAAATGTGAGATATTTTAATTTATATAATATATAATATAATTATTTTAAAATTTTAATACTTATAAAATTATAAAATTAAATTCTTTTAAATTTTAATTTATAAAATTATTTATTTTTGTAATTTAATCAATAACACATAAATAATTAATATATTATGCAATTGTATACAAATCATTTAAAACATGTTAAATCAATATTTTTTTAGCTATAAAATATGAATTAGGAACTATAATTGTCATATTTTAAAATAAATAGGTTAATTCTATAAATAATGAAAATAGAGAAACTGTAATTAAATTTTTTTATAAATTATATCTAAAATAAAATAATTATATTAAACTATATAAATCATTTAATAGGAGAGTTAAAATTATTTATTTCAC
>JBBPBS010000007.1:3094982-3111928 GCA_037974835.1 Cicer judaicum | reverse complement strand
AACACACTAAAAATATATTAATATTGTTAAAAACAAGCTAAATTATTTCTGTTGTCCCTTAATTTAATTTTAGGTAACGTTTTAGTCTTTTATTTTTTTATTTTTTTTTCCCGAGTTGATCTTTTATTTTAATTTTAAGTGACAATTTAATATTTTATGTTTTAAAATTTTAACAACGTTATTCTTTTTTGTACAAAAATTCAAAAAATCATCAAAATTTTCAACCAAAACCTATTAAATTAATATTAATCTTCAATATAATGCAAATTTTATCAAATCCATAACTCAAATATTTAAATACACTCATATTTTCATCTCCAACAACATCAAATAAAGAACGAAAATATGAGTGTATTTGAATATTTGAGTTATAGATTCGATAAAATTTGCATTATATTGAAGATTAATATTAATTATATAGGTTTTGATTGAAAATTTTGATAATTTTTTTGAATTATTGTAAAAAAAAGGACAACATTATTAAAATTTTAAAAATATAAAATTGTCACTTAAAATTAAAATAAAGGAACAATTCAAAAAAAAGAAAATTAAAACATTATTTAAAATTAAGTTAAGAGACCATAAATATGATAATATAGTTTTAATTGTAAAAACATTTATTAAACTTTTGTGAGGTGCTACATCGAACAGGGTGGATCTTTATTAAGTATTACCTTTCGTTCTGGAACCTTAAATTGAATACATAAAAGGAAAAACTTGCAAAATGGAATATCTAGAAATAGATTCGGCACAATATGAGAGCCATCGAGAAGAAAAACAAGAAGTAAATGAATTAAAAAAAAAAAAGAAGTTGACGTGGCTTCATTGGTGAGAGTCTGTTTGATGATTTTTTTCTTTTTATAAAATATAAGTGCATTGTTTCAAGAGCGTGATTTCATTAAAAAAATATCTTCACTTTCTTATTATTTATTCTTCCTAATTCCCCGCACAGAAATAAAGTCCGTGTTGTTTTATATAATATTTTTTTCGTTCTTATATAATAAATGTTTTACAAATAAGTGTTAGTATAAGAATACACTTTAAAATATAAAAATAAACAATTTATATTGAAAAATGAAATTTTAAAATATTTGATAAACTGAATATACTGCTACTATTTTTATATTTACTTCTTTAATATCTGCCCCTAACTAGTCAACAATTTAGATTTAATGCGTAAATTTTTGTTGAAAAAACTTTCTATTATTTAGGATGAGATATCACATAGGAGTAGTAAAGTCCTTAAAAAATAAAGTCCGTGAACGTGAATTCTTCCTTTTGGTACACCAATAAATGTCAGTTTCTTAACATAGCTAAATAAGAAAAGAAAAAATTGAGTGGGTTGGTTGGCATGTATAGACGGAGAAAAGAGTAGATCCAAAATGAAATATAAAAAAAATCATATTTAATAATAAGGTTAAGAAAGGATTGTCTAATGTCCACTACAAAAAAAATACCCGTGAATCTCCACGCGTAATTTACACTATTTTGCGGCTTGCATCTTCTTATCTCTTTATCTTTAACACGCATTCCCAGAACAGTAAGCATGTACCCTTTAGATTTATAATTGTTGAAAATAAAAATATCGACAAAGAGACACAGTTGGGACTTGGGAGTGTATTCAAAATAGTAGGTAAAAGATTGGTGTAAGAAGTAACGTTTGGGGAACATGATTATGTGACGGAACGCCTGCACCGTCCTGTTAAAAGGCCGAAATTACTGATGTTTTTTTTAATCTACAAAAATATAAAAAGAAAAAGAAATCAAGCACTTGCAACGGATACTATGCATCAAATATCTTGAATTAATTCAATCAACTAAGTTAGATGGTGCCATCTTTACTCCCACTATCCCCACTCTCTTTCTTCAGCTTTTTTATTTTTTGTCTCAAAGCAATTATTTTAGAATCAGACACCAACCCACCGCTACCCTTTACCTTTTTTCACACTTTCGTGATAACAAAAACTCTACAATTAAATTTGCCTTTCAATAAAGTTAGGTTATTAATATTTATCCTCTTCCCATTTCCCACTCTCACACGCTCTCGTCCCAATTTTCTAGAGGATGAGAAAAAAAACACTAATCATGGAGTTCTCGTTCCACGAAATTTTCCTCATAGTTCTCTCTGTTCTTCTGTTAACGAATCTCTGTGATGCATCATCATCCCTAAAGAGCACTTACATAGTGCACATGGCGAAATCCGAAATGCCAGAAAGCTTCGACCACCACACCATGTGGTACGAATCTTCTTTACAATCCGTATCTGAATCAGCTGAAATGCTCTACACTTACGAGAATGCGATCCATGGTTACTCAACCAGATTAACTGCGGAAGAAGCCCGTTTGCTTGAAAGCCAAACGGGTATTCTAGCTGTGGTTCCTGAGGTGAAATACGAGCTTCACACAACAAGAACTCCTCTGTTTCTTGGCCTCGATAAAAGCGCAGACATGTTTCCAGAATCAAATTCAGGGAGCGAAGTTGTTATCGGTGTTTTAGACACCGGTGTTTGGCCCGAAAGCAAGAGCTTCGACGACACTGGTTTCGGACCCATACCCGCATCCTGGAAAGGTGCGTGCGAAACGGGTACGAATTTCACAGCTTCCAACTGCAACAAAAAGTTAATCGGAGCTAGATACTTTTCGAAAGGGGTTGAAGCCATGTTAGGTCCTATCGACGAAACTACAGAGTCAAAATCTCCACGAGACGACGACGGACACGGAACTCACACTTCGAGTACAGCAGCAGGTTCGGTGGTTACCGGAGCTAGCTTATTCGGTTACGCTTCAGGGACGGCGCGTGGGATGGCGACGCGCGCTAGAGTTGCTGTTTATAAAGTTTGTTGGAAAGGCGGTTGTTTTAGCTCGGATATTTTAGCTGCTATTGATAAGGCTATTTCGGACAATGTTAATGTTTTGTCGCTTTCACTCGGTGGTGGTATGTCTGATTATTATAGAGATAGTGTAGCTATCGGTGCTTTTGCGGCAATGGAGAAAGGAATTTTAGTTTCTTGCTCCGCTGGGAATGCGGGTCCCAGTGCTTACAGCCTTTCCAATGTGGCTCCATGGATAACGACCGTGGGTGCTGGTACACTGGATCGTGATTTTCCTGCTTATGTTAGTCTTGGAAATGGACTTAACTATTCAGGTGTATCGCTTTATCGTGGTAACGCTTTGCCGGATTCTCCGTTGCCGTTTATTTATGCTGGGAATGCAACTAATGCTACGAACGGTAATTTGTGTATGACGGGGTCTTTGTCGCCGGATATGGTTGCTGGGAAGATTGTTTTGTGTGACCGTGGAATGAGTGCTAGAGTTCAGAAAGGGGCAGTGGTGAAAGCTGCTGGTGGATTCGGCATGGTGCTTAGTAATACAGCGGCTAACGGTGAGGAGCTTGTAGCGGATACTCATCTTTTGCCGGCGACGGCGGTTGGTGAGAAAGCAGGTGATGCGATCAAGAAATATGTCTTCTCCGATGCGAAACCGAAGGTGAAGATTTTGTTTGAGGGAACGAAAGTTGGGGTTCAGCCTTCGCCTGTTGTCGCAGCGTTTAGTTCACGTGGACCGAATTCAATCACACCGTCTATTTTGAAACCTGATCTGATCGCGCCAGGTGTCAATATCTTAGCTGGGTGGTCAAAGGCTGTAGGTCCCACCGGGTTGTCAATCGATGAGAGGCGCGTGGATTTCAATATCATCTCTGGTACTTCCATGTCCTGTCCTCACGTGAGTGGTTTAGCTGCTTTGATTAAATCGGCTCATCCCGAGTGGAGTCCAGCTGCCGTGAGATCTGCTCTTATGACAACGGCTTATACGGCTTACAAAAACGGCCTAAAATTGCAGGACAGTGCTACTGGAAAAACTTCGACGCCGTTTGATCATGGATCTGGACACGTGGACCCTGTTGCTGCACTTAATCCAGGACTCGTTTATGATTTAACAGTGGATGATTATTTAGGTTTCCTTTGCGCTTTAAACTACACAGCCTCTGAAATCACAGCTTTGGCAAGGAGGAAATTCCAGTGTGACGCAGGTAAAAAATACAGTGTGGCTGATCTTAATTACCCTTCGTTTGCGGTGGTTTTTGATTCGATGGGTGGGGCCAACGTAGTCAAACACAGGCGAATTCTTACCAACGTGGGACCCGCGGGAAATTACAAGGCTTCTGTAACGTCAGATACACCTTCCGTTAAAATCTCGGTGGAACCAGAAGTGTTGAGTTTCAAGGAAAATGAGAAAAAGGCTTTTACTGTTACGTTTACTTCTTCGGGTTCGACGCCACAGAGGGTGAATAGTTTTGGACGGTTGGAATGGACTAATGGGAAGAGCGTGGTTGGAAGTCCAATCTCGATAAGTTGGGATTGATATCATTAAAACAAAACCTTTTTAGTAAAGGTTGATCAAAGGTTCATCACTCACTCGAAGAGGGGTGTCTTGATTGGCTAGTATATTTATAATAATTATTTGAATTTAGCAAACAAAATGTTGTTTATTCAGTTGAAGATGAATGCATGATAGCTGGGACTGGGACTGAAACCTAGTGTTTGATTGGTGTGGGGTCCGTTTGTTCCCTGGGAGATGCGATGCAGTGAGGGAAAATGAATTTCCATTGTCTTTTGTAATTCTTCCGGTGTACAGCGTTCTAATCATTGAAGAATATATGGCCATTCTGGCTATTGGCTAATTTAATTACGTGTGACTTTCTATTTTATTTGACTTCAAGGTGTTGCAGTTTATTTTATTTGCCTCGTAGTAGTTGGAACTTGTAACAATAAATAGTAAGTACTGTATTCAAGAACATGTTTTCCATACATGAACTTAATTTATTCCTCACTCTTTTGGTGTATGTCTGGCTTACAGTTTTACTATCGTCTAAATTGTGGTTGTGAATTCAATTGTATATTTGCAACTCCAATCTAGTTTGGTTTGCTAGTGTAGTGGAATTGGTAAGTTTACAGTTTTATTAAAATCTCTTTTGGTCACAATGATTTTGCAAAGTTACTTAACTTTTGCAATTGTAAAATCAGAGGTCATAAAACAAAATTAATAAGTATGTTTGAAAACTGGTATGTGTTAGGTGGAAGTTATGTTTTGTTGTTTATGTTTTTTACTATATGTGAAGAGCATCATGATGAGAAAAAAGTTGGCGAAATATACATCCAAACATACGCATAATCAGTTATTAGATCAATTGCGTGCGTTTGGTGTTATTTATAAATCCAACGGTACTGTTCGTGTGTATAAATGCGCAATATGATCATTTCAAAGTATTGCAAGACGTGTTGTGTAAAAATGGGCAAAACAAGGCCCGGTCCGTGCAGTATCTTCGTACCTATAATTATAGAATGGTCTCTATCATCTGTACCAAAAAACTTAAAAAGAAGGGACTCTATCTTTATCATCTTTACTTCAACTTGAATTTGTTAACGTTGTAATCTTATATAAGATTGATTATCTCAAACAAAATGATATATTCTCATACAAGATCTCTTTCTATTTTATTATATTTCCAGTTTTCTTTTTTTGACTTAAAGGTACTTTATGATCCTTCTATTTTATAAAAAATTAACTTAGTCCCTATAAAATCAGTTTTTTAATCCCTAATTAATTCTTAGAATTCTTTTGATCACCACTATTTATAATGATATGGCATTTTCTTTAATAATGTAACACATAATAGTTGTGCATTTAGATATCACATGTAAAAATTAAGTCACCTACCAATTTAAATTATATGTTCTAAAAATATACACACTGACACACACAAAACTATAGGAATACAATAAATATAGAGAATATCACCTCTATATAGCAATAGCAATTAAAACAACTCTCTCAACCTTTTTATAAAACTGAGCTAACATTTCAAAATCAGTTAATTAAGCCCAGAAACTCATAATTATGACAGTTACAAGAGATGCTACTAGTTACAATTCATATGATTCCTACCCAAAGCTTCAGGTCGAACAAATAACACATGGGTCATGCGGAGATGTGGAAAGGCAGAGTGGATGCACATGTAGTTGCAAGACGACAAGTTGCGATCTTTGTAATAGGTGATTGATATTTTCTCCCTCATCCACTATATATGATCCTGTTACATCGGCGCTAATTGATTTTTTGGTGTGAATGATGTATAGTTAGATATAATGAACCTTCAACCTTAAATACTAACCCAACATGAATCATCATCAACCATTTCTCCCAATGGTCTACCAAAACACTTGCAAGAGAGGTTATCATATAAGTAACATTCTGCGATAAAATTTTGTAGGTAAAAATATACTTATTTGCAATGTTATTCTTTTAAATCTCAAAATTTGAATATCGTGATTTTTTCTATACACATGTTAAAAAAGTAATATAGTTGTTAAAATAGTGGTGTGTTATAACACTAATATGACAAATTAAAATCATTAATAATATATATAAAAAAAAAAATCTGTGAGAATTGAATTGAATTTAAAATATTACATATGTATTTTTTCATAAAAATTAAAACAATTATATTAAACTTGTGATTGTTCTTCATTCTTCTCATCAACTCAACAAAATAAAATAAAAACTTTGTTTTTTTCAAACTCTAAGATCCCCTAACAAATTCATCTCCTATACCGTCTTTTTCAAACCCCAAACCCCCAACAACTTTTATCAAATTTTCTTCTCTTTCATTACAAACATTAATTTCTAGCCGCTTAACGCTTATAAAATTGAACATTTAGAAATGGACAAATAAACTCAAATATCATTTTACAATTTAGACTGAATTAATCTCAATTCTTTTAAAAACCGCTTTGTCAAATAAAAGATACATATATTATAGGACCAAGAGGAAAGAAGGAACCCATTTACGCATACGTGTCTTTAGCAAAGACAAATGTTAAACACGTGTACACAAGATTGAGCTAAGTACAAGAAAAATTTAAGCCATTGCGTTAACACAATTTCCATATTTTTTATACATAATGTACGCATAAAAGTGTACTCCCTTGACCTTTCTCTTTTCTATGTGAAATATAAGAGAAACGAAGGGGAGTAATAAAAATAAATATATTTAATTTAGAATTTAAATTAATTACATTAATTATTGACTAACTTTCTTTTTGTATATTCAAAATATGAGAGTACATCAATTTTTGCGACATTTTTCATCACTTCCTACTTTCCGATCTACATTGTCTTTTGTTCGGTGAATTAAGCACGGTACCAACGTAATGATGGGAACACCATCATAAATTAAGGAGAAATTGAGCTAGTTATTAATTATCTTTTGTGGATAAAAATGCAAAACTTATCTAAAATTCGCCACGTGTTTCGCGAAACACTCTTCAGTCACCACGTGTATTAAATTGGACTATACATCATGTCAATTGAAAAATTGTATTTCTATATCTTATATATATTGCAAAAATTAATGGCGATTACAACAAAATAAGAAAGATGGAGAAGCAAAATGTGAACGAGACAAAGCAAACAAACGAATCAGGTAAAGGAAACAATGAAGGGCTCCCATTAGAGGACAGTCCCTACGTAAAATACGATGATTTAGAGGATTATAAGCTACAGGGTTATGGTACACAAGGTCACCAACAACCTAAGCCAGGTCGTGGAGCTGGTGCTACAGAGGCACCCACTCTTTCGGGTGCTAATGTTTCCTCTGAGGCCCAATTCAATGTTGCTAATGCTGTTAATCGCAAAGGGGTCCCTTAATTGATGTGTTATGATAAGAATTTGTTTTTTATTTGTAATTATCTTCGTGTGTTTTTAGATTATTGTTACACCTTTTATATTTCATTTAGCTTCTTGATAGATGTGTTAGAAATAATAGTAGTTGTTAGAAAAATAATAGTAGGAAGTTGATGTGAAGATTGTGAGGGGAACAATTATGTGATAAATAAAGGATCGCACTCTTTCATCGTGTGTTCTAAAGCAATAGAAATCATTTTCCTTTCAAATTAATTCGTCTATCTCTGACAAGATCAGTTTTTTTTTTTTTTTTTTTAAATAAGCAATTTATCTTATCTTAACAATTAATCAGTTATGACTAGTATGATATATCATAGGCATAACAATCTCTAATTTTTGTCACCTTTGAGGACACACGTACCTTTTTTGAATGTTGTCCCTAAATCCATTTTAAATTGATAGGGTGGACTGGATATTTTTGAATGGGTTAAGTACAATTGCAAATATTACAAATTTTATATAAGAATTTTTAACACCTATACCGGTATGGGCCATATATAAGAGGAAGCGATGCCTTGTAGATTCATTGAATAGAATAGTCTCAAGCGCTCATGTCATGAAGGCTTGGCTCCAAACGGAGAACTGGTAAAGTATAACACAACAAACAAATGATAAATATACTTTATCCTTCCCAATACTACCATTCAACAGCTACGATGCTGTCATATACATTTATCTATTATATTATATACATTTATCTATTATGTTATGAAACACGTTTTATATCACATAATCTTTGTGGTATCAAACATGTCATAGACATAATATAGCGAATATTGTCTAATTAAAACTGTGAAAATATGTATTAAATCAACATCAATTTTACAATAATTTAGAGGAGTTAGATATTGTTATAATTAAATTAATTATAACAAATATTATTATAGTTATTTAAGCAATGTATTTTTAAATACTATAATTACTATAATTGTCAATGTAAATTGTTGAGAGTTGGTGTAGCAGTATTTACTAAGAAAGAGTAAATAATTTCTGATTTATAAGAAATAAAAAAGAGTTGGTGTAGCAGTATTTACTAAGAAAGAGTAAATAATTTCTGATTTATAAGAAATAAAAAAGAAGATTAAGAGAGAAAAAAGAGAGATTATATGAAAAGAGAAAATTAGTGAAGATTAGATGAATAATTTTGAAGAGATTTTAATTTTGTAAATTCAAATATTCATAGTTAATTGTGTTGTTTGTTTGTCTATGACGTATGTCTCATCAATTGAGGTCAAATATGTAGATATGAGTTATGTTTCTCTTATTATTCTTTAGTTTTCGTTTACTTTGATTGAAAAATTAATTTTGAAAACTGCAGATTTTTCTCTAGTTTCCAGCACGTTATCCGTTTTTTCTCTAGTTTCCAGCACGTTATCCGTTTTCATTTCTTTTATGGAATTGTTTGTTTTCCTATTTTCTTGGTTAATTTTAATTGTGAATTCCAATGTTATTTTAATAAAAACTCTTATAGATTATTTTATAAATTCCATGTAACAGTAGCTATAAATTTCACTATGACACGTAACATATTGAATATTGTTCCCCTCGATCAAAACTCTAATTTAAAAAATAAAATTACTTTTATAAATTTATTAGTTCGATCAAAACACTAATTTAAAAAATAAAATTAATTTTATAAATCATTAGTTATAAACTTAGTAAAGGGTAATAGGGGACTTGTATATTGGTATGGGTCATACGAGCCCAATATCGAAGCTCATTAATGCAGCCCAAACTATAAGCATAAGTCCAAATACAACGAAACTTGGTCAGAAAACTTAATAACCAAACGTTTGCAAAATTTGTTAAGAGGAACAATATAGTATAGGTGTGGAAAAGGAGTCTAGATTCATTGAATAACCACATAACGTGCAGATTATAGAGACATAGTTCGGAACCTATCCATAATGAAGGTCAAAAGGAATTTAAAAAACTTAGAATTATTCGGGTTGAAATCCATTAGTAAATGAAGCTTAATTCTAAATTAAATATTGAATCGGGTTGAAAATCATTACTAAATGGAGCTTAATTTTAAGGCTAAATATCGATGATTGACCAATAATAAATAAATACTGTGCTATAAAGAAAATAATATTAAAAGAAAAATCAAAGAGTGATTATAATTTTTAAAAGAGAAGTGGAGTCAAATAATAATTGTAATTTTTAGAAAGAAAGTGGATGAATTCGACGATGTGTCTGTGTTTTCATTCTGAACAACATCTAAAATTATGTCAAAATCAATTAAAAAATATGATCAAACTTAAGATTTATGTTAAAGTAATAAACTCAAAAAGAAAAACTACAAAATTCAAATAGGTAGTTTGTCTTGATGTCTCTATAAGTACTTTTTAATTTATTTCCAAAGGAGTATGTAAGAGCGTCTTATAAATGTATGATTTATAATTATTAACAATATTGAGAAAATTAATTCATTCAAGCGAATCAATTTTGTAAACCAAAAAACTAATAAACTATAAAAGCAATAAAAAATAAAGTTTGATCGAACCTAGGAATAATATTGAGTACTAAATTCAAATTTTAAGGGAGAACTTTTTTCAGCTCCAAAATTACACATCTAAAAAATACTTCAAAATTACTCTTTGATAAAAAGCAGATTTTTTTTTTTACCTGAATGGTTATTTATAAAATAAAATGACGTGTGATTTTTAGAAAGACGAGTCAGTAAAAGTAGTTTTTCCAATTTGAAATACCACAATTGAGTCTCCAAGTTGAGGATTCCAACTTGACAAGGCCACATGCAGTTTCATCCATCAAGATTCCAGAAGAAAAAAACATCTTTATCTTTTGCTCATCATAAGAATAGCATCAAAAGGGGACATTAGAGGTAGTGTGTCTGTAGTAGCAGGCCCAAAAAGCACACTTTACTTTTTTTTTCACTCCCACACAACAAAAACAAAAAAGACAACATTTTGTTCGGTATCCTATACTACTAGTAGTAACCAATGATCCATGATCACTACTATGTCCCATCTTATACATTTCTCACTTTAACGCTGGTTACCACCCTACTTTACTTCTTTTTATATTCCAATTCCAAATGTTCATGTTTATGTCACTCTTTCACTCATACCCAAATTTCTTGACTCTCTCATAAACCTTACTCTTAAATATTTTCTCTTCCAAATTAACACTGTTCCTTTGTTACATGGCGACAAGTGTCCAAGAAAAACGGAACAAACCCGAATCAGAAGAAGATGATGAAGAAGATGAAGAAGCATTGTCGTTTTGTGATCTCCCACTATCTCTAACCCAGCATGAAAACCAATTACAAAGTAAAAAAGATCACTCTCAAGTCAATGAAACACAAGAAGAATTCAATTTCCGTTCATGGGTTGGTCTCTTTTCAACAGAACAAGAAATGTGTGTAGCAGATGAAGTTTTCTTCCAAGGTCAAATTCTTCCATCATCACGTGTCTCTTTTAGCTCCAAAGCTGGTTTATTAACCACATGTGATGATCATCATGGTAAGCAATTGAATTTCAATCAATGCAATTCAAGTCCCAACAAAAATTTCAATGAGTTTCGAAGCAATAGTAGTACAAGTCAAAACTCATCAACATCATCAAGTAGCACTAGTTCAACCATCACAACTACAACAACAACACCACCAATAGTTTCAATTTCAAAATCCAAAGTTAGAAACCAATTTCACACACATCCAAGTCCAAAACCTCAATTAAAATCATCTTGTCCTAGAAAATCGACTCAAAGTAGAAAATCATCATTGTGGGAAATTTTTCGTTTAGGTGTGGTCCCTACACCAGAAATAGGATTACAAGATCTTAAGGTTCGTAAAAACTGTGTCACTCGCAATAGTAGTAGCAGTAGTAGTAATAGTACGAAAAGTGAGAAAACGAGTAAGAAGAATGAGACGAGTAGTAATTATGTTTTGAAACACTTTGTTGGAAAACGAGGTGGTTTGTTGAGTGGTTGTGATTGTTCTATTGAAACGGTAAAATTGGACATGGGAATGATCAAAGGTGGTACCAAAAGTGGTTGTTACAAGACAGAAAGTACGAAGCATGCGGTGAAAGAAAAAATGATCGAGTGGAAGAAACAAAAGCAGAGGCAAAAACAGGGGAAGAAGGTTATGTCACGTCGTAGAACTTTTGAATGGCTTAAAGATTTACATGCAAACCATCTTGATGAAGAGGCTTTGTTATCCAACCCTTCATGAAACCATTAAATTGGATATTTTATGATCAGTTTCACTATGCAATTAGCTGCAAAGGACATGTTAATCGACCTAGATTTAACATTTATGTCATCTCAATCGTCACAGTCTAAATCGTTTAATCTTAATCTCTCAATTTGTTTTATTAGAAGTTTAAAAAATGAATTCAAAATAAAAAGTAAAAATGTGAAGTTGAAATAGTGTGACCAGATGCAATCCATTTGAGTGTAGCATGCTTATAGAGTTGTAGTTTAATTTAGATATTTTTTAGATTAGATTGCCTTTTGGGCAGTTGCTTTTGTTTTTCTTTAATTTGAATATTTAGTTATAAAATATTGTAGTGCAGGCTCAGCAATCAAAATATCTTTACTTTTCTCGTGAGAATGACGTAGGTTGTAAACAAATTTTGTTTATTTTGTTTATTTCTTTAAATGTTTTGGGACTAATTAAGGTGTTAATCAATAATAATTGAATTGGTTAAGATATTATGCGAGTGATAGTTTGTGGCAATGATGGACTTTAAAAATGATAAGCTGGAATATAAGTGGTGAAAATGAGTAGTGCTTATGGTTGTCATGATTGAAATGTGAACTTGGATGCTTTATAGTTGGTTGAGTGGAGAATGTGGAATAGGAATGAGGTACTGTTCAAAGTCACGCGAGGGAAGAGACCGAAAGATAAAACCAAAAACTCAAATAGTAATGGACTCATGGTGGAAGGAAAGGATGTCAAATTTTTAAAAATAAAAGTTTCCAAATAAAGTAAAACGGATAGGTGGTGGCAAATGTTTTTGTAAAAGATGGAGCTTTTTTTAGATAAATAACAGTAAAAGAGTTTATGGATTTGGTCATGTAAGTGATAAAGAACAAATATAGAACCAAAGCTTTTTTTTTAATTGACAAAATATAATTAGTTACGAAGGAGAAATTTGTTAACCTTATGGATTTAATTTGGACTTTGATTAAACTTCTTTAATATTTCGACTAAAATCGTGGGACTATACATTGGAGATAAATATAGGACCAAATGATTTGTGATAGATTAATTAACCCTCTACACAATAGACTCTTACCCCAAATGCTAATCATATTACCCATTGTATTTGTATTCACAGTAAATAAATAAAATTCAAAATCACAATTTTTACAAAATTTCTAAAACACGTATTGAGGGGTGAGAAAAAAAAAATTCTATTATTTTTGCAAGTATAATTCCAAAACATTAAATACGTTTTAGAAATTTAAAAATTACAAACTAAAATTTCAATTTTGAAAATTTCAAAATACTTTATTATCAAAACTTCAATTTTTGAAATTTCAAAGTTACAAATTTTCAAAATTGATTGGTTTAGATAATCGATTATTCGACGTAATTTTCTTTGTTTTTTTTTTTTAACATCCATTTTATTTGAGTTAATTTTTATGAAATATGATATTTAAGTCGATTGATTTTATTTGAATTGAATTTTTATTTATAATGCTTTTACAAAATCAAACCAAATCAACTCGGTCATGAACATATTAGGTTGAGTTAGATGCACGGATTACAAAGAATATTTATTTTATCATTCTTAAATAATATAATTAAAATTTAATTTATATAGTGAATTACAATCATCTGATGTTCAAAAATATTTAACTTGTATTATAACTATCTTTAATATAATTGATGTTATAAAATATATAAATGAAACTCTAAATTTTAATACTTGTGCATCTCAATAATCACAATTTCTTCGCAATACATTAAATATTTAAAATACATTGACAAGTACAATAAAATACATAAAGCAACTAAATTAATAATAAATCATCAAATTAAATCTAACATCTAACTTATATTAGTGTTTATTCAAGCTATAAATTAGCGTGAAAAATTTATTAACCAAATAAACTTACATAAGTTATATAAATTAGTGAGATAAAGCAACTAATTTGATTAAATAAACTTATAAGTTAATTCAATAAACTATAAGTTAGCTTATTGATATTACCAAATAAACACCTACTCACTAGTAGTTGTTACAATTGTTGAACACTATTTTCATTCGGTTGTTCATTTTCATTTGTATTTGAAGTATATTTTCATTTGTATTTGAAGTATCTGCTTATCATCAAATAGAAAAACATTACTCACAACTATATTAAATCCTTATAATTTTTTACTAATTTTATATTATTATTAGTAATTAATATTTTTATTTTTTATTATTTTTTTGTTTATTATATCAATTAATAAAATAAAATGTGTGTAAAAGGTCACATTGAGGATGCAATTAACTACTATGTCCAACTTTTTTTCTTCATAAAAGTCGCATATATAAGATGCGACATCGTAAAGAAAAAAAATAGAATATTCAATATAATATTTTGGAGAAGAAAAAAAATAAAAATAGAATATATATGAAAAAAATCCTAAGAATTATGCACAACTTAAACAAAACATTTGTAATAAAACAGATAAACTATTAATCATGTTTTGTATGCTAGAAATTTTAAAATCTCGAAATTTTGGAATTTTTTAATCTTTAAGGTTTTTATTACATAAAAAAGTTAAAAATTAAAATTTTGAAGCTATTGAAATATCAGTTTCAGACATTTTTTGTACGTAAATCAAATTCTATAAATAACTTTTCATATTGAAAAAAAAATTGGGATAAAAGAAATAAACGGAATTAAAAAACAATCATATTTTTTAAAATATCTTGGGTAAAATAAGGTTTTAGAGACTTTGTAAAGGTAAGAATATAATCGTGGGGTATAAAATTAATTTCTTTTTGCTATAGCTTAGAAAATGGGTTTTTCTAATTGGGTAATCCATGAAACCAGATAAAATATAGAATCTAGACAGACAAAAAAAAAAAGGAAAGATGTCGTTATATTTTTTATTTTTGGGCCTCTAGAACTTTTACTGATTGGGCCGTCCACGAAATCAGATAAAATACGATTTTATACCTCACAATTAGACTTATATCTTTAAAATGTAATAAAATTCAATTTTGTCTTTTTTATTTTTATTCAATTAAAAGACAAAATAAATTATTTTAAAATCTTACATTTCATCAAATTTTTCAGTAACTAAATTATTTTTTCAAAATATCTTGTATATAAATTAACATTTTCTGAAAGACACAATTTTCGATAGTATAAATTGTCTATCAGAAATTTCGTCAACAAATTTTTCGATATACTATTTCTTTTATTGGAAATTTTGTGTCTTGAAATTTCTGGTGGTTACTTTTTTTCTACTAGAAATTTGTGTCTTGAAATTTCCGTTAGTTACTTTTATTTTATTGAAAATTTATGCATTGAAATTTACGATAGTTAATTTTATTCTATAAAAAATTTCAAAATTTGTACGTAGTATTTTTTTTCTGTTTTTTTTAAATAGAAATTAAAAAAATACCATTATATATATATTTGACTAGATTATTCACAATTGATCAAATTTTTGAGTCACGAGAAGTTGTCATATCATGAGCAAGAGAGGTTGACCGATAAAATCGAGTAAATATTATCATTTCTTGATTTCATAAAGAATATATTATTAGTTTTATATATCAACTTCACAACCAATAAGTTATTCGAGAATGTTCTATAGTATTTTTCGCTCCTCTGTTCCTCATAGAAATTTTTTTTAAAAGAAAAATATTAAAAAAAAAAATTGAAATGTTGTACCGGAAATTTTATGAACAAATTTTTTTGTAGATATTTTTTAAAATTGGAAATTTTAAGAAAATTTCAGAATTTCAATCGAAAATTTAAAATTTTCGATAGTTATTTTTCAATATTGAAGATTGAGAATAATTATCAGATTTTTAAATTTTTGGATGAGATTAACTCCTTGAAATAAATAAAAAAATATTTAATATCAAAAGATAACTACTTAAAATTTTATTCATTGGGTGAGACAATTTTAGAAAAAAACAATTACTTTTTTTGGATTTATTTTAGTTTTTACTGTATACATAAAAATATTTTAGTAAGTTAAGGGATAAATTTTTTAAATGAATGAGTATAAGTTCAAACGTAGAGATATAAAATTCAATTATCAAAAGGAAACATGTTATAGTTTTATTTTTGATCCTTTAGTATCTTTATTTAAATAAAAACAATATTAGAAACGAGCAAACTATGGCATTTTGTACACTTTTTGTAGGACATTGATCACATATATCAAATTTCATATTTGTTTAACAATTAAAAAAAAATAAAAGAACATTGTGATATCTGAAAATCCAATATTTATAACACCATCTAAAAAGATTTTATTGGCTACATTTTTTACGAGCCTCCATATGTTATTTGTTATCATTTATATTGCATTTATTCTATCTTGAAAAAATTAGTTTATAAAATAAGAAATAATACTATTTTGTTTAGTTTGTAAGATAAGAAATAATACTATTTGAAATCATTTTTGACTTTATATGTATTTAATGTATAACTTAAGTTTTTTTAAGGAATTGTGGGTGGTGGATGGATAGATAGACTCTAACCTTATTTATTTTCAATGTAGAATTTGAGTTTCTCTCAATACATTCATTCATGCCTCAACATTAGTTTGATTTGGTATTGAGATAATATGATACATGGCCGCATTATAATGCTTTGATATTATATTAAGTTTATTAAATGACTTTAACTCAATCTTACAAACTTTTTTTAGTGTTAATTTTTATAAACTTTTTTCGAGTTTGATTTATTTACGCAAGACTAAGGTTATTTTCAAGACTAAATTGATTTATTCTGATATCATATTAAGGTTTATATTAATAAAATTATCATTTTTACAAAATTAATTTGTGAGGTAATACAAGTCTCTCTTTATAAACTCTATTTAAATAATATCTTTATTTAAAATGACACTTTGTTTTTTCTAATATTATTATTAAATTTTATGTATATATACAAATAATTAAATAATGTCTCCATATACTCTTTTAAAAAAAATGGAGAATGTAAAATAAATAATGTATATAAATTTTTTTCTTTCAATAAT
The DNA here is from genome assembly GCA_037974835.1 of Cicer judaicum. Lineage (NCBI taxonomy): Eukaryota > Viridiplantae > Streptophyta > Magnoliopsida > Fabales > Fabaceae > Cicer > Cicer judaicum. The sequence goes on along the minus strand of JBBPBS010000007.1, from coordinate 3,094,989 downwards.
TCAATTT
>JBBPBS010000007.1:3019710-3094572 GCA_037974835.1 Cicer judaicum | reverse complement strand
TAATAGGAGATCACAAAACTCTTCATTATATTATACATTAAAATTTATATATTAAAATACCTTATTTTTTAAACCTTCAAGAAGTCACAAGGCAGATATATGATCACGAGGATAGCACCATTATTAATTTAATAAATAAATAAATAAATAATTATATTAATAAAATCAAATAAAATATATTTAATAAAAAAAATTAAATAAAAAATTAATACAATTAAATAAATATATTAAAATAAATCAAATATTATATTATTTTAAGAACTATCTTCGATTTTAACGAAATTTTAAGGAAACAACTTAATATTTCATCATTTTGATCTTAAATTTGACGCATATAGTTACAATTTCATGGGTCAAGTGGGTTTACTCAAAATAGAAACTATTGTAAATTATTGATGAAAATCGGATGGCTAGGATGAGTTGCAGTGAAAATTTGTTTGTAGAGAATCCATTTCCCAAACTTATGGGTTTGGAGGTTGTCCCGGTTGCCGTCGTTCACTCGCTTTAAATTCCAAAAAAAATGACGACGTAGTGTAAAACTTTGAAACTCACAATCACAAACAAAGTACCCACCCTTCCAAGTCCCATTAATTAAGAGCACATAAAAAAAACTAGTTATTATTACTAATTAAAAATGGGGATAGTAGAAGAAGCACACAACGTGAAAGTTTTAGGAACAGGGTCACGCTTTATTGTTCTAGCTCACGGATTTGGCACAGACCAATCCGTATGGAAACACCTCGTACCACATCTCTTAGACGAATTTCGTGTCATACTGTACGACAACATGGGAGCTGGTACAACTAATCCCGATTATTTCGATTTCGACCGTTACTCAACCTTAGAAGGCTACGCATACGATTTGCTTGCTATCTTACAAGAACTTCGAGTTGATTCTTGTATCTTTATTGGTCACTCTGTTTCTGCAATGATTGGAACCGTTGCTTCTGTTTCTCGCCCTGATCTATTTTCTAAAATCATCTTCATATCTGCTTCCCCCAGGTATTATACTAAAATTATTTATTCCTAATTTGAACCTAATTACACCTTAATCATTGTGCAATAATCGTTAGTTTGACTTTCCGTGCTTCTGTTTCTACTTTCTACACACAATTACATTTTGATGAATACTTTCTTGATATGTTAGTGTCTTACTTAATGATAATATATCTATAATTTCTCTCTTAATAATATCTCTAAATTGTCTTTCTTTTTTCGTTTTTAAACAAATTGTCTCTCGTTTAATATGACTTTTTATATTTTCAATAACTCAGTTTTTTATTTTGGTATATTCAGTAACTCAATTTATTAATCATTAAAGAATATTTACAGAATATCTTTAAATTTAATTATTGAAATTGTATAGATTAAATATGATAAATAATATTCTTTTATACAAATTTTGTCCATTTTTTATTTATGTCTTATTTTCTCATATATTTATATTGACCAAAAAAATATTTTTAGGTTGTTATTTTATTTATATATTATTACATGAGAAAAAACGTTGAATAATTGATTAATGATGTTGAGTTGGTAATTGGGTTTTGTGGGGGATTTAGATATATAAACGACAGGGATTACTTTGGAGGATTTGAACAAGAAGAATTGGATCAATTATTCAATGCTATGGCAGCGAATTACAAAGCGTGGTGTTCAGGCTTTGCTCCAATGGCTGTTGGAGGGGACATGGAATCAGTTGCAGTACAAGAATTCAGCCGAACTATGTTCAATATGAGGCCAGACATATCGCTAAGTGTGTTACGAACAATTTTTCAAAGTGACATGAGACAAATATTATGCCTGGTAACCGTTCCGTGCCATATAATACAAAGTACGAAGGATTTGGCTGTTCCGGTCGTGGTTGCGGAATATATCCACCAACACGTAAGTGGCCCGTCCGTCGTAGAGGTTATGTCGACGGAGGGTCATTTGCCACAATTGAGTTCACCGGATATTGTTATTCCGGTGATACTCAAACATATTAGGCATGATATTGCGGCATGATGTAAATGTGTGGTGGGAGGTGTGATTGTATTATTAAGTTTTTCTTTTTCTAATTAATAAAAATTTGGAAGAGGGTTACTTTTTGATTTGTGTCCGTTTCGTAGATGACCAAGGGAAATGGAGTTGGCAAACACATGCTTCCATCAATTATTATGTATTATTGTTAATTGTATTATATGGTAGTTTTTTAATTTTGGTAGGTGGTGATACCATTCAATAGTTATGGTCATCAAGTGTTGGGAATGGAGGCTGTGAAATAAATAAATAGTTTGTTGGGTCCTGCCAAGTCAATTTGTGAAATGATTCCAAATGGTTTAGTTATGTAAAGCTCATATTTTCCACCATTCATTTTTCTCCCAATATAGATCTTTCCCCTAATTGAATTCTTATCATATGTTTTTTTCACGGACACAAGCTTTACAGACTTACTCTCTCAACACTATAGTAGTGCCTAGCACTTTATCACCCACATCTTAAGAAATGAAAAAACGTAAATTATATAAGTAGCTTGTTTTTACCTATATAAATATTTTTTTTTATCAGATATCCAATTAAGTGCATGTTTGTAGTAAAAGTAATTTGTAGCAAAAAGTAAAAGTAATTTGTATGAATTGAATTTATTTAAAAGTAAGTTGAATGTAAAATGGTTTATGTTTGTAAGTTAAAATTAAATTAAATTAAATTAAAAGTAAGTTAAAATTAAATTAAAAGAAAAAACACCTAAAATCATTAACTCATGAACAAATCAAAATTAAAACCCTAAAATCATTCTGAATCCTAAAATCATGAACCCTAAACAGAAATCACTCTGAAATGAACCTAATCTCATTTGTTTGGTACATGATGATGTTTTTAGTTTCACAGAGGGTTCACTTCCTGCTGCTTGCAAGTTTGTTTTTGAAGAGGTAACAGCTTCCTTTGCCAAAATCATTTTGATTGAAATGTCAAATATGTGTTTCGAGGACATTAAGGGGTACAAACTCTGGTATTACAAGTGTCGAGAAGAACCAGATTCAAAGGATCCTGTTTCTGTGTTTCTCAAATCTCATAGGAGGATTTTGATATCTGACCTTCAACCTTGCACAGAATATACTCTAAGGAGTTCTGTTGTGCTGGATTTAAGGTTCGAGACCTTGGAAAAACTTTGCGTCTTGCTTGGGCTCGAGAACGTAGTTACTCTGAGGAGTTCTGTTGTGCTGATATGAAAAATTGTTGTGGACAAAGTGAAATGAACAAGCCCAAAATTCCAGAAACTCGTTTGCCTTCAGATTCTCTATGCCTCGATTTGAATGTTGTTTCAGTCCCTGATTTGAATGAAGACCTAACACCTCCTTTTGAGTCTTCTAGGGATGAAGGTAATGGTTGCACTTTACTGCAGGCTGTTGAGGCAGGAATAGGGTTGCGAGCACAAATGAATGTTGTTATTTTTAAAATAATGATTTTAGGGTTTTGATTTTGATTTGTTCATGAGTAAATGATTTTAGGTGTTTTTTCTTTTAATTTAATTTTAACAATTTAATTGTATTTTTAAAAATATTGTTACAATTATAAAAATGATTTTTAAAAATATAAATTATATTTTTTAATCAAAAATAATATAATAATGAGTTATTCCACGTAAGTGTCTGCAACGTCACCTTTTTTATTGACACGTCATTAAAAAAATGACAACTCATCATAATTTGGCCTAAAATTCTGTTTGAGGGACTAAAACTGGAGACACACAAAATAGAGGGACTACTTTCAATTTTCACCTATAATAGGAGGACCAAAAGTGCAATTAAGTTTTAATATTAATATATTGTATATGCAAGTGAATTGTAACGTGAAGAAAGAGAAGGACACATATGGAAAGCAACCTAGCATCAATCCACCATGAGAAGTGGATATTTCTCTGTATCTCTCTAGTCTCTAAATTGCTTGAAACAAACATTCCGTACATGAACAATGGCCGTACTCGCCGATTAAAAATCAAGGAATATTGTTTAGGTTATTTCTTAGTCAATTACTCACTAACTTTGCAAAATACTTTCTCTCATATAGAATATAATATAAGCAACAACAAAAATATATCTCATACCTTTAAAAAAAAGTAGCACTGTTTAATTTTCTAGACGTTATCAAAAAGATACTTGCATTTTTCAAACTACCCTTCATTTAGGATAAACCAATTTATATAAACCAATATTTTATGTAAACCAACTTTTGTCAAAGCCAGGTTCACCACAATAAAGTATATTATCTCAAATTTTTCCCTATATATTAGTAGCCAAGATCACAAATTCACAATGCATGCCACTAAAAAAAACTTTCATATAAGTTCAAAATATTTTTCAGGTTTTGCATAAAAATAAAACATGCGCAATGTCTTTAACTCAAACAATTAATCCGATTCATGTACTCAAACAACACCAATTACAAAACCAAATTATATACTCCAAAACAATATTTTTAATTAATAATAAATTTTATATCAATTTACGTTTAAAATATTTATAAATTAGTAATTTATTTTTTATTAATTTGTATTATATATTTTTATTTATTCTCGAGTTGGACTGTGAATTGGTTGTGTTTGGGCTTCCGAGAAGAAAAAGTTTAGAGGTTATAGACGTTGGGCCCATAAGAATATATTTAAATCCTTATGTTTAGTTAGCCCATTATATTGCTAAACATGCTGTCTTAAAGAATGATGGAGTTGTTTAACCCAAAAAAAATGGAATTGTTGAAATAAATAAATAAATAAATAATGGAGTGTTGTTGAAGAAAAAAAAAAAACGATGGAGTGTTTGACAAAAAAAAAAGTCAAGAAGTATGATGGAATGTAGGTAGAAGAAGCCCTCCTTTGGGTTTCTCATCTTATAAGTGGCTTGATCTCAAGTAGTCTTTATATAAATTGTATAAGGAATCTACCATACATCCTGCATTTATACCTTATGCTCCTTTAAAGTATATAAGAAAATATACTTTTTGTTCTTTTTAATTATTTAGAAAATTCTCGAAGTATAAGTAAATTATTTTTGTCTAAATTCAAAAATTTGGTTAAATTTTAAAGTTTCATACTGTAAATTGTTAGTTAAAAAAAAAACAATCGAAATATGAATGAATGTGAAATTTTCGTAATGTAATTTTTTCAAAAGTTTAAGAGAATCTTAAAAAATATAGATAAATGTGAAATTTTTGAAATATAATTTTTCTAAAACATTAAACAAAAAATTTGAAATTTTAGATGAATGTAAAATCTTCGAATTGTAATTTTTTCAAAACTTTAAACAGAAAAATTGAAATTTTGAATAAATGTGAAACTTGCGAAATGTAATTTTTTCTAAATATTATTAAAATTTTAAAAAAAATTGATGAATGTGAAAGCTCGTAAGAGTCGTCTCCTCAAACCCGTCTCAATAACTTTTTTTTTAAAAGCCACACAATTCCTTCAATAAAGACTATCTAAAGCACAAAGAGTGTCAAGAGAGTCAAAAATAAATACACAATAATCTTTTACATAAAATACCACCCAAAATGGTGGAAAAAATATAAAAATAAATTAACTACAATTAAAATTTTGACAAACCCAAACACCTATTGGTTGAGTACAATGTTGATGAAACTCAAAAAATAAAAAAATTCATTTGACATGTAGTCTAAATTATCCCCAAGACAATAGCTTATAGTAACCAACCAAATAACTATAAACCTAAATTGGAATACTCTACCACATTGGAATAGACCTCCAAATTGAATCACATGATCCTCACTATGATTTGATAATACATATGAAATAACAAACATGTGTAACACTCTCTGCCAAATTTGGCAATAAAAGGGACATTCAAAAAATAAATGTTGAGCAATTTTTGACAATTAACACCCCATCACACAAAGTTTAGCATTCATATTTAGAATTTATTGATCAATGAAGTTCACCATCGTTGACAACATGTATTTCAACAGTCTCAAAGCAAAGATTGACACATTCCGTAAAACCAAATTATTCCAAACAATAACCTTGTGGGATTTTTTTTTTAATTCTTGACATCCATTTTAATACATACTTCATATATTCTATAAAAAATAAATACATATATAATATAACTATGTGATCATCATAATTCTCACAACCCTAACTACAATAATATCGAACATACATTGTATAGTTTGGGATGAATTTAACTTGATATTTTATTCATAAAAAATGTATTGTATTTTTTCTATATAATATAAAGATAAAGGATATACGGTGGTTTGTGGCATTTTCGTGTGGGTCCAGAAATTGGCGGTGGTGTGCTAGTTGTAATATGTTGTGTTGTGTTCCTAAAAAAGCAGCGTGTAAATTCTTGCGTTGTGTTCTCGCAAGGAATGATTGTTGAAAATGATGAGATGGCAGAAGGTTATTAGTTTGTTGAATTAGATATGGCCCACAAAAGCAACCCAGCTGTTTCATTACCAACACCAACTGCTTCATGGTCCCGCAAAATACCAAATCATCATAACCCAACAAAAGAAACCAGACGGTGCTATACGAGTAACAATTAAAATAATGATAAAGGATAAACCATCATTTTCATCCAATATTGATATTTCGGTTGTTACTTTAATTTATCAATGAACAATTAAGTTCAATAGACCAACGTTATATTACCTATAACAGAAATTTATTCAACTATCAATGAATAATTAAGTTCAATAATAATACTAATTAAAAAGACACAGAAAGCATTGAATATGAGATAAAGTGTTACTCGCATTATTCAATTATATCCGAAATCACATGCGCCTATTGCCCTAAAATGGGCCCGCTCCAGACTGGACTTAGCACCAAAGCCACGGATACAATACTGTATAAATACTGTACATTCTGTTTCTTTCGAATAAAGAAAGTTTAATTAATGCAAGGAGGGCGTTTAAGAAGTTAAAATATAACTAAAAGTGGTATCTATCTGATTTATTTTATTAATGTTGCTATCGTAAATTTTATGATATGGCGAATATGAAAAATATATTTTTAAATTAATATATTAAATTTAACTAATGGTAATAAGGAAAAAATTAACAATAATATTTACTTATATAAAATATAATTTAAAACATCACAAAAAAATAAAAATGGATTTAAATTCAACATTAAAAATGCATTAACAGTGTTAAATATTTCGAAGGGATTTTTGTGTATATTGTGATTCTATCTGATAGAGATAATATCTAGTTCAGATCACATAAATAAAAATTAACCATAGCTAGATAGGAAAAATTGAACTCAACGACACCTCTAGTATTTAAATTCATCTATTATTAATGTTTTAATAAATAGATGAATAGTGTCTTTTTTTAAAAAAAATATTATAGCATTAAAATTCATTTATTAAGTGTAAAGAATTAAGGCATTAAAATTCATTCAAAAATTCTAAAGAATTAAGGTTTTGCAGATTTAAACTCGTGTTCTAATATATTAAATGCCTTTGTAATATTTTATCATATAAATTATATATATAGAACAAAACAATTAAACTATTTGTAAAAAATCATGGTATATTTTAATTTTAAAAAAATTCACTGTCGACTGAGCTCTATATAGTTGTTGCAGATACTTAAAAGTGTTACAACAAAACAAATAAATTATGAAAATTTTAATTTTATTAATTCCTTATAAATATATTATTTGGAGAATCTAAATATATATTGAAAAAATATAAAATTATAAAGATATACTAACATACTAACGTATTAAAAATAAAGAAACTAAAAAAGTTAAAAAGAAATAGAGTAATCAAGATTACCTATAGATATACTATGTACTCTTTATTTTATGAACATCAGTTTAATTCAATTTATGTACACCAATGACATAAATTTATTTTAATTTTTTTTATTAATATCATTAAAATATTAAAAATATTTGATGTTAATCATATATTTCTTATAATTTATACAAAGTATGACTTTTAGTTGGTTGAAAATGTAAAATGTTTTATATTATTGGTATGTTAAATTAATCTTATTTAATTAATGCTTAGAAATTTAATAGCGTTGAGTTAGTAAGTGATAGGATATTTGCATAGATTTATAAGGATAGAAGGAGATATATTTTTGGATTGATGATTTTGTTGAATAGTTAAAATGTCGAATGACAAGAAAATTGGTAGGGAGGGGTGGACGGATCTATCCCGCCCCTTCTGCCTCAAACCAAACAATGTTATATTTTTTTATTTTTTAAAAAGTACTTCTATTACAATAATTATCAATATACATCTTATATCTCGAAATATATACAAAAATTGACGGATTTAAAATTTAGATAAAATATATTATTTTTTAACTAATTATTATCTATGTATCAATGACTTTAAATTATATGTGTATGGTATCTAAGGTGCCTGCAGTTATATTTAAGCCCTACTATTTTTAAAATGATAATCGATACATATGTGTGTGTATATTTTTGTGAATGTGTTTCCCTGCATATTATATGTCGCCGGTACTATAATTTAATTATTGTTGGTGTAATATGTAAAATTAATTTTCACTGTATAAACATACAAAATATTTTATTTTTAATATTATATTATGATTAAATATATATATATATATATATATATATATATATATAATTTATTATGATTGTATATTATATAATATTTACGATAAACATGGAATTGTGTAGAGAATGTCAATATGGATTGATAGGTGGGATCTCAGCAACGACAACTGTATTCATGGCCCCACGGAACGGAAGAGAAAGTTTTCCAAAGATGGGATTGGAGACGAGGAGCATACCTCATTCTTGAACAATTTTTATATATATATATATTGAGAATTATATTTTTTATGAGATTGGTAGGAATAATTTTGAATTTTTAGATTAAAATGAATGGTTGAGACGAAAATGTAAATAAAGGAGTTCACGAGTTGTATTTATTTATTTGCAAAATTTAGAATTGTTTCCTCTTGCTAATGACAATACTTCGCCCACCATTAATAACAATTAATGGCCATACCCACTTGAACCACCATCGATTTATTGTGCAGTTGACTCATCTAATCTTTTAATTAAATTTTAGTATGTGCGTCGATTCTTTTAATGAAGATCAGCTTGTTTCAATTTAAAGCAAAAAAAAATTGAATCAGCATCTTGCGGGGAGTTCAAATGATAGTTTTGCTATTCAAGTGCTTTTAACTTTTCTAATTATATTGAAACAGAAAAAATGTCTTCGCACCATGAATTTCTCATCAATTTCTCCAAAATAAATATTATACGTGTTCTTATAACAACAATTTCTCAATTATTCACTCACCAACAAAGAATGGTAACCGACTGACTGACTATGATATTCCCATATATATATATATATATATATAGATATATATATTTTATACAGTATGTTTATTTGTTTCTTCGTATCATATATGCATAATTTTATAATTATTTTTGTCCCAAGCCTCATCACAATATCTTACAATTTTATTTATTTTTTACAATAAATATTAATTAATGTGTTTTATGATTAAGATTTTAATTATTGTATTAAAAATAGTATAATTTTGGTTATTTTATTATGTGAACGTAGGGTGAGGGAAGTTTGGGTGACAAGAGCAAGGGAGTACTCACATCTGCATCGTTGACATCCTTAATTAATTATGACACCAAACTACCATATCTAACTATTATGCTACTAAAAATTCAACAAATTATTTCAGAATTTGAGATTTTTTAACTAGTTAAATAATAGCCTTTTGAAAAATTAAGTATATTTTAGCTGTCCTTTTTTAGAAAAAAAAAAGCTAAACAATATTTTTCTATAATTACTAAAATTTATTTTGACTATATCAAGATTAGTAAATTTATCATAATCATTCAAGTGTTAAATTATTGTACTTTTAAATAATTTCTCACACAATGACACACATATATATTTTAAAAAATAATTTATTATATTAATAATAATGATAATGATTATTTTATAATTGTCTCATATGAAACTTAAACTTCACTACTACAAAATTGAGCTTTTAATACGGTAGATTTAAGTCGTTTATATGTAATCAGACTTAATAAATGAAGCAGAGGTATATTTATAGTATAAACTAATTAACAGCGGTGACAATTTTGTAAATAGGTGAAACATAGTTAAAACGGTGACAATTTTGTAAATAGGTGAAACATCGGTTATATTGAGAATCCACTTGATATATATGTCTACATCGGTTACTTATAAACGACTTAACAAAATCAGGCGGTGGCAATTTTGTAAATATTTAAAATTTGTTTAATGCGGTTATATTAATAACTGATTTAAGTGAAATATCGTGTATATGATTTAAAGAGAAGGTAAAGAATCATTTAATATTTTATCTTCCATATTATGCACAATTAACTACATGCAACCTTTTACCTTCTATCTTATTAACTTCTATCTTAGCACAATCCCATTACACCCTACCTCGTCGGTTGCCGTCCACTTCGCAACCGCGTTTCACGGCCGGTGTTCAATTTATTGAATAATAAATTTATATGAATAACTTTTTATAATTATATTGTTGATATATAATTTTTGTGACGTTGATAAAATTATCAGTATACGTGCATTTAAATAATATCATATTATTTCAAAAAAAAAATATATGTCAAATTTATTTATTTTTTTTAACTATTTTTTATTTTACCTTAGTAGTTATTTGTAACAAATGAGATGAATACGTACAAGTATGGATAAATTTTTACAACTTACTTTAAAAAAAAACTTCTAAGAAAAATTTTATTGTTGTTAATTTTTTAGAGAGAACCGATTACATTTTGAAGAAATAAGAAATCATTATAGGATTTGTCATACTTATACAAAACAGATATGACATGATGATTTGTTAAACATGACAAATCTATGAGTGTGACCACTATGTCATATTACATATGTTGAACATCTTAACATAGTTATTTCATGGATACAAGTACGTAATTTTTTACATGTTGTTATTCATTGTATTTTTTTATATTTGTATGATAAAAAATTATAAGTTGTTATTGATTGCATTTTTTAATATTCATATGATAAAAAAAAAATTATGATTCAACCGATATTGATTGTGTGTTTTTTTTCTTTCAGATATTTGATGACTCGAGATCAATTCACCCGGATCAAAGTGAATAAGTTCAGAAACATCGTGTGGATTTTATTTTGAAATTAATTGAAGAAAATGACGATACTTGTGGATTTTATTTTGAAATTAATTGAAGAAAATGACGATACTAATATATGTATATTGAATATTGCTATATTGTGTCTTTGTAATTTTGTTAATGGATATTTAATTATTTTTTACCGTCTTGTCAATATTAGTCAGAAATATGATACATTTTATTTGTAATCTATATTTTTTTTGTATAAATATGAGATATTGTGATATTGTATATTTTGATTATTATATGGTTATATAAAATTGTGATTATAAGTACAAAACTCTTATTTGAAATTTAATACTAAATATTGCAGGGATTAGTAACATGAAAACAAAATGAGAAATTTATATAAATATAAAATAAAATAAAATTATTATTTTAATTATATCTATTAAGTCAGTTGGTCAAAATATCCAACTTAAAAAGATGATGTATTATACTGAATTTATGATGTTTAAGTCGGTTAAGCTGAATCGACTTAATATGATGAAGCTCTGTTAAGTCGGTTCATGAAACGAGTTAAAAAACACCATATTTTTTAAGTCGTTTGCTGTTAACTCGGACACGAAACCGACTTAAAATGTACATTTTAACCGATTTAAAAAGGCAAAATTCTACTAGTGAAATCTCTCGAGGTTATAAAGTCAAAAATTTTACTATTAAAGAGACTTTATAGATATTTTTATTTATTTGTTATTTGTTAAATAATTTCCTCGATTATCAAGATATTTTTTTAATAAAAATAAATTTATTTAAATATTAAAATGAGAATAGTACAATCAAATTGATCATTGATTAAGATATTTTTCATTTATATTTTAAGATCAACAAAAAAGTAAAATACATGTTAATAATATACATAAATGTGTCCAAAAGTCAATAAAAAATTTCCAATTAAAATATTAATCATAACAATTCAACTAATTTTTTTTACATATAATCAATAATCAATAATAATGTAAGATCTACGATCTTTAAAATTATTTATTTATAAATAAAAATATTTGTTGGTGTTTGTTGATATTGACTATGTATAATTTATAACAGCACCAATTCAACCAGATATTCATATGTAAACTTAATAAAATATTGAATCCTGCAATAATTTTCATAAACCCCTCACTTGATATATAATACCAGTGACTGAAGGAATATTTCTCAAACATTTTTTCAACAAATATACAAACTTAAAACAAATTAAAAAGTTGCAACAAGATAGAAAATTAAAACAGCTTACTGAGACAGGATAAAATGTTAAACCAAACAAAGAATCACATACAAAATGTAATATAAAATGTTAAACCAAACAAAGAATCACATACAAAATGTAATAGTTGAAAGAATAATTACATTAACAAAAAATAACCTTAGATCATATCTATCCATAATTAAAAATTAAAAATTAAAAATAGAAAGATAAGTTAGAGGACGGAGCTAGGTGAAGACCCGTTGTACTTACTTTATAGGGCAAAAGATTTTCGATTATCAAGATACTTCCAATGAGTCTTTGAGGAAATTTTTAATCAATTTAAGTCAGAATCCATTAATCTAATTCATCTTTTTTTCCCAAATGCCAGCTTTAGTAATGCAAATATATGTTGAATAGGTCTGTATTTTTTTATTCCTATTATATTTGTATTCTATTTACAAACAAATCAACTTATTTATTAAAATAACATCAAATCAGTTTAAACAAAAATATTTATCAGATTTTAGCTTTAATTTATTTATCAGCACCACCAATTCGACATAGGTGGAAAAAAAATCTATATATAATAACAAAAACCATCATATTAAATAATATTGAATTGAGGGAGATATTTTTTTATTAATAAATTTAAAATAGGGAATGATGTATCATTTCAAAATAGATAAAATCTTAAGAGTTAATATACATTTACTATTAGATGAAACCATCTTAGTTATTTTTACTACTAGCTCCGATGTATATGAAACTTATGTGCCAAAACATCAAATCTTTAATATATTTACTTGAAAAAATGTTGATATTTTATTTTTAAAATAGTAAACATTTATTATTTATTTATTTTCATAATTCAAAAATTAAATATAGACATGATAAATATTGTTTTATCTTATCTTTAATGAGCGCAATATAGCAAATTAAGATAACATTATTTTATGAATTCATGTATTTGTGCTGATATTTAAGTCCCATTTAACAATTAACGGTCATGATGAATCGGCAAATTTAATAAAGATTGGCATACTCAGCGTCAAATAAGAACAAAGGCCTATATAAACCTCTCCTCAACATTTTCATCTCAAAACATTTTTCTCTCTCTCTCTCTCTCTTAAAAAAAAAATTAATAATCAGTGTTGTTTCAAAATGGATCGTAACAGTGTCCTCACTCTCGCATTCATCTGCATTGTAGTCGCCGGCGTCGGAGGCCAGTCACCTTCATCAGCGCCTTCCAAATCACCATCAACCCCTGTCACCACTCCTCCAGTTTCAACGCCGGTTGCAGCACCTTCCAAACCAACCTCACCAGCTCCCATTGCTTCTCCCAAATCATCTCCTCCAGCTTCATCCCCTAAAGCCGCCACCTCACCTGCTCCGGTGACCAAACCTCCAGCATCATCTCCACCGGCGGCGACACCAGTCAGTGCCCCACCGGCGGTCACACCAGTCAGTGCTCCACCTGCACCAGTTCCGGTCGCCTCACCACCAACCCCTGTTCCAGTAAGCTCACCACCAGCAGCTGCACCAGTGGCCGCGCCGACCACACCGGAAGTTCCAGCTCCGGCACCGAGCAAATCAAAGAAGGGAAAGAAGAAGCACTCTGCTCCAGCACCATCACCAACGTTGAGTAGTCCTCCTGCACCACCAGCAGGAGCTCCTGGACCCAGTGAAGATGCGTTTTCACCTGGACCCGGTTCTGCTAACGATGAGGTTAGTTTTCGATCCTCTTTCGTTTTTGTCTTTTCTTTGTCGTTTCTACATTTAACCTACGCGCTCGTTTTGTACAATGTGCTTCTGAATCTCAGATCTGCGATTTGCTTCTCTAGTTGCGACCATATTAGTTACAGAGACAGTACTTATTTTTACTTGGGTTGAGTTTTATGTTTTTTACTTACTCAAACCAAGGGCCAAACGGTAACTTTAACTCAAATCTAAGCTTAAGGTGTGCCACGCGCCACCATCGACGGTGCGGGTGATTTTGTACTTGTTTTCGAAGCACCTTAGGTATTGTATAAAATAATTTGTTTTCCCATAGAAAGAAGAGATATGGGTAAAGATAAATAATTTGTTATATAATTTATTTATTATTGTTTGTATATGTATGGAGTTTTTAGTTTTGTTTTTTGTATTTTTTTTTATCTAGATCTAAAGATAAATAAAGTTAAAAAAAAATATAAATAAAGTAAAGTCATAGAGATCAAGTGCGTATCTGATTTTTATTTAGAAAATAGAAATATAATCATAGTTTTGGATTCACGTATAGCAAAGAGAAAGTAGTTCCTAATTCCTAAATAATATACTATTTCAAAATAGATGTATAATATATTGTTCATGTAGGTGTTACTTTATTGTATTAATTAATGGTTAACAACGACTGATTTGGCTACATACATCAAGCTGTAGTTACATGATACATTTTAGTTTGGTTTTATTTATGTTGAATTATTTGATATTATATTTGATAAATTTGATTGTGTTGAGATTAATGTCCAACAATATTATCCGCAAAAATTTGAAATTATGTCGGTGTCTCAAGCTTTGGTTATAATAAATAATAATTGTTCTTAATTAATTAGGTTGATATTATTTCCACGCTAAAAAAAATGTGTTAACGGGTGATGGGACCAAACTAATCTATTATTTTTGCTGCTTTCCATATTTTTTCAGAGTGGAGCAGAAACCATCAGGGGCATGAACCTGCTAGGAGGCTTAGCTTTGAGCTGGATTGCAATTGTTTTGATATTCTAGATATACTCCGTTACTCGTATCATATACTCTTGTAGCACTTCTTTCTCCTTCCTTTTTCTTCTTATTTTTGGCCCTGTTATGGGTTCGCATTTCATTACATTACATTTATTTACATTTGTTACCTTCAGACTCCGGTTATTACTCTATTAATATTGTCGTCGTTATTCTTTTTTCACATTGTCGTTGTCATTATTTTTTTTGGGTGGATATTGTTATTATTATCTGGCATTTGTTTCACTTGCTTTATTTTACGTCATTAATCTTGGTACTGCTTGGCGGATGAAACACTGGAACGATCATACGATGGCTTTCTATTTGTGGATCTAATCAGTTTTGGATAAATTTCATTCTGAATTAAGTTTCTCTTATTTTTCCCGTTAAATCTGAAAATTCAACAATAATAATAAATTATTGTCTTTTCTCTTTAAAATAATTTATGCTATCGAAAATATTATTGAGTTGAATTGTGAATTAGGTCATTTTCTTTAACACGTTTTGATGCACTGTTCAAATTGTGCAATATAGACTATTAACCACGAAGTCTTTAGGATAAAATAGTTCAAATACTCTGTATCGGAGTTCTACTGCAATGTAGAAAACCGTTTTAAAATTATATTCTCAATAAGGCAGTCGAATGACTGTCACTCGTAATATAACACTAAGACCACTCAAAAGAATGAGAAGAAAAAGTAAGAAAGGGAACACGAGAGAAAAACTTTAGATATGAAGAGCTTTTGATGTGATTTTTCAATTGAGGAGCATCCTCTATTTACAGAGGAAATCTACAATTGAATCTGAGAAAATCAAAAGTCCATCTGAGCGTGCGCTCTAAGACTTGACCTCAGAAATGTGCGCTCCAAAACAGCTGACCACTCAAAACGTGTGCTCCAAACTTAGGATTTTGACTGGGCAAACAAGAGATACGTGAGACCAAATATTAGGGTTTTGACTGGGCAAAAACAGATGTACGAATGCAGTAAGGAAGATTGGATCAGATATTTAATGTTGACTCGGTGGAGGGCAATTACGTAAGTAACGTATCAATTAGAGACAAAACGCAAGCATTCAGTTAATTAAAAAAATAATAATTAATTTTCACATAAAAAAATAATACACCACGTAGCCAAAGCCAAGACTAAGGTCGGGTCGAGTCGAGCCGGACAAACGGCGGCGGCGGCACGCCCCAAATACCATACCTCCACCTTATATACCCTACTAGTGTGTGATATCCCCTTCATTTTTTCAATTCACAACAAGACTGACTCTCATAAATGTCATCATTATTTTCAACAAACTTCCATTAAAGCATCATCATTTCCAACAATCTCTCACTTGAATTTAAAAAAAAAAAAAGAAGGTTTTTGAATAGCGTCAAACGCTTCTATAAGATTATGCATAAACAAAGGTGTCTCTTGACTTGAACCTTTGCATAGCAAGTAAGATTCAGATTCAATAAGAGTGACTCGTAGTCTTGAAATTTATCTCGGACATCAAACTCACACAACATTTTCATTGGGTGTATTCTCAAAAGCTCGTGCATTTAGGGCCATGCACGTGTATCCTCGTAAAGTGAATGCTCTAGAAATTCTGCCTCGAAATTCCATAGGAAGCGACCCCCACTTCCACTTCCACATTCACATAGGTGAGTCTATTAAGAGTACTCATTTACTTAGGTACTCCACTCCACATAGAGTATAGATCTCATTAAGAGTTTCTATTATCTCATCCTTTTATCGCTTCAGGAATCATGCTTATCTCATATATAATATAACATGTTCATCTCATATCACTATGACTTGTTATTACTCATTGAACCTAATTCTTGGGATATCCAATCTTTTAGATCGGGTTACCATCATAAGTGACTCATTAATCTATAGGAAATAGTCCCATCCTTTTTGGATGTATTTATGACTTTCTCTCTAGCTAATCATTTCATCAAAGGATCTGCTAAATTTTCATCAGTGCATACATGATCCACTTTAATAGCTCATTTAGAAAGTAATTCTCTAAATGTGATGTGCTTACGACGTATTTTTTGTCTCTTACCGTTGTAATAATGATTCTCAATCTTTGCAATAGTCGCGGTACTATCGCAGTGGATCAACATAGTTGTCAATGGTTTTTTTTCACACAAAGGGATCTCTGCTAGCAAGCATCTCAACCAGCTTGTTTCTTCACTAGCAGTAGCTAGTGCTATCATTTCAAACTCCATAGTGGACTGAGCATTATCGTCTGTTTCTTCGATTTCTATGATACAACACCACCGACTATACTAAAAACATAGCCACTGGTTGCTTTGGAGTCATCTGATAAAGTGCTCCAATCAGCATCGATGTATCCTTCAAGGACGGCAGGAAATCTTTGATAATGTAATATGAGACTCATGGTCCTTTTAAGGTATCTCATGACCCTTTCGATAGCGTGTCAATGCTCGATACTAGGTCTAATAGTAAACCTACACAACAATCCCAAGACGTAGGCTATGTCGGGTCTAGTACAATCAATGACATACTTGAGGCTGCCAATGATGCTCACATATTCAGTTTGTCTAACACCTTCACCAGAGTTCTTGAAAAGTTTCACACTTGGATCGTATGGTGTGCAAGCAGATTTACAGTCAAAGTAATTATATTTCTTTAGGATCTTTTCAACGTAGTGAGATTGATCCAAAGAAATTCCCTTTTCTGACCTAGTAATCTTGATTCCAAAGATTACACTCGCTTCTTTGAGGTCTTTCATATCAAAGTTGTTACCCAACAATGATTTCACATTATTTACAACATGAATGTTTGAACCAAATATGAGTAAGTCGTCTACATAGAGACATATGATAGTGCAAATGTCAGTTTTATATTTGTAATAAATACATTTGTCACTTTCATTCATTTTAAACTCATTCGACATAATCAAGTTATCAAATTTTTCATGCCATTGCTTAGGAGCTTGTTTAAGACCATAGACAAACTTATCTAACTTACAGATCTTGTCTTCTTGTCCATGAATTACAAAACCTTCAAGTTGTTCCATATAAATTTCTTCTCTCAGGTCACCATTTAAAAAATTTGTTTTAACATCCATCTGGTGTATCACCAGGTTATGAATAGCTGCAAATGATATAAGCACCCTAATGGATGCTAGTCTAGTGACTGGTGAAAAAGTGTCGAAGAAATTTATATTTTCCCTTTATCTAAAACCTTTGACTACAAGGCGTGCCTTGTACTTATCAATAGATCCATCGGGTTTTTGTGTCTTTTTCAAAATCCATTTACAACCTATTGGTTTGCAACAAGGAG
Source organism: Cicer judaicum (assembly GCA_037974835.1). Lineage (NCBI taxonomy): Eukaryota > Viridiplantae > Streptophyta > Magnoliopsida > Fabales > Fabaceae > Cicer > Cicer judaicum. The sequence continues at coordinate 3,076,148 of JBBPBS010000007.1, read as the reverse complement.
GCAAGTCTACTAAATGTCAGGTCTTGTTAGACTCTAGAGAATCCATTTCATCCTTTATAGCTTCTTGCCATAGATTTGCGTCCAATGATGACAAAGCTTCTTTAAGATTTGCAGGATCCTGTTCTAAATTATAGGCCATATATTATGGTTTATAATCTTTAGCAACTCTTACTATCTTACTCGTTCGGGTTTTTATTTCATCTTGTTTATTATTTTCAGCGCTTCTTATCAAAGGAACTTGACTAGGTTCGCTGGCCCCACTATTTCTCGATTTGAAACGGAATTTATTTTTATAGAAGTCAACATCATTTGATTATATGATCATTTTCGCATTTAGGTCATAAAACTTATGTGCTTTACTGTTTATTGCATACCCAATGAATACACTAGAGTTAAGCATAATAGCAATATTTAGTTCAATAAGAGTTTTATTCTTTCTTTTAGTTTTACCATTTATTTCAGGTGAATACGGTGCAATAATTTCATGTATAATTCCTTGGGTTTTATAAAACACATTAAACAAACTGGAATCATACTATGTTCCTATATCACTACGAAACCTGTTAATCTTTTTACTAAATTGATTTTAAATTTCAGTTACAAAGATCTTAAACATGTCAAACACTTCACTTTTATTTTTCATTAGATATACAAAAATAAAGTTAGAGCAGTCTGTTGAGACAAAATCTCAATTTAATGTTTTGATGAAAACAAACAAAAAGTTAATTAAGAATGTTAATTATGATTCTAAATGTTATGTTAATTTAACTTGTGCTTTTGAAGGAATTTAATTAAGAACAAAATTATGCAAAGCAGAAAAGACAGCAATAAGAACATTAAAACAGATAATGATCTCCAGTTTAAAAAATGATCATCACAACATATTGACCAATCTTTTTCTACCTCTTTAACAAAGATTTTACCTCAGAAATTTATTCAAATAGAATCATTACATGACAAGGAACAAGTAGGATTCATCCCAACTCAAAAAGGTTATCTGATCACTAAAATAAAAGGACTCAAAAAATAGACAAAAATATAACAGTTTGAAACTCTAAAATCAAACTGTCAAGAAAGTTTGATTAACTTTGATATATAATAAGACATTGCAAAGGACATCCAGAATGATCAAAACAGAAACTCCAAATTGATCATCAAATCTCTAGAAAGATCAAAATGACAGATCTAGATTGATAATCAATCTCCATTTTCTGCATAACTCCAGCAGCAACCTGTTCTGTTATGCAATGGCTTATAATTCTTCTCCAAACTCTTTTGACTTCATTCAAGATTCAAGATCGAAACGGTACCATTCAAGATTAAAGTAGAAACTTCAAAGGCTTTTTAACTAGAAGACAAAATTGATTTAAAGCTGTAAAAGAAAAGTCAAAGCAGTTTTAAATCAATTCAAAGCTGGATTATTTTTATTCTGAAATATTGGTTTCAGTAAAAAATACAGAGCACTACCAACAACTCTTTTTGACTTTCATTAAATGCTTCTAAAGCTTATAAATAGAAGACCAATATCCAAGAATAAAGCAAGAAATTCAAGTGCTGTAAAATCCCACAAATCAATCACATACACATACTTGAAGTTCTGAAATTTTGCAAAGAAGAAGTAGTTCTAAGTTCTCATATCAGATTGCTTAATTATTACTGAATTCTTTGTAAAGAATCAATTCTCAAACAAGAGTTGAGATATCTCAGATTCTGTCAAAAACAATCTTATCGTAAAAATTCAAACTATAAGAGTTTCTTTATAGTTTGTTTAGATTGTATCGAATCCTATCAAAGTTAGATAAGGGTTGTTGTTACTTTCTGGGTGGATAGTAATACAGATTGAAACAGATAAAGGTTGATCTGAACTAGGTGCTGTAAAATCAAGAAAGTTCTTTGTTTTAAACACTTAGTGGAAAATCTCACGGTTGTGAGGATTGGACGTAACTCGAGTTGGGTGAACCAGGATATATCGTTGTGTGGTATCTATTCCCTTATCTATTTACTTTCAGTTTGATTGATTATCAAGTTAATTACATAAACTGGATTACTGATTTAATTAACCAAGAACGTTCTCTGTTTTTCTAGTTAAAACCAAGAACATTCTCCGTTTTCTGTTTTCACAACCAAGATCAATCTTGAGTTATTTTCTTAAGTTTTTAACAGGAATTTTTAAAAGGCGCATTTACAATTCAAACCCCTCTTTCTTGTAAACTGACATTGCAACTTCACAGTCGTCAACAAACGTGATGAAATAACGCTTTCCATTTCTGGTTAACGTCCCATCAAGTTCACATATATCAGAGTGTATTAAGTCTAGAGGTTCAGATTCTCTAACTACTGATTTATGTGAACTCTTAGTTATTTTATCTTGACTGCAAAAATCACATTTTTCAAAATCTTTTAGAGATAACTTTGAAATTAAGCCTAAATTACGTAAGTTTGAAATCACACGTTTGTTCATATGACAGAGTCTAGCATGCCAAATATTAAAATCACACAACATGTAAGCAGAAAGAGACATTTTATTGATTTCAACATGCCATCAGTGGCGTATCCTTTTCCAACAAAAATATCATTTTTAAAAATGGTGTATAAATCTGCCCCTATAGACTAAGCAAACCCTGTCCTATTGAGAAGAACCCCAAAAACCATATTCTTCCTTATTTCTTGAGTGTGCATGACATCCTTCAGAAGTAAGGTCTTTCCAGAGGTAAATATTAGTTATACATCTTCAATACCAACAACATTAGTGGTGTGGGAATCTCCCAACAACACTTTCTTATCTTCAGCAACAGTGTATGTTTTAAATATAGCACAATCATAAGAGACATGACGTGAGGCGCCAGTGTCTATCCACCATTCTTCTCATCCACCAACAAGGTTGATCTCAGTTATCATAGCAATGCATTACTCTTATGTCAAGTTAGCCTGATTAGTAGGGTCTAGCTTGTTCATACACTTGTGTGCCATATGACTATCTTTCCTATAATGAAAACAGAGAAAGGGGAGAAGGTCATTTCTAGAAGGTGGTTGCTGCCTTGCAATTGGGGCCTTTGGAGGGTTCCCATTCTTGTTGTTGTTCTTTGGAGTGCGATTCTAAATCTTTATTTGTTTGTTGTTTGGCTTTAGAACTGTTTCGATGAATTTTGTTTTCTTGATATTTGCCACAAGAAGAACTTCATCTTTTTGGTCTTGTTTACGAGATTCCTCCCCAATTCTAAGGCGAGTTATCAAACTTTCTAGAGAAAATTCTTTTGTCTTATGCCTGAGAGAATTTTCAAAATCTTTTCAAGCAGAGGGGAGTTTGTCAATAATAACAACAATCTGAAACTGTTCATTTAGGGGCATACCTTCAGAGATGATCTTGTGAGCAATTTTTTGGATTTCACGAGGCTGAGCTTCCATTAATCTGTCATCTGATATGTGAGGTAGCGGCTAACAACATATTTTTTGGCTCCAGCTTCCTTAGTGTTATATTTCTTCTTTAGAGCATCCCGAACCTGTTTAGCAGTATTGTTGTCGGAACTGTAGTAATCATACAGATAATCAATAAGTCCATTAAGAATATAATTCTTATTTAAATAATCATTATGTTCCAATTGGATTAATTCAACAGCCATCTTATCCTTTTCTGTTTGTTCACCTTCTTTTGGAACTACAGGAATATCATCTTTCAGAACATTGGCAACCTTTTTCGTGGTTAGAAAAAACATCTTTTGTTGCCATCGTTTGAAATGACTTTCCTCATACCGAAACGGTTTGTTGTAGTCAAAAGCAGAAGAACTTGTCACAGTAATTTCGTCGGTAGACATGGCAGTTCGTAAACGTCTTAAAATTGTTGTTTTTGAATTTCGAAAAGGCTTTTTGAAATAATTTGTGTCACCGAAAATATTAATGGGTTGAGTCGCAAACTAGGTCGCTCTCTTTAAGACGTTTCGAGACACTGCCCAAATTGTGCAAAGCAGACTATCAATCACAAAGTCTCTAGGATAAAACAACTCATATACTATGTATCTGAGTTCTACTGCACCGTAGAAAACCGTTCTAGAATTACACACTCAATATGACAGTCGAATGACTGCCACTCGTAATATGGCACTAAGACCACTCGAAAGAAAGAGAAGAAAAAGTAAGAAGGGGGAGAATAGAGAAAAATCTTAGATACAAATAGTTTTTGGTGTGATTTTCCAACTGAGGAGAACCCTTTATTTATAGAGGAAATCCACAACTGGATCTGAGAAAATCAAGGGTCCATCTGAACGTGCACTCAAAAACAGTTGACCACCCAAAACGTGCGCTCCAAACTTAGGATTTTGACTCTGAGTTTTGACCGGACAACAACAGATACGTGAGACCAAAGATTAAGGTTTTGATCGGGCAAAAACAGACGCACGAATTCAGGAAGAAAGACTGGATTAGATATTTAATGTTGACTCGGTGGAGGACAAGGCGGCGGCATGCACACGCGTTTGGTGATCAATTTGCTTGCGTTCTCCCTCCTTCACAAAATTGGGGTACCCCTTGGGGCACGCCCAAGTATCACACCTCCACCTTATATACCCTACTAGTGTATAATATCCTTCTTATGTGGGACTTCTTCATTTTTTCAAATTCACAACAACACTAGCTCTTATAAATGTTATCATTATTTCCAACAAACATCCATTAAACCATCATCATTTCCAACATTTCTACTATTTAAAACTAACATGTATTTCGTGATATTTTTGCCTATATGTTGATTTATGGTTTTGTTACCATAAGCACTTGTTATGCGACAGTGTAACAACATATATGTAATTTTCTGAGTTTTATATGTTGAGTCTGATATATAGCAACCGTGCAAGAATTGGAATTCCAATAATGCAAAGATATACGCACAAAGGAACGAGTCGTCTAACAATGCACTGTTATACGTTAAAAAGTTTATTTCCAAGTATAAAAGACTTCAGGGCAAAAATGAAATTGATTTCAATTCTTAAGGGAACAAATGATTTCGGAGTTTCTTTTTCTTTCTCCCCATACTAAAATTACAGGTTCACTTCTAGCAAAACACAGTTTTTCTCTTCAAATATATATTTCTGAATAGCTTTTTTTTCGTGCAAAAGCATAATATCGAACATATGAAAAATATTGGAGGAATAAATGAAGCTCAAAGTAAATTTTTGGATGAAAATCCCATTTGTTTCCTACCTATATTTTCACGCGGAACCTTTTAATAAGATCAAATTGTTCGGGAGCAATACCATGAAAGATCCTCCTATTAGACACATTGCAAAAATTGGAAACGGGAATCCTGCATAGTGCTTAATTTCCTAATAAAAGTGGAGGGGGAGCATCTCTGCACTAACATCACTTCTGATAATAAAATACCTCTCAACAGCGATCTCTTCAATGTTTCACTTTCACCACAGATCAATTTCAGATTTTTTTTACTTTTATTTATTTGTTATTCTACTATTTGCACTTGTCAACCAGACCCTTGATGTTTTCATTTGTTCATTCCTAGACCACATCCCCCAGTGAAAAAAGTAAAAAATACGAACATTGCTCTCAGTAAGCAGCAATAGGTAAAATGAAATGTAAAAATTACAATATGAAATTGTATTTCAATCTTATGCTTCCATCCTTTGATTCACCTGTATATTACAATATTCACAAAAAAATTCCTTCATAGATGATAGAATATCTAGAGAATTCTTTATGTACTTCTGTCATGATTCAATGATCACTGGATATTGTGGACAGTCAGATTTCTTTCAAACAAAAAACTTGATCAGCTCAGTGACTATGGTTTGCATAAAATGCTCTTGATAGCAAGTGAACATGCTACTGGGACTAACGAAGCATGATATTAAGCAGTTATAGTATAAACTTAGTTCATAATGGCTGAAGTTCTTGCTCAGGAACAGCCACATCTACCGGCTTGTATGAATGCACACTTTGCTGTCTTTTTTTCCAAATTAAAAACATTCCTACTATTGATAATCCTAGAAGCAATGTAAGCACAAAAGCCAAACCCACAACCATATAATATCGCTGCCACCAATTCCTGAATCATTACAGAAAAATATGTTAATCTCAAGAGGTTGTAGACACGTTATTAGAAAACTTACTCCAAACAGGTGCAAGGTTGTCGAGGTCGGTTAAAACTTCACTTCAAACATTGTTTTAGCTCATGCCAACCAAATTGAATTCATAGCTAAGAATTTCTATTCAACAATATGCCCACATGCGCCATTCAATTCTGCCACTCCAATGATGACATTGCAATAAAAAGGGTGAAACATTTGCCCCAAAGTGTAAGGGTTGTAACATTATATTTATTCCACTACCTTCTCCCTTATTTATCTCTTATATCCTACATTTGTCTTCTTTCACTAAAAAATCATCTTTAAATCCAAGACATACAAATTTTATTTTCAATGCTTCAAATTGATAAAAGCCATCTGTTGCATAAATCCATATGTATATACAAAAATCAGATGTGCACAATATCAAACATGCATAATGTTCAATTCATACATGATGCCAACATGAAGAGTGTATGGAAGGATCAATTTTTCACAATTAAAGCATTTTTTTCATCAAGAAAAAACTTACGATTTTGATGGAGGCTCAACATTCCATTCAACCAACTTATAGCTTTTGAAGGTATCAGGAAGTTGCATGTGGTGTTCAGCAAGCCGGTCAATTATACTCTGCATAGAAATCGTTGTCAAATGAGATGTTTCCACACAAATGCAGATGCAGAAATGTCAACTTACCATTGCAGTTGCGTTAGAAAAGTTATCAGCATATGGTCTTGGGGTTATGGCCCAACCAGCGAGGGAAACATTTCCAGCAGAGGTAAAATTCAGTAAGTGGACCTGTGGACATCCACCCAGAGTGTTAATGCCAGTTTATCATAAAATAACCATGAAACATATCACAGGAAAATATACAGAAAATGCATGGTTTATACAGGCATTTTGGAAAATTTTCATCACAACTTGGAACTTTAAACTTGGGACATCTACCACAATCTGAAACCCCTCCTGACTACCTGATTAGCTACCTAAGTACATGTAGATAGGTAATCAAACGTGAAGTTGTAATTATACAATAAAATGTGCATAGAAATATTTTCTAACCTGGGAAGTATTAACATCTAACTCATGAGCTATGAGTCCAGCCAATTCTGTAAGGCGAGGCTTCATGTCCTCGTAGCTGATGTTAAATGAAATTACAATTGTTATTTGTGCGATTTGGAATTCACCTGTTCAATAAATTGATTAAAGCACATCAGCCAGAAATAAACAAATACATTGAAAGAGATTGCACTAATTTCAGAGACAAACAAAAAGCATGACGAAACATGTTTCTAAGACATACAGCCCCAGAGCCATGTTAACAGATAATGTTTTTGAATACACTTCTAAATAGAAGGCAAGAAGCTTATGATACCTAGTGGTACGTTATGTTGCAGCGTAGATGGAGCAACTGAAGGCTCTAATGATTTGGTTGAATTTTTTACTTCCGTATTTGGTGGGGCAATGGATATCTGTAGTCTTTCCCATAACTCAGCACAGTTGGTTTTCCAAAAACCAATTTTTGTTTGCTCACGGTCATACATAACAAGAGTGTTTCTGACGATGATACCTATGCAAACAAAAATTACATGGGAATGATCACCAAAGTACGCAAAACCTCTCTGCAGAAGCTAGCTACATAACACAAATTAAAGAGAGACAACATTTCACATTAAGGCAAAACATGAAATGACACAGTTACCAAAAGTAATGAAGTTACCTCCTAAAAGAGTAGTTGGGTCCTTTCCATTTTGAAAAATTCCCAGACAATATGCACCTCTTACTTTAGAATGCTTCACAAAAGATTTCCCCATGAAAAGTAGGGATAACAAAATTAGTAAAGTTATTAAACAATTGCACCAGCCTCTAAACACAGTTAAAGATACAAACGATCCGATATAACTACCCGGAACATGTAATTTTCAGGTGACAGCGAGTACTTGTGACCATTTCCAAATACCATGTCAACCACTGGAAAGCTTTTAGAGAGTTGTGAGACATCACTGAAATATAAGTACACCCAAACTGTTAGTTAAACTGCAATAATAGAGTGATATGAACTCTTAATTTCACAGACATACATTCCAGCACCGGAAAAACATAAATCATTATAATTTGGATCTGGACCACTGATTTGATTGAATGATTGAAGTTCCATCACAATCTGCAAACAGTTAAGCAAAATCAGAGTTATCAGGTCAATAAGTTCCTTCACAATTCTGCTGTTATCATTTTGACGTGAAATTAAAAAATAAACGTTAAACCAAATCCACTATAGAAGAAGCAAAATGAAATATTTTGGATCTCAGTTTTTTTGGGACCACAAACAAAGACACCCTTGATGAAGCCCACAATTAACAGATTAGAGATTGCTTAAACATTTAGAAGTCATGAGTGAGATGAAAAAGGCAAATCCAAAAGCTTTAATGAAAATATTTATGGAAGAACTTACTGCTTCTTTAAATGCAAGAAATACTTCTTCTGGTAAGTATGCATAAGTTGTACCGCTATCCAAGACTGTTCCATGTTTTCCATCAAAAACACTTGGGTTTAGAAGCAGTCGCTTCCCCGCAACATGTATCTCCTTCAAATCAATATTGTAATAGGGACTGTCGCCACCCCGAAACTAGAGTAAATGTGTGAGATTAATAAAATGCATTTGTTGTGAAAATGCATTACATCTCATATCTCATATTCACGATATAAGAACTTTGAAATACACACCTGCGCACAGGATCAGAATGTGCAAAGACCATGTCTGAAGGGGGAGATATGCCACCAAGAACCATTGCGCCCCCACCAACATCCATACCACCATAGCAAAGTGAGAATGAGTCACTGACTACATTTTTGTCAACCAGTTGATCCATGATACTAAGATCTCCTCGCCCCAAACCCATAATGCCATCAGCATGCTGACTATAAAGATCGCCAGTCTCAACATTTTCGCAGCCAAAAACAGCACGTTGTGGAGCAAGCTCGCTCTGATTTCCGAAGGATATGATATCCTCACCAAGGACACCACTGCTAGTACTCATTTCAGCATACTGTCTCTCATACACACATTGCATCCTGTCATTGTCACAGTTGCAATCCAATGTGCATTTGACGGGTTGATAGGTGCTTGACAAGTCTGGCTGAAACTTTGGATCCTGTTTAAGTAAAATGGAAACAAATCCAATATACTTGAGATAAGTGGGAGTGTAGGACAATTACAATTATCCACAGGCACAAGGTTTAAATAAAATCATTCATTTACATATCTTCCAACATGAAATTGGTGGTATTGAGAAACACCAGGGAAACATAAATATTCTACTGCACTAAAAGCATAAATCAAATAGGTTTGAACAATCTTTTCAAAAATTTAACTTAGCATATCATGTTCAATTATATAATTGTTTTCTAAGACTTCGCTAGTTTTTTTTTTTTAGAGGATAAAACCTACATTTATTCTAAAATTCCTTTTTGAAAGTCTATATTGTATGATGGCCTTCAACAAAGTCAACGAACCCAAAACTTCAACTTCAAGGTCTTAAATAGTCAAAGATGTCAAATTAAAATTATTGTAGATTTAATAAATTGTGAATTAAATCAAATCTTACAAATTCCTTTTTCTTTACATAGCATGCACTCACCTAATACACTTTTTGTGTGTGTGAAGCGCAATAGGTGAGAGTATGCTTTCCTGAGAGAAACAAATCTTGGCCATGGAGCATAAATTGGGGTGTTTTGGTATTATGTCATGACTTTTGGTATTATGTAACTATGTCATGACTTTAGGTACTATGTAATTGTGTCATGAATGACTTTAGGTATTATGTAACTATGTCACATTTATGTATGTGAGTCATGTTCCTAATTAACTATTATGACTTGTTTTGGATGTTAGAGAACTTATGGTTATGAAATTTCAATTTTAAATTGGCTTCAATGTTGCCATTTATTTATTTTTTCATGTTTTGCATGCTTATGTCCTTTTCCTCTGTACCAAAAAACAAGGCCCTTTTCCACTTTATGTAACTTACAATGTCACTGGCACTAATTTTGAATGTCATGTATAATTGATTGTACGATTTTTCATGTTAAAATGAATTTTTAAACATTTCTACTATCAGCTTTGAAGTTTCACCAAAAATATATATTTCATCATGTCATTGAAAGAGAAAAACGTCTAAGAGACTCAATCACATTAAAATTAAGTAGTGCATCACACATATACAGGGGCGTCTAATTCTTCAAAAAGAGAAAAGGCCAAATTTAAGCATCAATTAGACAATTAGGGTGGAGGAGTAACACAACCATATTATCATTACCTTCTACACTTCAAACAGGTCCAAATATCCTATCAATCTTTGCTCCTCCATTTCACATATTTCAATTTTTACTCCTACCAAGCACACGCTGGTTGCACAGCATTAATTCTTATAACTTACAAGATCCTCCATAACATTTGAGACTAGCCTAGAACACCCTAGAGTCTAGCTATGTAGGTGTTCTCATAATCACGATTCATCACATTTACTACAACCCAACAACAATTACTTTGCACATACTAATTTTCATTTTCCATTTGCAACATATAAGTACACAATTAACTGAGTTAAAGAAGAGATTCATGTCTATCATAAAAGCACGAAAAAAATCAACCTATGATGAACACATCAACACACAAAAATGGGGGGAAACGCAATCAATCGTTACCTGGTGCCTGCCACACTGTTCACAAGTGGAACACGGAACATACGTAACAGTACTCCCCGTATCAACAATAAGAGCAAACATCTGTGGAGGAGTTCCGATCCAAAGCCGCGTTGTATAATACCTACACAAATCAATAATAATTCAATAATACCAAAACATATATTAATCTCAAATCACCGAATTCAATCAAAATAAAAAATCGGAAGAATAAGGAAATGCATGTAACGATGACGAAGAAGTTTACCCGTTGAGGAGGAGATCATCGTGGAGTCTCATGCGAGCGTTAGGATGGCGTTTGGACTCCGATCCGTGAAGCTGGCGACGAGGATCGAGTGCTGACGTGGAAGAATTTGGAGCTGTGAGATATAGAGGAAGAACCATGGTAGGACGAGAGCCATGGTGACGGTTACGGAGGAAGGAAGTGTCGGCTGCGATAGAGGAAGGAAGGAGTAGTGCAATGTGTAGGATTAGGATGAGGTGAGTGAATGCCCGCGCCATGAGTTGGTCACTCGGGCTGGTGGAACGATTCTGGATCCGAGTTATGGTTCCTTGAAAACGGATCGAAATGAGACAGAAAGGGAAGGAGGGTTGAAAGATTGTCTCTAATATCAAAAGGAGGAAAGTCGAGGCAGCGTCTTCCTGAAGGAAAGAGAATGAGATGTATTCTTTGATTTCCGTTATTTTTTCGTTGTTGCATGTTTTGGTTCATTTTATAATTCTTTTTCTTTTATATTGCACGTCCTTTTAGTAACAAAATATTATATTAATCTCTCAAAACTAAATAAGATAAATAAACTTTAAAACATTGTATAAATGTTTTAAAATGAAATAAAATTACAAATTTTTAAAAGACATTAATGTTTTTTTTTTCAAAAAACATTTATTATTTTTGAATTTTCAGTTATGTATTTTTATAGTGTGCTTGATTTTCCTCTTTAAATTAAAGATAATTTGCCTTTTAAATAAAATAAATTTTACGGAGAACCATTTTTATAAGTGATATATTTTATAGATAGTCAAGTGTGATTTGGTGTTTAAAAGTCTGCATATAATTCTAGTGAAGATTGCAAAAATTCTTTAGAGTGATTGTTGTCGATCGTCGATAGATTTCGAATAATTTTTTTAACACGATTTATGATATCCTATAAAGGTAGTCAAAAATTATTTTTAAATCACATTTTTATTTTGAAACTTTATTTTCAAAATTCATTTTTAATTATTATAACAAAAACATAGAATACTGTAAAAATCAGTTTTAAGAAAAATTGTAGCAAACGAACTTTATATTCCTTTGCATTTTTTGGCTACTGGCATGGGTCAAGAACCGTAGTTGTTTTCAAAGCTAAGCCAAAATATCAAAAAGTTTCTTTAGATGGTTCTATTTAGACAATTTTATCAACAAGTTTTAGGTCATATTTATAGATGGTCATATTAAATCATATTAAATCATATTACTTTTTTGTGGTTGAATGCATTAAAATTCTATTATGTCAATCGTGGACTAACCTGTAGGTTTGCTTGAGGTGTAGGGTTTAAGAGGTTTATGGTGGGTGCCTTACCTTACCTTATAGTGGGTAGTGGCTGTGTTGGGTGGACATTTTCGATTTATGTTCTATATATACATCCTTTGTAATTTTGACCTCATTCTTATTGGGACTGTCAATATATATGTTTTTGGATTTTCTTTTTAAAATGATTTTATTGAGAACAAGAAATTCAATTTCTAACCATACATAAGGGAAGTTTTTTTTACATAAACCATTGCTTTAATCACAAGTGTAATAAAAAAACAATAAAATCGAAAAAGCAAAATCAAAATATCATCCACCATGAAGCAAACCCATAACCAATACAAGAACACATTCACCTATAAAATATCATTCACCAATACAAATCAATATAGAGCGTAGAACACCTTCAATGAAGAATATCCAAGAAGGCAACTAAGAAACCCTATGAGAATTAAGAAAAATAATGGATATGAGTATCGTTCATTGCAACCAACAAGATTGGGCAGAGAGAATTGATGCAACACTGTTGATCAACAAGATTGAGCAGAGAGAATTGATGCAACACTGTTGATGGCGTGGTCACTGACAGCAAAGCTATCGACCACACCGCATATGGCAATTAGTGTCGCAATTATTTGCGGCGGCAACAGGTGGCGATGGTGTTGCGGCGGTGCGAATGGCCAGTTGTGATTCTTCATTTCAATTAATTTCTGATTTTAGGGTTGTGTAATCACAGGAGTGTAATTTTAAATTTTTTTGTTAAATTTGATTTTGGTTTAGAATTAAAATCAAGTTATGGTTCAAATTACAGTTCATTTAAGTTTACAGGGACCAAAATACAGTTCATTTACAAGGACCAAAATCATTTTAAGTTTTAACTCAATATTAACGTACACTTCATTTAACAAAAGTGATCATTGGATGTCAATATCTGAGTACACCTGCCTTCTGGCATCATAAGAAACACTAAAACAAAACAAAAGGTAACATTTTAAATTTGCAGTAGTAGAATCACTAATGCGTTGATGGCTCGCATGTCTCAAGTCTTTTCAGTAACACTTGGATGTTAAAAAAAAATCACATGTAATGTTGGTGTGAGGATTGCAAACTACTACCTATATAACGACCATAGTTAGAAGGAGTTGCACTAGCTGGCTGAGTGTATATAGCTTGGCCAGGAATTTGATAATCATGTGCTACCGCACCATAATGGGGATACCTATCAACAGTTCCTGCATATGCTGACCTAACAGGTGGAACATGCCGACCTGTTACACCAGCTGAAGCCACACTACCACCAGATGAACGGAGTGGAAAATGCCTCTCATTAGGCCTTGGCCTCTTCGACGGTGGACGTTTATAAAACTCTCCACCTCTCCTTTTTTCTGTCTTTGCTTTCTCTAGTTGATGAACCCTTTTATGGAGTGTATCAAGTGGGTACTCAGATTCGAACTTGTATTCTTCAATACACTTAATTACAGTTTTCAGTGCTGCAAGCTCTTGTGCATTTGCATCAATCTACAAATAAATAAATGAGAATGTAATATAAGAAATGTGGAAAAAGAAAAAAAAATGAAGATTTCAGCCAAGCAACAAAGCATACCTTTGCAGTAGCAATATCACGCACGTTATCAGCCTTAACTTGTGAATTTCTCCTTTGGTTCTTGAGGTATGTCTTCAGGAGGGGCACAGGGGGAAAGCTTTCTTGAAGCTGGAAGAGTTGAATAAAGTGTACAGCCGCAATTTGTTTCCCATTATTGATCAATATTTCTGTAAGAGCTGCATAAAGAGAGGCAATTAAAATATCAATATCTGAAAATTGCATAAACACTTAACGTGTAATATATCACAACAAAAGCATCAAGATATACATTACACGCCGCTATGCTTCATTAGATAATCTAGCTATACTTCCCCTAAAGATTAGAAGACTACTCATCTAGTATAGGGGAGATATCTGACAGGACAATCCTTCACTGCAGACTTCATGGGTCAGTATTTTATTAAAAGAACACCAACCTGGCACTTTGTGAGCTAACCCAATAGAGCGGCAGAGCTCAGGTGCCGACCTATTTTGAGCAACTGCAAGTACAAGCTTGCAGAGTTCTTCTTCACCAAACTCTGAAGCAATCCTAAAAGTTGAAAGAAGCTGCAAGAATGCCTCTGCTTCCAATGAATTTCCATTGGCAGCATCAATGTCCGCAGTAGCTAACTTGAGCCTCCACTCATCAGCAATTACCTTGGCTTGCTGCTTGGTTTCAGGGTTCAAAAGGTGATCAGCACCTGGGTCAGCCCTTGCCAATAAGCTGGCCATGGCCTCCAAAATTACAATACAGGATTTGCGCTTGCCCTGAAGGGCAGCACCCGTTTTATCTTTTTGTTGGGTAGTTTCATTTGTGGTGGGATAAAACCCCAGTACTAGTAAATCAAGCACCAAACGCGCTGAATCAGTCGCACTTTCTAATGCAACAGAAATTTCTTCGCGAATAACAGACACTTTTTTCTTAAGCCCCACGACATAATCCAGAAGACTTTTCGCATCCATTTGCTCACAATAATATTTTGGCTCTAGAGGCAGCCCAACCTCGGTAGCCACACCTTCCGACTTATCACCCGACTTATTAGGAGAATCCTCAGGAGAACTACTTACCTTGTTATCTTTGTTCTCCGCATCATACACAAAATCCAAGGCTGTACTCTGGTGATTTGCACGCGCCTCTATAATGGAATCTACAGCTGCGTCTTTAAGCTCCTGCAAACGATCTAATAAATCTTGTTCTTTTGAAGTAACCGCTGCCTTTCTCTGCATAAGCAATGTATTCATTTCTAATTCTTTCCCTTCATAATCCTTCTCCTTAGCCAGCAATTCTTCATTTTTCTTCTTCAATGCCGCCTCAAGGTCAGAGAAATGTTGCTTAATTTCATCCCATTGAACCTTATCCTCGTAAACGCCCTTTCGAGCTTCCAATTCCAGAAACGCCTTTGCGAGCTGCTCTATCATCGCCACTTTGTTATTTTCATTGAATTGCTCCATGTCATCAATATTCCTATAAGAACAATTCAACTAAATTGTTATAAACTATTACAACGGTTGACAGTAACACAAGAATAAAAAATAAGAGAGTAATTTCATCTAAACTTCTTTCTCATAATTTTTTTTCTAGAGTTGCCTAAAGAATTAGGGCAAGGTTGAAATGGTTTAGAACTACGTTTTCAATTATGCCGCCGCTTTAGCACGCCATTACGGTGCGGAGTGTAGCTATGCTGCCACGCAATTCCATTGCGAATGTAAATCGCATCATCGCGCGGCGAGGGGAAGAAAAATACGGAAGAAAAAAATAAAATAAAATGAAAACATGGAGTTTCTTACTGTTTCATTTCAAGCGGTGTTTCTTGCTACCACAACCTCTCTTCCTTCCTCCTACGACGATCGACGCTGCCTACGTTTTCTTGGCCAGCTTTTAATTTTTTATACAGAGCGGGTGAGTTTTGTTGTTTTAGGGTTTTAAATTATCAATCAAAATGTGTTGTTTATTAAAAGGTTATCTCCTCCTACATCTCTCTCTTTTTATTAAAGGATATCTCTCTTCATACCTTCATCCATAATTTATTATTATATATTTTTTGATAAAACATTTATTATATATTGTTTTTCGAATAAATATATTATTATTCAAATTAATATACTCGTAATTCTTATCGGTGCATTGAATGCGTAAACTTTTATAAAAAATTAATAGCATGAAAATAGTATTGACTATAAAATTTTATTGCTACAAATAACCAGATTTTGAAATTTTTTATATACATAATCATAAAGGTAATATAAAAATATTAAAGGCTTGTATAAATTGTTATTTATAGAGTTAATATATCTCCATATATTAAGGTAAAAAGACACCTTCATTTCTTTAAGGTTAACTTAATTTATATAATTTGTCTTTATTAAACTACGTATATAGTATTTTAAAATTAACAATTATTTTAAATTATGATAATAAAATATTCAAATTTAATTGAAATATTACAATTTAAACTACTTTGCAAGTAGATGAAGCTAATAATATTTGATTGTTTAAATAGACTTTTATCATCAAATTTTTAACAATATACATGGGTTCAAGTGATTGCAGAGAAAAAAGAACAATTTGTAAAGTTTGATAAATATTTTGTAAATGATTTGTAATAGTGACTTATAAAGGTTAGAATATACTAGACCATCATCAATCGGGCCTATAATCTGACATATTTATGTTTTAGTATGTTTAATAAAAAGATTAATCTTAGACTTTCTTTACAAAAATCAGTTTTAGACTTATAAAAAAAGTTAATTATGTCTGATAAATCGATCTATATATTATTATGATTATTATTATTATTTATTAATATTGTTATTTTTTATTATTATTTATTAATATTAATATTTGTTATTTTAAATTTACTAATTATGGGTTCATTTTGTTTCTTTGTTTTTTTGGAAGGTTGTTGCATATTTGCTAGTTATAATTTTATTAGTTTTCTTTATATTTTTTAGTTTTATATATATATATATATATATAAAGGTCTAATTTAGTATATTTAAAAAAATATAAATATATTATTTAAATGCTTTAATGTGAAATAGACTTTTAAATAAATTTTTAAGTCATGACAGATTGTTAAAAAAGATCATATCATACCAAAAAATAAAATCTATGATATGCCTTAGACTAAATTTAGACAATTGAAAAATTAATCGCAAACCTAGACCTTTCAAGACCTAATCCCATCTCTAATATATTATTGTAGTATAAGATAAAATTTTCAATTATCATATGGTTTCAGTTGCACTAATCATTGTTGAAATGAAAACAAAACATAACTTAAAAGACCAAATTAAAGAAGAAAAAAAAAGTAAAACGAGTTCATTGAAAATCAAACTAAACCTATAGGATATGTGTATTTTTGCATATAATTTATTTTGTTAAAAAAAAAAGGGTGATATTTGAACACAAAAATATCCGACATTGTATAAACATAAGTATGTGTGTAATCCAATGTGAGAGAAAAATAATTTAAAAAAGGAGAAACAAATAATATAAAAATAAAAACTTTTATTTTTATCTGGTATTCGATATTAATTTTGATGTCAATAAAATATTTTTGATTTAAAATCATTTTTAATAGTAATTAAAGTGATATTATATTCTTTTAAAAAAGTGAGTCTATTTAATCTATTTTATGATATTGAACATTAACAATATATCAATAATTTTAATCTAAAAAAGTGTCTCCCAACAAACACATCAATAACATAAATAATGAATATTATTATATAATCTTTTTAATAAAAAGTAAAAAATACAACGAAAAACTAAGGAACAATACAAGAAAAAAACATCCACATACAATCATCCTCAAAAAGAAGCAATACACTACAAGAGAGTAGGAGCCCCACTGATTAATCTTCCAAGATAATAATCACTCGTTTTTCCAAGAATTATCAGACTCAAATTACAAACGAATCTGAGACTATGAACTTGATCTCAAAGTTTTGCCAAAACAGAGGTAACTCAACCAAAATTATAGAAGAAATTGTAAACAAACCCCCTCTATAATTTCTAAAAGCCTTCCACAAACAGGAAAATATAAAATCTCGTGATAAGATCCATTAATTTTAAGCTCAAAGAAATTAACATATCGAGCCTACCGCTTAACATTAAAGAAAATGAATCGAAGTTAAAGATATTGATAAATGGAGAAAAATAATTTATTAAAAGATTGCAAAATTCGCTTAGAATAATAATAATACCATATTATTTATAAAAAAAAACTAATTGGTTTCTATCCTGCCAAAACATACTAACCACAGTACCAAAATCAAAATATAAATGTTCTCTAACTAAGCCAATGTCAATTGTAGTGAAATTAAAATGAATCTATTAAAATAACTCAGAGGCCAATTATCTATATTTTGCAAATTGAACCCTAATTTTATGCTTTTGCATATTGGTCCTCAGAATTTTGAATTTGGAAATTTAGTACTAAACTTTTTTCCTAAATTTTCAAATTGAACCCATTTTTTATTTATTTTTTAATATTTTCATTTCTAGCCACATTTAATATTTATAATTTTGTTATAAAACTAACAATTTTTTTAAAATGACTCAACCATTAAGAATGAATGATTTTAATTTCTTTATAAAAAACATCTAAAAATAAAGAAAATTCAATTAAAACATTTGAAATACTTATTAAAATTTTGAAAGACTGTGTTTGGGAGTTATGAGGGAAAAGTAGAGAAGGACATTGGAGGTAGAAAATGGAGGAAGATTCTTTACCTTATTTGGAAAAATGTTTTTGAAGAAACTGAAAAGAGAATCCATATGACTAATACTTTCTTTGATTTGAATATGAGAATGGTTAAAAATATTATTAAATCCAATATCCACAAAAGTCCTCCCGATATTTTTGATTTAGATTTTATTTTTCTTCATTTGTCTAAACCCCTCCAATATAGAGAAACTTAAAAAATGCATTATTGAAAGAGGGTTTACAGTATTTTGAATGAATAAAATTATTACTTTTCTTTATAATACTCTCAAAATAAAAATAAAAATTACTCGTAAACATTTTCATCTTATTCTCTCAAAAAGTTTCTCTTAAAAAAACGTAAGAGACTCCTCTATCTTTTCATTTCTTTCGATACCTCCAAGTCCTCACCTCCTTTTCCCTCTTTTTGCAATTAAGGACTACATGTGTTTCTAAAGCATTAAAGACAAGAAAATATGAAAGCAATGCAGCACTAAAATCTACTCTGAATTATTATTTCACAATTTACAGGGAAAAACATAAATGGCCCTGGCTAGCCTATTGCATGTAGCTATTGCATCATGAAATCCATTGGCTCCTGGTCTACAGTTTTACGCAGGATAAAAATACAAAAAACTGAACTAAACTGCCGAACTGAACCGAACTGATTTTGAACTGAACTGATTTATAAAAATTAAAAACTGAACTGTTTCCGAACAGATTTTTTAAAACTAGAACTGTATCGAACCAGTTTTCAGTTCAAAAAAACCGCACCGAATTAGTTTTTATTTAAAAAACTTGAACCGAATTTGTTTTTTTTAGAATTAATTTGAAGTAATTATGTAAATTTTATCTTATATAAACAAAAAAACTAAATTAAACCAATTCGGTTCAGTTCAAAATAATAAACTGATTCGTCAATTTTATAAACCAGTTCGGTTTAGTTTGGTTTTTTCAAACTGAAAACCAGTTTGATTCCATTTTCAAACTGTTCTAGTTTGAACTTTGCCCACTCCTATTTTTAAGGACCAATAACTCAACTGTCTGAGGGAAGTATCGCCTTTGGTCGCGCTACGCTTTGTCTAGGCGAAAAGGTCGTGGCCCCCCAAATAAGATATATTACGAATGCAACATATGCAGCAGTTAGTGCACACACTACAACACCAACTACTATTCCATTCACTTCAGATGTGAAGAATTCCAACAACAGATAGCCATTAATCACTGTCACAAGAGCAGTCACAAACCACGAAATAGTCTGTATCCATAACAGAAGCTAATTAGCATTTTACTAAATTAATCAAAAACAAACTAAGAGCAGAATATGTGGAAGAAGGGTGTGTTAGTAAAGAAACAACATGCATACAGGTCTATAGAAGTTATGATTTAAGAAATAAGAACACTAACCCCAAGTTAAAGCATAACCTCAACATATATAACATGTTGAAGTTTTATTTTAAATTTAAAGAATGTATGCAACATAAAAGCACATAAAGTCCAGAATAATGCAGGAAAGTGGCATAATGCCTTGTTTTTCTAATATATCGCCAAATTTTTTTTTAGTTTTCTAAGACACGTGAGTTATAAAGTGATAATCTTTCCTGCATGTACTTAAAGTCTCCATGCATGTGAATTACAAATCTGGATTTATGTACAATATGAGAATCCATGTTAATTGATCACACAAACTTGAAGTGAATGAAGTTAAAAGTAGAACTGCATGAATGCATCCACAAGATACAAGGAACAAGTACATTGTAAATGTTTTATAAATAGTTGATGTCAAAGTTAGCAGTGAATCTTAAGCAGTTTGAGTTTCCAACATCTAGATACTTAATATACTGCTAACACATAATACTGAACACATTATGAACTCATGGTCAAAATGATATTTAAAAAAAAGGGATAAAAGTATGTAGTATTTATATCAAGTTGGAACCTATGAAGCACGGATACTGACACATACACAACACTAACAAGTATCTGATAAAGTAACAAGTGTGAGCAAAATGCAGATGAAAGGACAATATACCTTGAGGACAGTGCCGATTTTGAAAGTGCCCATTATCCTTTCTTGGGATACCAGACAGAGCAAAGGAATAAGTGCAAAGGGGATTTGGACTGACTGAAGCACATTAAGCCACTCATTCAGAACATCTAGTGAACCCTCTGTGGCATCAAACATAAGGGCAACTATCATGGTCGGGATTATCGCAAAACTTCGAGTAATCAACGCCCTCAGCCATTTCTTCAACCTTAAATTTAGAAAACCTTCCATGATAAATTGTCCGGCGTAAGTACCAGTTATAGTGCTACTTTGGCCAGCTGCTAACAAACCAATACCCCATATATACAATATGGGTAATAGTCCCCCTCCATAAGTTTCCTGAAGATACTGTCCTGCATTTACAAGTCCAATACTATCTGCTATTTCGGAACCATAAAACCCCTTGGCGAACACGGCTGTGACAAGTATGTTAATACCAAAGGAGACTATCAGGGCAAGGGTAGACTCTATTGAGTAATAGTTAATCGCTTCTTGAACTCGGCCTTTGTTGCCGTGATCAACCTGTCTTGACTGAACAAGTGCAGAATGCAAGAATACATTGTGAGGCATTATAAGACAGCCTACAACTCCAACAGCTTGCTGTATAGTTCTGGAGCTGAGTTTTGGAACCAAAATGCCTACAAAGATAAAATCAGACTCCGAATTTGTTAGAAGAGCAACCGCAGTTCAAAATAAACATATACAAAAAAGTTAAAAATGCAAACAAAGAACACAAGCAGTTCAACCATTTGTGCTTACGTCCTTGACCGCAGAATGGCTACAATTCCTTTCAATTATTCAAGCATAAAGTTTAAGATTACAACTTCTGTTTAAATACTACAGTGCAGTTAGCAAGATAATCTCCGCCTACTTATCAGTATCCCTAAGTTGTTAAGGAACTACGAGTCATACCCAACAAAATCACATCAAAGCAAGAGACAGCAAAACCAACAATTTACTTATAGTGATTTCAGTTTTGCAGATTCTAAATCAGTAAAATAGATTATAGTAAATCTACTTACCAACTAGAAGTTCCTTGCCACTTGGCTTTGCCTCACCAAACATCCATGCAAAAGCTAGCGCCATTACACCAATGAGAACAGCAAAAAAAGCTTCCAATGACCTCACACCATAGTTCTCAAGAAAGAGAAAGATAAAACTGTTACAAACATGGCAACGACAAAACACACACACGTCAGAGGTTTATTTGGAGTTACCATAACTTTCAAAATGTCATCACAGAAAAAGACTCCAACACTTCATCAATAATTTTCGTTTAGAAAATAACAAAAGGGAAAATGGTTCTACTCATGCTACAAGACAAGTTATAGCGTGTGTTTGGTTCTGTAGTGATAAGAATTGATTTTGAATTAATTAATTTTTGTAAAAAAACAAGTTCAATTTAAAGTGATTTTGTAAAAAATCACGTGTAGAGAGTCAAAAGCTACACCAAGTTATAATCAGGCAAAATCACCATTCCAATCTACATCACTCAAATATGTAAAATCAATTTTAAGTGTCTAGAAGCACTTTTATCTGTACCTATCATGAAACACACACTTGAACACAAAAACTTTAACAACAATCACATACCTGTCTAACTTTGACAACAATCACAATCACAAAAGTCCAACAAAATCAAAAATAGTAAAAAGAGAAAAAGAGTAATTAGTGAATCGAATTACCAATCAAGAGCAGTAATGACAACACCACCCCAAATGGGAACAACACCATTACTAAGAATCCTAATAGCAATAGCACTACCAATAACCTCTTGTATATCAGAACCAATAAGAGCCAATTCAGCCATAACCCAAAGTACCATCCTAGCCCACTTAGGGTACTCCTCCCTACAAAGCTCAGCCAAATGCTTCCCAGTAGCAACACCAAGCCTAGCTGACAAAAGCTGAATCAAAAGCCCCATTGCTGTTGCCCACATAAGAAGCCATAGTAATGAATACCCAGCAAATGCACCAGCTTGTAGGTCCCCTTCTAAGTTCCCTGGATCCAAAAAAGCTATGCTCATTAGAAAACCAGGACCTGTGAATAGCCATAGCTTCTTCCATGAAAATGGTGGAACTTCAGTGTCCCAGTTCGTTGAGTCGTTGATTCCGACAACTACTATTTTTTCTGAGGAATCGTATGCTGTTTCTTGCGACTTTTCTTGTTGTACCAACAGTGGTTGTTCATGTTCTCGCCGGTTTGGAGGCATAATGCGGGTAATTAAAGGTTTTCTCGGTTTATGATATATTTGATTCAAATTTGAAGTATAGTATTGAATTCAACTGGTCACTGTGACAAATGTGAAGTGTTTTGTATATTGATTTTTTGTGGGATATATATAAAAGTATATAAAATATAAAATAATGTGACATGTGTAATGTGTGAGGTGCCACGTGCATCGCTCGTTCTAAAATTCATGCTGCTCTGTTTATGTTGAACAGAAATTTGTTTTGTGTATTTATGGAGGGAGAGTGGAGTGTAGGAAGTGTGCGCCGCGTTTATGTACGTGTGCGGGTGCGTGCAGTTTGCGTGCCATTTGCGACACATCAGCTTCTGTTTGGATTTTTATATATGTGTCATCTGTCACGGTCATCAGCTTATGTATTTGTTTCTTCAAATGACCATGCCATGTGTCAAACAAAAAAGCAAAATGAAACCTATCAGCCTTTACTTAATTGCACTTTTTTTACAAAATACTATTCAATTGCACTTTTATTTCATTTAATTTTGCGATTCAATTGTTTTGTTATTTTTAAATCAACAAATATAGCGATGATTTTGTAAGTATTTCACTACATTGAATTTAGTCTCATTTTGACTTTTTTAGTTGTTGATAAAAAGTCTTATTTTGACCGGTATGCTCAGTTGAATAATAAAAAGAATTGTAAAATAATATAACAATGCATATCTATAATAAATACTTTATGTAATTATAATGTTTAGATAATAAATTATTTTGTCATTTATACCCTCTATTTAACTATCAACATTCCATCAATTTTTCATAACATTAAAATTTTAAAATACACTTTTTACTATTTCACTCATTTTTGAATTATATTCTTTTTCTTTTTCTCTCTTTATCACCATCATTTACCTCATAATATCTTACTCATATCATATACTCATCACTCATTTACAGCTTACATATATTGAATTAGTATTTTTTTTAAGTACATGTAAAAGTTTACAATTAATAGGAGAAGTGTATATTTGAACTCAATTCAAGTAAATATACGTAAACTGAGTTTTATGCGCATATACATAAAGTTCAAGTACATTATAGTTAGTAAGAGAAATGTGTATTTGAACTAAGTTCATATAAATGTATGTAAATTCAGTTCACTTACATGTACATGAATTGATTTTACATACATGTATGTAAACTGAGTTCAACATGTATATAAATTGAGTTTAAATGCATCTAAAATTTATAGTGCGTAGGAGAAGTGTGTATGTGAATTGTGAATATATATATACATACGTAAACATAAACTTAGTCAACGTAGTGTGTGTAAATTCAATTCAAGCAACAAATTGTTGAAGAAAAGAGTTTGAGTGAGAATGAAAGAAGATGATGATTAAAATAAAGGAAAGTTGTGGGTTTTAGGATGGGAGAGAAAAATAAAAGATGAGTTGGTAAGCTTGATTTAATGATGAGAGCAATTTAATATTTTCAATAGTTGCATGAGATATAAATAACAAAATATAGAATGTAAATAACAAATTTGAAAAATAAAACTTAAATTGAAGAAAATATAAAACTTTAAAAATCTCTTTAAATATGAATCGTCACATCATATAATGATTTATCAACTTAAAAAAACCCATATTTAGTGGTGGAAAACTTTTGTTAAATTTTGAAAATTTGAAAATTTGAAAACTATATTTCTATATGGATCATTCTAGGAATATCAAAAGTTAACATGTGTGTGTTTAAGATATATATTGGTTTTTTTCTTCATTTTTTTTATTAAAATTTATAGGAATTAAAATCATGATTTAATCAAAATAATATCAAAGTAAAATGTATTTAAATTAAACTTTTTTTAGTAAATTTGATATTAATTTAGTTTTTTTATAAAATTAAGGCTAAATTATATTTTGGTATGTTAAATATTTTTAAGTTATTTTGATCTTTTAAATTTTGTTCGTTTTATTTTAATCTTTTAAATTATAAACGATGTGATATTTAGTCTCTCAAATAATTTTCTTTTTATTTTAATTCTATAAATTATAATTAATAAAGTTTTAGGTCTATAAATTATAAAAACTAAACACTTTAAGATATCAAAATCAAACAAATAAAATTTAAAGTATGAAAGTAAATTCTATAAATAACTTGAAGAACTAAAAATGTAATTTAAACTAAAATTAAGATGTATATTGGTCCGCAACTAATACAAGTTAGAAACATCCTGGTCTTTTGTTAACCTGGTCCAAACATAATAGATAATTTGTTGCTTTGTAGTGCTATGCTGCATGATTTTACCCGAGTAAATTGATGCGCACAAATAAATTTTTATGCCAAATTAGTTCCTTCATGCATCGACTTGAATCCTTGCAAGACAGAATCCAAAATTTGCTCCTCTATTTTTCTGATGCAATTCAATCTCTACTATATTTACATTTAAATATCATTTAATTTCTTTCTATGGTATGTTATAAACTCTTTTTTTCTGTTTTGATTTGACTTTTTTAAAAGTCTGATCCAACTTGAAAAATCTATTTAAAAAATTTATTCACAAGAAAATATTTAAATGTTATATTTTATATTTTTTTAAATAGATTAAACTATATTTTTATATAAAAGAGAAATTAATAAAAATATAATCAAATTTAATAAAAAAAAAACTAGCGCACCATAACAACATTCTAAGAAAAATAATTAAATCAATAATTAGATCCTATACACATATCAAGTTACATGTTCTATCCATATCAATTTATATGATGTTCTATCCATACTATATGATATTCTCCCCATATCTATACCAATATACAAATAAATAAAAATTTCTAACAAAATAATTTAAAAAAAATCTGAAACAAACACCTTTTAAACCTTAAAATTTGATTTTTGATTTCAAAGATTTTTTTTTGTTTCTGAAACAAACGCATTCATTATTATCTCTAAAATAAATATGTAATTACTATTGAATATGAAATCACTACCGAATATAAAACGACTACTGAGTAATTGTATAATTAATAGATTTTAAAATAAAAAATAATATTATTAATAAATAATAATAAAAATAATATTAATAAATAATAAAATATACATAAGTCGGAATGTCAGACCTAATAATTTTTTTTATAAGTCTGAATTTGATCTATTTCAATAAATAAGTTTAAAAAATAACTATAAATCTAATTTTTTTTATTAAATAGATCATATCATAATATGTTATAAAGAGAATATGTTATAAAGAGGTGAACCAATAGATTTCTGACGAAGAACCTATATTATGCTTTTATTTATATATATAAGTGAATTATAAATTATCATTTGTTATTTAATAAATTTATTGGTTTAAGTTGT
The DNA here is from genome assembly GCA_037974835.1 of Cicer judaicum. Lineage (NCBI taxonomy): Eukaryota > Viridiplantae > Streptophyta > Magnoliopsida > Fabales > Fabaceae > Cicer > Cicer judaicum. The sequence goes on along the minus strand of JBBPBS010000007.1, from coordinate 3,049,976 downwards.
TGCATCTACTCAATTGACATTGTTTCATTTGCTTGAAACTACCACCGCTGCATTTGATCCCCAAAGCTCATGATAGTGAGTGATTCCTACACTTCGACTTTTATCAGTAGGAGTAATCAGTTTTGATTTGAGAGTAAGTGTCACTTTATTCCATTTGTCAAAGACTAAAAACAAATGGAATTTTTAATTTCTGAAAAAGAACAGTGTCAAAAATCAAACTTTCATGTTTCACCTATTGTGTGATTTGCTATCCACTAGACGAAACACATACCTATGTATCTATAAATACAGTTCACAGTTCACCATGCTTTCTTGCCATAATTGACATAAAGTAATTTTTCTTTGTTTATCTATTTAATTCTCTTTAGTCTATTTCCCTTACCTTTTTTAATTCTTAATTCCTTTTTAATTCATGTCATCCACTTGTTGTTTCATTGGTTTCTTCTACTTTCCTTCTTAATAAATCTCATTACTTTACATTTACACACTCTGCTCCTATTTTTCTTTCGTTTTTTCTTTTCCTTTTCTTTAGTTTAATTATTTTCTTTTATTTTTCTTCCAAAAATATTGATTTAATTTATAATCCTTTAAGAATCCTTTTATAAGAGACTATTACTCTTGTGTCTTGACCAATAAAACAATTTAGAGATTTAATTTACTAGTTTATATCTACTTGGTTGATAAAAATCAAACTAATCTTAAACTCTTAAATTCCATACATTTGATTTTAAGTTGTTAATAAACCTTAAAATTCATACTTATATAAGATCACTTGATGTATCTAAGTAGTCTACCAAAAAGTTATTAAACAAAATTTCCCTAGTCCTCTATCGATTTCAAAATAGAGACTTTGTTTAATTTCTTTTTTTAAAATATTAAAATAAAATAAAATGAATAATCAAAATCAATAGTCTTACACTGCTGTTCAATTTTTTTGAACTCAGTCAAATAAGCTGATAATAATAAAAATAAAAGTAGGAGCTAATAATAATAAAAGTAGCAAGTTTAATCGATCTAAGTTCAAAAAAAATTTAAAAAAATATTTTGATAAACATAGATTGATTAACTAATTTTGTAATCATGAATTTTGATGAGTTATTAGGTGATATTGGAGTTAACGAAAGTAATTTCTTAAGAGAAGCAAAGCTTTGAGATAAGGGGTTGTCAATACTAAGTTTCGACCAACACAAGAAATGTAATGTTTGTAATATATATTATTAGTTTATAATCAGGTTTGGTCGGGTTAAGCAACGAGTTAGAGTTTAAAATTGACTCGATTAAATTTTGGTTTATATGAATAAAAAAAACTAAGCTAAACTAGTTCAGTTCGGTTCAAAATAATAAACCGATTCACCACTTTTATAAACCAGTTCGGTTTAGTTTTTTAAACTGAAAATCGGTTCGGTTCAATTTTTCCAAACTAAAAACCAGTTCGGTTCAATTTTCAAACGGTTCTAGTTCAGAACTGAACTTTATCCACCCCTAATGAAAATAATATTGGGATATACAACAAAAGTTAACTAACAACACAAAAAACTAACAATTGCAAAACCAAAAATTAAAACGAAGAATGTTCTTCGTTTCAGCAGAAAATGGAGAACGTTCTTGACCAAAACTAAATACGCAGAAAACAGAGAACGTTTGCTGAAAATGCAGAAAACGAAGAACATTCAACGTTCTTCTTTCTACAGTTTTAAAAACACTTTTTCAAATCAAAGTAAAACAAAAATGAAAAAAGATAAGGGAAGAATAACACCAAGATTTACATGTTCAGCCTCAAGTAATTGAGACATACGTAGCGGGAAAACAAGCAAGCAAGACAATTCACTATGAATCTTTGAATTTATAAGATTAAAGTCTCTTCAAGATTGTTCTTCTAGTATTCATCACTGTCTATAATCCAACAATACTAATTTTCTTTTTTCATAGTCTTTCTTCTCTCTCTAACTTAATCTCCTTTCTGATATCATATGAATCCTCTAGGTAATTGCATAAACCTCTATATCTCACTACTTTTTCCAGCTATGCAACACAATGCATTTTCACTTATTTATAGTGTTTAACGACATATTAGCTTAACTAACTATAACCCTTTATCATAACTAAATTAGCCAAATTCAATTATAACTAACACTTGTTATTTGATTTGAGACATATCTCCACAGTTAACATTGTAAAAACTCCAACAAGTTTTAGAACTAGTTTTCATTTATAATAAGTATACACTTTTTTATAGCAAACAAAAAGATATATAGGTATACACTTTTTTGTAAAGGTGGTATCTTTGTTGAGTGAAGACAAATTTTTTATAATAGGCATCGTTTATGGGTTGAGTGACAACAACAAAATACTCTTTAAGTTTGTGTATTCGAAGTGTGATTACTAGAGAAATCCTTCTAAATATAATAAGAGACGCAATGTAGTTATCAGGTATATAATGAATTATGATATATCGTTGTGTATTTTTTTCCTGATCTTTTATATATACTTTTCACGATATTATCTTGATTTATCATTAACAAGTTTAATCAATCTAAGTTTATCAAAATATTTTCTAAACAATAGTTTAATCAACCTAAATGTTTATCACTTTATCACTTGAAAATATTTTTGAAATGTTTTTTATAACATAAATATTTTAAACTACAGCTTAATCCATTTTCTTGTGTTAATTTATCTCACTTTTAGTTGGTATTAGTACTTGATTTCTGAAGCTAACACTTAACCCTGTCTAAAGAAAAATTCATCATCATTATGGCAAATAAAGGTAAAAATGAAAGAGCTAACATCTATTATCCACCTTTGTTTACATGGTTAAACTATGACTACCGGAAACACAATATCATAACATTTTTCATATCAAATCAGTATGATTTGTGGAATATAGTTGAAGAAGCCTATACTCCACTTATAAGATGTCGTAACTCGTGTACCTCCTGGTGATTCTCCCAAAGGAAAAAAAGGATAAATATTCTTTAACTCACAAAAGTTACACATTTTCTAATGTGTGTCAATCAAATTATGAAAAATGTGGAGAATGTAATGCGACCAAAGAGACGCGAGACTCTTTAGCTTTATCTCATAAAATAACTTCCAGAGTAAAGAAATCTAAAGCTAGTATTTTTGTATGAAATTACAAAATATTTAAAATAAAGGAAGATAAATTCATTGAAGATATGTTTGGAAGATTCTAGAACACAGAGCTCATATTGCAGTGTGAGGCTCAAGCTTGCCACGAGAAACAATGTTTTCCATACTAATATTTAAAGAGTTTCATCTAATTTTTCACCATTTTTCTCCTCCTCCATCATTTACAAAAATATTATGGATAAAATAATCTCCATCTTCTCCATTATAATTTCAAAACTCATAACCACGGGTTTTTGTTTGATCATGTCTTGCTTGTCTAAATGTAACATGTAACATTCTAAATTCTAACTACTAAATAATTTTTAAAACAATTAGATAATGACAATGCACCACAAAACTAATTCAATAACTATATGTCTACACACATGATTATAAAATATCACCATCCATTGTAGGGTTTTCTCAAAGGAAATTGTTGAGTCCTCTTCAGACAACACACATCAGTTTAGGATTTTTCCCAAAGAAAAATGTGAAGTTCTCTTTGGAAAATCATGCTTGCATTTTTTCTGCAACTCATCTTTAGTATAGGAAAGATCTTTGTCATCATATATGAACCATTTTCATTATATGAATCTTCTCAATTGAAAACAACTTTGTCTCCAATGTGCTTTTGTAGAATGCAAAACACAAGAAAAAAGGTGGGTTTAAATTGTGTTTTATTTTAAAAAACATTTTAGCAATATTAAAATCAAGTGTTAAAAATAGGGCATATAAGACATAAATATAGAACAACACATCCAATTTATCTTAGTTAACTACCAACACGGTAGTTATGTCCAATCCCTTCAAATTGAAGGATTTAATCCACTAATTCACCAATTGAATCATACTTCCATTGAGCAGGTGCTAGTCAAATTTGAATGTGTTCAAGTTTTCACAACTTTCTAGCTTAGATCAATCAAATTGTTGAGGAATACATCAACTACTGGCCTAGGTTACAAAATAATAAGTTTAAGGCTTTTTTTGAATACTCTCACAAGAGGTTGTTTGCATGTTGTATTCTTATAAATTATTTCTTTGCACTTAGACAAAACAAAGGATAGAGAGTAAGAGTGCATAAACGGTTATATTGTGCTTATTGCATTGCATTGTTGTTGTGTTCTTCAATAAAGATTACACATCCTTTTATAGAGAACTTTAGGGTTTTTTGTCACTGTCCTGATTGCAAGAAATCAACATGTATCATGAATCTTCATACAACACCTTCAGAGATTGATTCTCCATTAAATTTGGTCCACAAATAGTCCTTGTAATTGATATGCATATCTTGATATGGAGATAAAGATAACACAAGATATCACGATCAAAGTATGTTACATAGATCTATAGACAAATAACGAATTCAAATTGTTGAGCAGTGAATCCACACAAAATTTGTTTCTTTATAGAGTTGATTTTTCATATAGCATTGATTTTTAAACAAAGTCGAACGATCAAATGCAAACGACCACTTGCTTTTTCAGAGGCAAAGAGATCAAATGTTTGTTGTGATTATTAGAGACAGACGATCACTTACTTTTTTAGAGACAAATAGATAAGATGCTTATTGTGATAATTAGAAGCATACATTCACTTGCTTTTTTAAAGGCAGAGAAATTAGATGCTTGTTGTAGTCATCAGAGTCAGACCTGAGCATTACTTGTATTACCAAAATCACTAGAGGCACATTTTAGAGAGTGTTTACCAGACTTAGAATATAGAAATCAAAGTGGATTATTGGTGTTCCTTTAACTTAATTCAATTATCTGAGAATGCAATGTAAAGTCAGTCAAATAAACTTGATCTAAGATTTGCACACTTAATCAGACCGTTAGTGTTTTAAATTGCTCCCACAATAATTTTGTTATCATCAAACAAGTAATGATCGTAGTTCTTCAACTTAATTTTGTTCTAATAGCTTAGACTTTGTATTAAAAATTGGGTTTCTACTGAGATGGATCGCAATATGTCTGTCACAGAATAACACAAACTTTTCTTAGTTGAAGCCTAGCTCTTGTAGAATTTTATTCATCGATAAAAGCTGTTTAGAAACTTCAGTTGTTGCAATGTATTCAATCTAAGTAGTAGATAAAACAACAAGCTTTTGTATCTTCGATAGCCACTTCCCCTCAAAAAGCCTCATATAACCAAAAATAAATTTTCTACAATCAAGAACACCTTTCATATATGCATATGTGGAGTCATCTGACGCATGTTGACCAACTCCAATGCATAGGCATACTTTAGAAATGCCTCTAAGGTATAGCAAGTGGAGTACAAAATCCATCTCTAATTTTGCTACTAGATAAGAATTATCAACGCCTATTTTAGTGACCAGTTTTACTTTTCATGTGTCTAATTTCGTCATTATTTCAATTTTTTTCTAGTAGTACTTGTAACTTTCACATCTCCAATTTTGATGTCCCTGCAACCGCAATATAATTGGGATTGAGGCCACATCAACTTAACTGCAATTCTCTACAAACATATCAAGAATCGCAACGTAACCACACACTGTAATATAAATCTTTGCAAGCAACAATAGCATAAGAATATAAAAATCAAAGCACTAATTAAGGACTCTGAAGTTGGACAAAATTACATGTATCAAAGCCGAAGATCTAAATCAAGCTTAGGCATATCTGATTCTTGCTTTGGCTTATCCATCCGAAAGCTTCCGGGCCATACAAAATTCAAAGCTTGTTCTTCAAGAACAAAGGGTGTCCATGCCATTCCAATTCCAGAACTCACATCGTCGAATCGAGCTACAATAGCAGAGTTTTCTCTGTTTTGTTTGTGCACAAGTGAGTGAGGTTGGATAATTCCAAGTGCCATTGATGATGTGATCATCCTATGAGATTGGTGGTAACTTCTAGCAGCTTCTCTTTCTCTTTTGTGTGCATTCTGGTGACCACCTAAAGCCTGTGAACTGTAAAACTTTCTCATGCAGAAGTTGCATGAAAAAACCTTGTTGTTTTGAACAGGTTTTGATGATTGAGATTGAGAATCTGGATTTTGATTATCTACTTCAAGAGGCTTGTCTCCTTTGATTCCTAAACTCAACCATTCTCCTATGTTGTCATCATCCTCTTTAGGGGTCATAGTTTCATAGTTGGTAGTGTTTTGTGATCGATCATCAAGTTCTTGTTTATTGATTGAGGATTTATCATTGTGTTTGCTCTCCTTAAGGAAAGTCATAGTAACGATTCTTTAATATTAGAAGTGTTTTGTGATACTTGTTTTGTGGTTGAGAGATATGGGAATAGATATGCCTATTCTTAAATACTCAATCATGATAGTATTAAATTTGTGGATGATTGATACCATTTTATAAATTTATTCGTAAGAGAATTTTTTTTTTTAATGTTTTTATATAATATTTTTGGATTAGGCTAACAAGTGTCCTTAGATATTTGTTAAAGAATTAAAAAAAATAAAAACTTTATCTTCATAAAAGAAAAATTTTAACTTTTAAAATTTTGAATGTATAATTTTCAATACACTTTTAAAAAAAAAATTATCTTTAAAACACCTTTAATATTTCTCAATATTTTTTTACATGTTTTTAGAGGTATTATATGGTGCAACAACTTTTAAATTTAGAGAAAGCAACTTTTTCTCTCTAAATCTAATATTAAACTTTAGAAGTGCTATACCATACAATCATACAACAATTACAATTATTACAAGTTGAAAAAATAAATAACATATGTAAAGTATGTTAATAAAATAATTATTACAACAATTGCAATTATTACAAGTTGAAAAAAATATAAAACATATTTAAAGTATGTTAATAAAAAAAATAATTATTGCAATTGAAATTTCGAAAATAATCATAAAAAGCGGCAAGAAAAAAATCTTTAAAAGTATCTAATATTTGGGGATGGTGGAAGTCAGAATTAACAGAAAAAAGCGAGTGGGATGATTGATTGCAATAAGTATAGAAATGGGGGGTGAATAATAATAATTGGTAAAGTGTGTATATTTTATGATCTCATCACTATTCACTACGTTATGTTTGTTCCAATATGAGTTTTGCATATACTGTTGTGAGGAGCATTGGACAATGCTATTGTCATAAGGTGGTCTTGGCAATTTATGGCTTGAGGTTCCTATTTGTCTTGTGGTTTACACTTCTTATAGCATCTTAATAGGTTCTTACTTAGTGGTGGTGGTCTTTAGAATACACCCTTGACTGTTCAAATCGTCTTGTACTATTATAGTTAGATTGCATTTTATACTTCAAGTACGTGTAACGAACAATATATGTACGGGCACATTTTCTTAGGTCGAGAAATATCACATGTAGTCTATGATGAATATTGATCATTAAAAATTTGCTCAAAATCCCAACAACAGTTGTGTTAGCTTTAAGTAGATGCTCAAGAACTTCTACGATTTTTCAGTTGAAACAGTAAAATAATTAATGTTGATTTACAAACAAACAAAAATAAATATAAGTTGATTTTTAATATTATTTTTTTTTTTTTTTGTTGAAATTGTATTGGTTAAAGCATGTCTCAGTCGTGGGAATAAGTAATACTATGTGCTTCTACTTACATCAAGTGACATAAATTATTGTTGTAATTTTAAATTATTTTTAAATATTGATTTATTGTAGATCATATGAGACGCTTTTGCACCTTAATATTCACTCTATATAGGTAAAAGTATTGAAAATAGAAATTGATGAGGATGAAATATAATAACTTACGGTAAAAAAATCTTATACTTAATTTTATTAAAGAAGAATTATGTTGTGTAATAGAATGCAAATGGTGATCTCATCTTATAATGATGCATTTGTATGCGTTCTCTTTGCCTAATAATAAATATTGAAATATTAGTTCTAATTGAAATATAGGTAGAGAATAGATCAATTATAATAACATGGGGCTAATTTGATTATCTAAAACCAACCAGGGTGAATTTATTTATGATTGGGAAGGTTATGAATTTCAACTACATATTTTTAATACATTTAAAAATTAGAACTATCACTGCATCAAAATGAAATATACAGAATTAATTAAAAATATTTTATATATAATCTATTTTATGTTGATTCTTTCAGTAATATTTACCAAGATCCGTCACCGAAATCAGCTATATAAAGACTTCAACTTGGTAGTTATAAAGTCATTTCCCCAATCAAAAGGAAACATTTAACCCATTATTATGAAGTTACATGCTCCCATCCTGGACCTTGATCAAACAAATAGTTACAGAATTTGCCACTACTTCCCATGAACTGTGAATTGGTACTTGTGAACCAGTTTGTATGGGTTCTCATCCAATTCGTCCGTTTCAAGAGAAAAAAGATTCAAACAAAAAAATTGAAGACATGTAGAAGGAACATATACAGCTAGCTACTGGGAGAGCTTTCAAATTTCTAGCCTTAATTATTTGGAAGTTTTGGATATCTAAAGATCAAATATTAATTTATTTAAATACAAACTCCTTTAAAAAAATACAGATATTATTTTCTGTTCGTATTTTTTTCATATAAGTAATGAAAATTTAAAAGCTAAAATAATATACAAACATTTCATTTTGAATTAATGATTTAATAGGATGTAATTTTTAAATTTTAATTAAATATAAAAACATTAATAATATTAATTAATATATTAACTATAACTCTGAACCCAAACATACCGACTATATATATTCCACGTATCCAATTCTCTTTAAGTAGTGATGCCCAAATTCGTACTATGTATCTATACGAACAACTGTCAAACATTGCTGTATAACTGTATTATTAATTGATCTTGGTTGATTTAGGAACCACAAATTTTATATGGAGAAATGAAACAACTTACGTGTATGCACAAAAATATTGGCATAGCAGTACAGTAAATGTTGGTTTGGTCACGGTATGGTCCATCCAAGACATAAAATGGACTTTATGTTGTTGTTAGGATGACACAATGCTTTGGGACAATCTGGTGGTCCGTTTAGTTCGTTTATTTTTTGTGGAATAAAGTTAAATTTTTTAATCTATTACTATTAGTTGGTCTGTTGTGTCTAACTTGTCAAAGAAATAGGAGACAAAACGAAACACGTTAGTTCATCGGGGTCTAAATAAAAAACTTTTTTTATCATAAATATTAATATATAATTATTTACCAATCCACAAAATATTAGAAAATTTTGTTAAAGTTTATAGTTTATGTTATTAATAGTTTGTAAATTGGTATAATAGAGACATGAAATTTTTATGATATATTCTATATTTTTAGAAGATAATTTTTATATTTTGTTTGACTAATTAATTTTATATTTTGTTTCCCTTAAATAGTCTTTAATTTTATTTATATAATTTTTAAGAATTTATTAATTAATAAAAAAAAACTCAAAAAATTGATGTAACGGTCTAGCATTCCTCTAGTCCGTCTTATAAAGAAGTTCGGTAAAATTTTAACTTATTAACATTAATTGATATGTCCCACCCTATCTTATTCCTTTTTTAAACGAGTTAATAATGTACTAGTTAATAATGTACTGAATTAACCCATTTTACCATCCCTAATTATTGTTAGACATGGCAAATGACGCATGATCGGTACTACATTGAAACAGAACACATTTTCACTAAAAAAGAGCAGATTCTGCTCAATTTAAAAAAAAACATGAAACTACCATTTTCTACTTTAAATATTAGAGATGCCCTAAAAGTATAAGTATGACTACTAGCGTCAGTTTTAGGCCTACCAACAAAATTTATTTGTTCTTATAAACAAAAGACCACTTATTATTGAGCGTTAACAAATTCCATCAACGTTAAATGTGTATTTTATTTTTGAACTTGAATATATATTTTGTTAGTCTGTTTGATCCTAAAATTGTTTAGAGAGAACACAAGTGATATTTTTTTTTTATTTTCGGAGAAAAATCTAAATTTTATACTAATAAAGATAAAGTTTTAGTAGAATATATAAATAGCAGTATTATAAATTAGTTTTTAAAAATGAATTGATAAAATTTAAAATTTTAATATTCATCACTATTTAAATCGGTCTAAAAAGATGAATTAAGCAAACATACAAATCTAATAAATCTTTCTTTATTTAGTGACTTTAGTTTTTTTTGTTTAAAATAGCCACTTAGTCTATAGTAACCCGACTTAATATATTTATAGACAACATAACATTTTACTTTACTTCTTAAGTGTTTAATAAGTACAAATATCTTTTTGACTTTACACAGAAACAGAATCACATCAATCTAAATTTTTATATAAAAAAATATATTACTACTTTTTTACTTAACTTTTTACTCTCTTAAAAAATGACTTTATATACACTAAATATTGTGCATCCAGTTGTCGCTGCACATTCTTTTATTTTATTGGTAATAATGCAAAACTCCTATTTTGGAAGTTAAAGGGTTCCTAAAAAGTTGAGAATAATGGTGAGAAAAAGTTAAAAGAAAAAAGTGTTGTGTGAGTTTTTAAATTACCTTCTAGATATGACTGTTGTGTGTTGTCTGGTTGTTATTGGGCTACGTCGTCTATCCACAGCAGAAGATGTGGATTTAGAGCAACCACTACTTTTCATTTTTGGAAATCAGTATATTTTCCTCAAATGCTGTTCTTAACAAATCTTATGACTCATGTCTAAAAGAAAAGTTTATAATTTCCTTATTATGGATCAAATAATGAAGCAATTGTTGTGATCTTCAAGATTCGCTATAATAAAAAACTAATTGTTAGATCGTGGCTTATTATTTTTTCTAATTTTAATTTAATTAATAAATATCAAAATTATTAAATTAAATATTTAAATTTAAATTCAAATTTCGTGGTTGTGTATAAATTTTTAATAAATAATTTTATCAATAAAAAATATATGATAAATTAGAACAATTTTTTTCAATACACTACAAAATTGTTGACTTATTCGGTTGATGATTCAAATACTTAGGGCTCATTGATTTCTTTTCAAAAACTGATTAATTAAAAAATAGAATTATTGAAAACTGTTGAGTCTTAACTTTGGGGATTATAAAAGTAAAACTGGTTAAACTTTGTTTGATACATGTCAATGTTGTTTCTTTTTTATTTTGCAAAAGGCCAAAAACATAAAGCACACGGAGAATCGCTAGTTTTCATTAATAAACACATTTGTAATTATATTGATTTTCAATATGTAAATCCAACTTAATCCAAGCGTAAGCGTTAAACAACAATAAATTTAGTGGTTGACTTTTACCCTCCACTCATATACTCCTTCATGTATACTAGACATTGCCTCGTAACTGATTTATAGATAATTTATGCCAAGTTCTCATGTTTTCATCTAAAATAACAATTGCTTCATGTTTTAATTATGTGATAGTTTTTTTATAGACATTAAATATATCATAAATCAATAAATAAAAGGTTTTATTATATATTTGATCTCTCATTTTAATATATTCAAAAAAATATTCTCTTTTTTTAATATCAAAATTTAGTTCATTTATTTTTACATAATTTGCAGTTTTTGTTCAAAAACATAAATTTTATCTTAAAAATGATTACTTTTAGTTTAAAAATAATAATTTTTTCTCTAAAAATTATATTTTATTTTCAAAATTATAATTGGAGATATGAATCACCATATTTTAGACTAAATATCTCTATTTTATAAGTCAAAACTATAGTTTTGGACCAAAACTACAATAGATGTAAAAATAAGACAAAAAATTTTGATTTTAAAATTAGAGCAATAAAAAAATAAAAAAATGTAATTAAACCTAAATAATATAGATATCACTAGTAGAATTTTGTCTTTTTAAATCGGTTAAAATGTATATTTTAAGTCGGTTTCGTATTCGAGTTAACAACAAACGACTTAAAAAATATGGTGTTTTTTAAATGGTTTCATGAATCGACTTAACAGAGCTTCATCATATTAAGTCGATTCAACTTAACTAACTTAAATATCATAAATTCAGTATAATACATCATCTTTTTAAGTCGGATATTTTGACCAACTGACTTAATAGATATAATTAAAATAATAATTTTTATTTTATTTTTTATTTATATAAATTTCTCATTTTGTTTTCATGCTACTAATCCATGCAATATTTCGTATTAAATTTCAAATAAGAGTTTTGCACTTATAATCACAATTTTATATAACCATATAATAATCAAAATATACAATATCACAATATCTCATATTTATAAAAAACTAATTAAATATCCATTAACAAAATTACAAAATTACAAAGCTACAATGTAGCAATATTCAATAGACATATATTACTATCGTCATTTTCTTCAATTAATTTCAAAATAAAATCCACATGATATTAATTTCAAAATAATATTCAATTAATCGAGTCGTCAAATATCTGGAAGAAAAAAAAACACACAATCAATATCGGTTGACATATTTTTTTTTCCTTGAAATAATATGATATTATTTAAATGCACATATACTGATAATTTTATCAATGTCACAAAAATTATATATCAACACTATAATTATAAAAAATTATTAATATAAATTTATTATTCAATAAATTGAACAACCTGAAATGGTGGCGGTGATAAATTGAACAACCTGAAATGGTGCCGGTGAAAAGCAGTTGCGAAGCAGTGAATAAGTGGACGTCAACCAAGTTAGGCGAATTGGGCGAAGTGAAGAAGTGGACGTCAACCAAGTTGGGCGATGGATGTGGAATGGAATTGGGCTAGATATATGCAATGGAGTAAATATAAAATGTTATGTGAATAAAATGTTACGTGAATAAGATGGAAGATAAAAAGTTGCATGTAGTTAACTGTGAATAAGATGGAAGATAAAACATTAACTGATTATTTAGGTCTCTTTAAATCATATACACGATATTTGGCTCGGTTATTAATATAACCGCATTAAACAAGTTTTAAATATTTACAAAATTGTCACCGCCTTATTTTGTTATGTCATTTATAAATAACCGAATTAGTTATTATAAACGTGTTAATAATGTTTCACATATTTACAAAATTGCCACCGCCTCAAATTGTTAACTAGTTTATACGTTAAATCGATTTAAATATACCTCTGTCTCATTTGTTAAGTCTCGTGGCAGATAAACCACTTAAATCTACCGTATTAAAAGCTCAATTTTGTACTAGTGTATAAAAATTATTTTGAGACATTAAACTTATTTCAAATTATTAAATAAGTTCAAAAGAACTTGAACATGGGTATACAATGTAAAAGAAACAACAAAGCATCTTAGTTCAAGCCTAACATATTAACGAACAACTTACCCGAACCTTCTATCATAACTGCAAGATGGACAAGAAGAAAATATGATCATGATAGACACGATAACTCATTTATATCTATATTTTGAGTCATTTGATGACTATCCTACCATGACTACGATCGTCGAATGACAATTACCATTTTGTGATTAGAAAGACATGAGTCCTACATTAGTGGATAATCCGAGAATCATGGATTTCTCTTATAATGATCATAGAGAAAACTTTCTAGAAACTCTAGAGGAATCCAATATATAACAAAGACCCCTAAGATCATAAAGATACACTTAAATTATAATCCTAATTTTTTTTTTATTCTTTGACAAACTCTTACTTGATTGTCGGAGTATGTACATGTATACCCCTTGGCGAGGAGCTAGGAGTAAAGATCATATGCATTCGTCAATCTATCACTCTACCACTGACCTCATAACTAATACTATGTACTTGATATTGAATAAAAAAATATTTTACCTTAGTAAAGTAATATATAAAAATAAACTCTTTTGAAATTTTCAATTTAAAATAGGAATTCATTTAATTTGTATATCGAGGATAAGGAGGATATAACTATAAGGTTGATTGGGGTGGAGGAGTCAGGGAGTAGAATGATAAAGTATGTTGCATGTTTGACCTTGATGCTCAGCAAAATATTAATATTTTTAATTACTAACATTGATCGTCACAAAAAAATAATAACGCACTTTTCTTCTCTTCCTACGTTGAATAAAGAACACACCAATGTTTTATTCCTTCCACTTTATTGTTCTGGTTTGAGTTTACTGAGTTTCGTGTGTGTTGAGTTGCAGCGATATATGTAAACTCATTTCATGTAAATGCACACAAATTAATTAGTTCATGTATGCTTAAGTTATCTAAATTTACGTTTGCTTAGGCTAATTGAGTTTACCTTTAATTAAGTCAATTCAGTTTCGTAATTGTGTACATTACACCTTAAACCGTTTGTTAAAAGAAATATAGAGAGTTTGATATATGGATTATCAAAAATCTTAAGATATTAAGTATATGAGTTATCATTCTTATATATCAAATATTTACCATGTTCATAGTCGATATAAAACTTATCCACTCACACTTGAACCCAACAATCTCCTCCTAAAGTATAAGTCTCTCACATCCTATACTTGCATTACCGTTATTACCAACATAACTCACCTCTTGTAATTTATATAATTATAACAATTTTAGCAACAGTGGTTGAAAATGATAGTTATGAAAGATGACAATCGTAATAGTAATTAATCGTCAAAGGCGGTCGTAAGAGTCAAAAGATATAGTTGATATTGGAGGTGGTGGTCGGAGTGTGATCAACTATGATTATATTAGTGAATGATGGTGAGAGTTGGTGGTTGGAGACGAGTGATCGATGATAGCGGTATGTGTGGAAATGGTAGTCGGCGAGGTGACGAATGTTGGAGATGGTGGCGACTAGTGGTCAAAGATGATGGTCATGGTTATAGTTGAAGATCGATGAATAGTGGTCGAAGATAGTTGTGGCAATTGTTAGAAGTGGTTGGTCAATGGTGTTAGCGGTGGTCAAGGGTGAATGAGTGATAATGACGGAGGTGATCAAAGATGATGTTGGTGGTTGAGGATGATATATGGTGGTGGTAGAAAGTGAGTGGTAGGTAGTGGTGACAATGGTCAGAGGTATGGTAGTGATGGTTGGAAGTTGAGTTGATCAATGATTGTTAGAGTGGTATTTATGTCTAATGATGATATGACATGTTAACTTAAAAACAAAATAAAAAGTTATAAAATTTATTATTTTTGTTTTGAATTTTGAAGAAAAAAATTAAATAAAAATTAACTCAACATTTTATTTGAAAATATTTTAATTTTGAAATTGATTTTTAAAACAAATAAAATCAGAAACTTATGACCACCTCCAACGTGCTCTTGGAGATTGAAAATCAGAGATTTTTAAAAATGGGTTATTAAAATTTAAATTAAGTTTTGTCAAAAAAAAAAAAAAATTTAATAAAGTTAGTGTTAATATTATTTGTCTTCACTTTTGACCCCACAAATGTCAAATTAACTTCATGTTAATATATTTGTATTCGTTGACCTGCTGGCCCAACAACGATGGCCTCAGCCTCAACCCCTCTTATCATAACACCACCTCCCTTATCCACGGCGGCGCCACCATCCACACATTCATCTCAAGTACACATCCTCGCTCTCTTAATCGATAAATCCAAATCCAAAAACCACCTTCTCCAAATCCACGCAACACTCATCCGCCGTGGCCTCGACGACCACCCCATCTTAAACTTCAAACTCCAACGCCGCTACTCCACCGTAGGCCACCTCCACTACTCCGTTTCCCTCTTCAATATCACCCGTAACCCAAACGTGTACACATGGACCTCCATTATCCACGCCCACACCCAATCAAATCTCAACGACAAAGCACTTGCTTACTACTTTCAAATGCTTACCCACAACGTTCAACCCAACGCATTCACCTTCTCTTCCCTTCTTAACGGTATCACTCTTCAACCCACCAAAGCCATTCATTGCCACGTCATCAAATTCGGTTTGTGTTCCGACTCTTACGTTGCAACGGGTCTCGTTGACGGTTACGCAAGAGGTGGAGATGTTTTTTCAGCTGAGAAACTGTTCGATAAAATGCCTGAAAGAAGCTTGGTTTCTTTGACGGCGATGCTTACGTGTTACACGAAACACGGTAAGCTCCGTGAGGCTCGGTTGTTGTTTGATGAAATGGAAGTGCGTGGTAGCGATCGAGATGTGGTTTGTTGGAACGTGATGATTGATGGATATGCTTCAAATGGGTTTCCGAATGAAAGTTTGTTGCTTTTTAGAAAAATGCTTGTTGAAAAAGTTAGGCCTAATGAGATTACTTTGGTGGCTGTTCTTTCTTCTTGTGGTCAGCTTGGTACTTTGGACAGTGGTAGATGGGTTCATTCTTACATTGAGAATGAGAAAAATGGTTTGGCGGTTGAAGTTCGTGTTGGTACTGCTTTGGTTGATATGTATTGCAAATGTGGGAGCTTGGAGGATGCTAGAAATGTTTTTGAAAAAATTGATGGTAGAGATGTTGTGGCTTGGAACTCTATGATAATGGGTTGTGCTGTTAATGGGTTTAGTGAGGAAGCTTTTAAGTTGTTTCATGAGATGTATGGTATGAAAGTTAAACCAAGTTATGTTACTTTTATTGCACTTTTGACTGCTTGTGGACATTCTGGTTTGGTTAATAAAGGTTGGGAGATTTTCAATTTGATGAAGAGTGAGTATGAGATGGAACCAAGGATTGAGCATTATGGGTGTATGGTTAATCTTCTTGGTCGAGCGGGTTGTTTGCAAGAAGCTTATGATCTTGTGAGGAGTATGAAGATTGATCCTGATCCTGTGCTTTGGGGAACTCTACTTTGGGCTTGTAAACTCCATAACAATATTTCTTTGGGAGAGGAGATAGCAGAGTTTCTTATGAGCAATGATTTAGCTAGTTCTGGGACTTATGTTCTTCTATCGAACATTTACGCTGTTGCTGGCAACTGGGTTGGTGCAGCTAAGGTGAGATCGTTGATGAAAGACAATGGAATTGAAAAGGAACCTGGTTGTAGTATAGTTGAAGTTAACAACAGGGTACATGAGTTTGTTGCTGGTGATTTAAGACATCCTAAGAGCAAAGATATATATTTTATGTTGGAGGAGATGAATGGTTGGCTTAAGGGAAATGGTTATAGTCCAAAGACAGATGTTGTTTTACTTGACATAGGGGAGGAACAGAAGGAGCTATCCTTGGAAGTTCACAGTGAGAAACTTGCATTGGCATTTGGGCTTATTAGTACACGTCCAGGAACTACAATCAAGATTGTAAAAAATCTCCGTGTTTGTTTGGATTGTCACGCTGTGATGAAGATGATATCTAGGATCACTGGTCGTAAAATTGTAATGAGGGACCAGAACCGGTTCCACCATTTGTACAATGGTTCATGTTCATGTGGAGATTTTTGGTAAACTCGTTCACAAAATTATTTTACTTGAGGAAAATCACCCATGCCAAAATTGTTGCCGTTCCAGTTAACTGAGGGTTCTTAGATTACGATATTAAATATAATACTGAATTTCAATTGTATATTTGAAAATGGTATTTGAACCTACTAGGCAATTGGCATTCCCAGAAAGTTTTTGCATTTGAGAATCAACGGAGCATATTCCCAGAAAGTTTTTGCATTTGAGAATTGACGGAGCATATGATAAGAGAATGTTAGTGAACATGTCACATAAAATGAGACCGTGTTGGTGTGCCTGTACCCAGAAATATTGGAACAAGTGTCGGGCCTCATCATCAAATTCAGTAATTTTGACCATCATATAATAAATCTAATTCATTTTCCAAAGCATGTGTGGATGTATTAAAGGAATTGATTGGTGGTAAACTAAAAAAAAAACAAAAGGAAACCTTATAAGATATTTTCATTCCATTACAATTTAAATATCCCCTAAAACTGAGATGTATACTAACATACAGAGCTGTTTCAGTATGACACGTGAAAAATCTGAATTTATCTAAAAAAATTATTAATACTCTACCTACCAATTCCGGGAGTGGATTGTCTACAGATTTTAAGCTCAAAGGTGGAATCTACGCCTTCCATTAATAAAGTGAGGAAGTCTTTAATACCAAAAGAGGGAGATTGTACTTAAGTGTGGAGGTTTAACCATTCCCATTCCATCTCTTTTCCATCGAACATATCATAATAATAGAAGAAATCGGCAGAAAATGCTTAAAAGGCAACTAAATACACACTACCGAAGTCAAGCGATATCTATACAAGATATTGTCCAACTAAATCTATACATTTTTTTCTTCTTATGAGCGCAGTCCTACAAATTACTCTTCACTAATAATAACAACTTACAACATGATCCAAGAAAAATGAGTTGTGCCTACAAGTTAAAATGGGAAACCTATCCACCAACATACACTTCCACCTATCTAACCTAGAGGAAGGAAAAGAAAGAATCCAATGTACCAGCCAGAAGAACATGGTCTTTCCCATGATCACATTCTAAAATCCAAAACACAAACTGTATTATTGGCAAAACATGCAGCAATCTTGTCCCCCTCCTTATTCCAACAGACCTCGAAAATGCCTCCACTTCCTGCATATGTTCTAACAATTTTGCCTTCCTTCAATGACCAGATGTGCAAGGATTTGTCAAGAGATCCACTTGCTATATACTCACCATTGGGACTGAATGCAACTGAGTATACAGGATGCCTGTAAAATAAAATAAACATGTCAGACAATAAAGGACAAATTTTGTATTTTTCTACTAGTGAATCCATCACATAGTAAATCTACAAATGTCTACAACTTGGAAGCAGAAAACAGAAAGAGGCTGATGGGTGGGGAATCTTATACTATGCTCTCGGACAAATAAGCTAATAAAACAGTACCTGTGTGCATTCAAGCTGTACATGAGTTTCCCGAGTTCGACATCCCATAGCTTTACAGTTGAATCAAATGAAGCGCTGCACATAAAGATGTAGACGTAATTTTTAACATGAAATCATACATTTTCCCATAATACCCAGACAAAAAGGAAAAAATGCAGGCATCTTCACAATAATAAACTGCTAAGATGAGAATATTTGGCAAAGGGTTGAAGACTGAAAGAAATCTAAAATGAGAAACAGTGTGCATGTGAATTATTTACTGAGATATAACAATTACTGAAGTAGGTTCCTCTGCAGTGTCAAAGCTAAGCTCCTCAGATTTTACACTCCAACCCCAGCTGAAAAATTGCTAAATGCTAATGTGTCTAACCAGTTCGTTTCCCCACATTCCCCATGCTTCATATACCTCCCGGCTAAGCAGAAACAAAATTAAACAACTCATCTCATTTCCTTTCATACCTCTTTAAACAACTCATCTCATTTCCTTTCATACCTTTTCCTCTTATAGCCACACTAACATTTGGGCCTTTCACCCTGCACAAATGTTCCTTCATTTGGGACTTTATATCCACGGATCCCATCACTGGCATCTGTTTGAATTTCAACCTTGTCCTCAAGGCTGGTCAGAAAATACTGGAATTTGGTAGCCGATTGCAAACGCCTCTTTCTCTGCTGCCTCTTCTGCAGACTGTGACACTGACATCTTCAGCCCATGTAGTGCAACAATGGTGCTAGTAGGTAGCTCTTTCAAGAATTACTCCATCCCAGCAAATTTACTTTCATCCCCAAGGATAGGTCCTTTATGGCATGCAATATTTTCAGGTATCATATAATTATAGAAGAATTCAGAAACATTTGACAACTGAGCCTCTCCATGGATAGCACCCAGCCCAAAAAAAATCATAAATAAATGGATGAAACAAATAATTAGAAAGAAAAATAAAAGACCCTTTCAGAATTAGGGTACACAGTCACTGAGTGGGGATAGAAAGCGTAGCAAGAGTGTAGGAAAGAATGAGCGCAACCCGGTCTGGAAACAGCGCTTTTGCATGTAGTCCATATTCAGACAGGTGGCGGTCTTACAATCAAGATTTTGATCTTGACAACAGTGATGTGCATTTCCTCCCTTAGCAGTAACTAGCTTTTTAACTCATTCACCTCTTTCATTTCCTTTCTCACCTTTCCTTTTACCAATACTATGTCTTTGCCCTTCCCACACGCTAGCACCACAGGGACTGTCTCCCTGAGGCATAGATCCCATTAAAAACTAAAGAACAGTACTTTCAGAGATACCCCAACACAATAGAATATATGGTACATAATTATCATTTAATTAAAAATAATTGATATGATGGTGGGGTAGTCAACCAAAGAGTCATACAGCAGAAAACTTTGAGCGAACAATTATAATCAATTGGAATTAGTAGCACGCCAAAGGTAGCACTTCATTTTGTATAGTTCGGTAAACACAACATTGCAAATCACAGCATTACCAATTTCAGTCGGAGGATTGTTGTCATGACCCGTCCATTTAAGATTAAGGGAACAAGGATATAGAGAAAACAACAATTATATATTACGGGAGAAGCATAAATAAATGCGTAGATGAAGACTTTAGTTGTTGCTTGTTTTGTACAAATAAATGCACGAAATCAAGAGTAACAAACATAATTTCACCAGTAACTAACTTACCTAGCTAACACCAATTTTTTGTTGGGATTATTTGTACCAGGACCAGTGGGGCTCCATCTGATGGTATATATCTCCTGCAAAGAATTTTATTTAGTTTTACCAACAACACAGAATGTGTAATTAATTTGATATGCAAACACAAAAAAGACATTCAAAACAAGCAAAACTCGGGGTACCTTGGAATGCTCCCTTAAATCATGAAGATACTTATCCTGCTTCAAACTCCATATCTATAAAACAATGCATCCAACCAAAGTCCAAGACATCAAACGCATACACTACAAACACTAATTTCAGAAATTACTTCATAACTAATTGATGATAATAAATAATAGTGCCAAATAGTACCTTTGCTGTGATATCATCAGAACAGGATGCCAGCAATGAACCTGTGGGATCCCATTTGACACAGTTAACTTCCCCCTGAAAATGGAGCAAGGTCATTGGCAGATGTAAGACTTGTCCAATCACAAATGCATTTATGAAATATCTCAAATTTATACTTTCGAAAAAACACAACAGACAAAATGATCATATCTCTGAACCTTCGACCTAATAGAACTATGATATAAAATGCAAACATGCAAAGCCTACAAATTATAGTTAAATGGAACTCTACTTGATCAAAGAAAACTACAGACCGAATTCGCAATCCAATTAATTCATATAGTGCTAGCCATTTTTAAAAGAAAACCAACTAAATAGTGAGGCATCTCAGGAAGTCAGGTCTCCATGTTGAAAGTAGCCAGAAACAACTTTTTACAAAACCCTTCCTCCTAATAGGGTATAATTTGAGCACCGAAAGTAGCTTGTATAAGGCTGTATTGCAAAATAAGGTATCGAGTATAAACCTGGTGTCCAGCAAAAGCTTGTACAGGGCGGGTTTCACCAATCTTGCAGACATATATCATATTGTCTGTCGAACTTGTGGCAAAAGACGTATTGCTGCGCCAGTCAACATCAAGTGTTGGACCTAAACAACACATCAAGCCTCAATCAAAAAATCATTCATATGTATGGTTAAGAAAATTAGCACCAAAAGTTCTTTTTATAGTATTCTCCCTTGATTAAATATACATCAAACTTTTCACCTGAATGAAACTCAAATTGTTGTTTCCACTCCTCTGCCTGCACATCCCAAACAATCGCAGTTTTATCACAACTACCAGTCAAGAGATAATCGCCTCTCTTATTCCACTTCAGAGAGAATATCGGTCCCTTGTGTTTGCTTAATGTACTCTTCAGTTCACCTAGTCAAAGATAACCACCACATGATCAAATTCAAAACACTGATCAAGACTGAAGTCCTAAAAGCAATGATGAGAACATTTATGACTGTAATAAGTCAACAAATATACGATAGGAAAAAGCCCAACCGCAGTCCCTTATCCTATTTTATTTATAACGCACAAGTCATTGATCTCTTTTCCCAAATAGGTCATTAAACTCTCGTAATGTTAACAATGTTGGTCTTTTTAGAATCTCTGTCTTAAAAAAAGGCTTGTGCGGCCATTACAACGTAAATTTACTGTTTAACAAAAAAACGAAGGGATACAATGTTCATCTTCATCCTCATAACTCAGGCAGCTATGTACTTATGTTGACTTAATTCTTTTCTCATCTACCCAAATATCACTGTTGCAGACACATTTTTGTAGAGGTCAACAGGCCCATTGAAACTTGAGCCCATATATTTTATAATGGTTCCTTGTTATGAAAGTCGAAGGATCAATTTGGGAACACAAAAACATAAAGGGCTATTTCATCACAATAAAATAACTTACAGAACCATAGGAACAAATCTTTGAAAACGAAAGCAAAGTTAAAACCAAGTGCCATTTTTGTAATTAAAAACAACAATAGCAAATGAAAACAGAAAACATTTGCTAAAATCAAATAGGTCCTACTATACCCATGGATTCAGACAACCCATTAAAATAATAGCAAACAAAAATATAATACCAAAAATTAAGAAATTACAATGTACAGATAAAGAAGAATGCCCAACCATTAGTGGACCAAAGTCGTGCTTGCCCATCATATGAACCAGTTGCAAGAAGTGTCCCCTCTCCCTGTACAACAACCACCATAGTAAATTCCAGGTATAAAACATTATATGCAAATATTACAGATAATAACCCTCAAATTTCAAATCCAAAAGTCACAAGAATAATACCCATTGCAAAATCATGGGGGTATAGCTTCACCACAATTTTTCAGAAAAAAAGCTACAGAAAGAGTGTTTTAAGAAAATAATTTTCAAGTTAAATTCAAGTTTCTGGTTTATTATGGATTTGTATAGTTTCAAAACACATTTTCTGTTTTTATTTCATGTTTTCACTATAAATTACAAATTAGACTCCTGGTTTTCACTTTGTTTCCTGTTTCCAAAGATTTGTACACTAAATAAGGAAAACAACTTTCTTTGTTTTCACAATTTCATGTATAAATAATTGAACCCAGGAAGCAAGGCAACATTTTTGTAATTAAAAGTGAAACTAGACAATCGATTGAATGTGCCTGCAACAGGTGAAAGAAGCAAAGAGAGATCAAGAAACACAACATTGCTTCTAATATTTGGAGAATATTTATAAAGTGTAGCTCAATACCGAAAGTAATGGGCTATTCATGATGGTCATTCTACAAAATTTTGGAAGGATTATTGGATATTAGGCTATGGAAAGCTTGTTGACTCAATAACTCAAGTCATTCCGCCTAGAGAATGAGTTTTCTATATCGAACTACACCAATGATACATATTGGAATTGGAGTGAACTTTAACAATTTCTACTTGAGAAAATTGTGAGAAAATTCGATCCTTGAAGCCTCCAACTGATACTTCTCCAGATATCCCGACATGTCTGTAAGCCACAAACAGCCAATTTACTCTTAACTCAGCCTATAATAATGTAACAAACCATGAGACCGATGCTGACTTGATAATATTGTTTAAGGAGGTTTAAAATAGATAGAGCCTGACCAGAGTTAGGATGACCCTTTGGAAGATGGTACACGGATAGCTCCTAACAAATGCTGAGAAATGTCAGAGAGGCGTGGCCTCCAAAGACCTGTCAACGTCGCATCTCTGCACCTGAGACCCTTATGCACGTTGTGAGGGTTTGTGAAGATGTCCAACTACTTTGGAATAGAGTTTTTAAGCCTGAATTTTGAAGTAAATTCTTTAGCTTTGGTACTAGGCTTGAACGGAATCTTACCCACAATGACCTTGGAAACATCCCTTGAGCATGAAAATATTCTTTGGTGTGGCGGTTAATGTACTTCGAAAGAAAACAAAAGAGTTTTGATATTTCCAGAGCTCGTTACTGCTACACCAAAGTACAAAAATAGAATGATTTGTGGCATTGCATTTCTAACCAAGTTGACTTTATTCATAACTCTTTGATCAAGAGTAAGGTTTTGAAGCAAGACTTGATTAACCCTAATAAAAACGAATGGATTAAACCCCCTATGGAAGTTATAAAGAAGAACATTAATGGTGTTTAACCTATATTGATGGCTCCTCGGCTTTTGGGGGAATCCTTTGTGACCATAATGACGAGTTCATTTGTGGTTTCTACTGCAAAGTGACATCCAGTAGCTTGTTATTTTTTGAAATGTAAGCTTTTTGCAGTAGTGTTTTATTAGCTCGTGATAAGGTATTTGTAATGTTATTTTTGAAACTGACTCAGTAACCCACTTATCCATGATCAAAAAAGGTTATACTTAGTTTACTCCCATGCTTATCTTCCTGAAAGAGATTATCTATATATTCCTGAAAGAGGTTATACTTTTTTGTTCAAACAGTTTACTCACCTTTTTCTTTGTTACATTTAATTTTTATGTATGATGCTGAAAATTATCATTCTCAACTTTTGTTTTAGTTAATATAATTTCTTTATAAATTAAAAAAAATGGTGATTATCTAAATTTAAAATAAAAAATGAAATAGTTTTAACTGTTGGATGAATGAGGCCCCTTCTAGTGAGGAAAATAGATCATGATAATCAAGGGCATATAACCTAGTCTACATGAAGCCAAGGCCAAGCCAAACTTATTTAATAAATATATTAAATACTTGAACAAAGCTTTTTAAAGTGTAAGCTAACTTTAAGTCATCCAAAAAACATTTTAAACCTAATAGGTTAGTCTATTGAAGTATATAATAATGTATAATATATTTGAAGTCCGTAAAATTAATAATGAAGGGTTCAAATAAGTAACAAGTGACATTAAAAGCTGAAGAGAAACAAATATTCCATCAGAAGGCTCGTTCATAATCATTTATCAACTTTAAAAATTTATATAAAATAGACTAAATTGCAGTCCATAATTATACTTATACCTCAGGGGAGGAGACTGTAGATTCTAAAATAAGAGACAAGGGAACAGTAAATTAAGTTTATCTCAAGGAAAGGGAGAGTGATTTTCCCTAAATATTATATGATAAATAAGTTATGCACAGAATTTATAGTATATCCTCTTCCTATTAATTTGGTGTGGCAAAAATGGATGAGGGGATGATGCAACTTCATAAAATTTAAGTCACAGTAATTAGAAAATTGATTCTAACATACAAATATAAGTAATTGCCTTGATATATATCAGAATAAGCAATTGAACTCACATTCCAATCAAGTGTAGTGACGTCTTTACTCTTTTCATTTGTTTTACCCCTAACATGCTTCAACACCAACACATCCAAAGGACCACTCTGAGAACAAGGTTTACATCTTCCTTCCGGTATAGTCCAAATACGAGCTGTCGAATCCCCAGACCTTAAAATTGAAATGATGATATGGTAAAGTGCAAGATTATTATAAGAAGCCATCTATCAAGATCAAATTTCCAAAATCACAACTAAAAGGGTATCGTAAATGTATTTTTTAAAGGTATTTTAAAACAACAACAAAAAATAAAGATAAAACAACATCATATAAAAACGTAAGTTAAAGTCACTGCATGATGGTATACAACAGTAAAGCATCAACTAAGATATAAAATAAGGTAACAAGGAAAGGTAGTCAGAATTCATTATGATAGATAAACCATCATGTTGACTGCCATAAGCATATCTTCAGATTTTATGTCTATTAAATTTGAGGCCTTAGGTCTTGCACATGCTGATTTACTTTTAACTCTAGGAGAAGTTGTTAAAAAATGTTTAGGAAAATATACATTAATACATGTTTTAAGCTTTAAGTATTGGGCTGTAAAGAGCCAACGCAAGCATAAACCATATGTAGCAGAGATGAGAATGTTGAGCAAGATGAGTGGAAATACTAGCCGAGATAGGATTATGAATGACAATTTTATAGAGAGGAGGGGCATAGCGTCTGTTAGAGAAAAGATGGTTAATATCGACTAAGGTGGTTTGGGAATGTGTGGAGGAGACCCCTGGATTCTGTAATAAGAAGAGTAGATCAAATAAAAGGCAAAATGATTAAGAAAGATTTAGAGGACAATGGTTTGGCTAAAACCATAAGCATAATATATAAAACTAATAAGAAATATTCTAAGGACAATAATTTGGCTATAAACATAATTTATGATAGAACATTACGTCATAGTTTGATCCATGTAGCTGATCTCACCTAGTGGGATAAAATTTGGTGGTTATTTCAAGTGTTTTGTAAAGAAAAAAGTAACTTCAAACTTATTCAGAAAAATGAAGAACATCTGGTCTGTTACAGACATACAGTTGATACTCGTGCAACCAGGCAGTATGCCTAGCTTACCGCCAGCTGACTTAATTGTATAACATAATACACTTTGAAAGCAGTTATTTCCCAAAACAACGGCTTTTTTAAAAATTACGCAATTAATTTTATTACCTGTTGAAAATCACAACAGGGTTACCGTTTCAGAAACTAAATACGAAAAAACAAATATCCAAATAGGTTTAATAATTTTGAAAAAACAAATTGAATGCAGTCAACTCCCCTCCATAAATAATGTATGTCAATCAAAATTGGAAGCCAGCAAATGGAAATCAAAGATGCAAAATAATATAATGCACATCATCCATTAAAGTTACAGACGCGTTGGCTGGGACTTGGATAGTTATCACGAGTCAATTGTCAATATATATTTTTATGCATACTTAATTAGCAGAGATACCTACCCAGATGCAAGAAGAGATGCTGAAGGACACCAGGCACAAGCACACACCTAAATAGATGGCGAGCAGGACAATTATCAGAGTTTTTTAGAATAAGCAATAGATGAAAGAAATTTACAAGTGCACAAACAAGGAGCATCAATGATGCACCTCACCTCTGAAGTATGTCCTTCCAAGATTGTCACATCTGAACTAGGAATTTCACGTGGCTGAGATGTTGATGTTGTACAGATATCCATTGGTTCTGGTCCTGTCGAAGCAAATGAAAACAATCATCCATATTTGAAGTAAGAATATTAATATAAAGCTTGCAACAACTAAAATAAGTGATTTCATTGATACACCCAAAAGTAGAAAAAATGTATTAAAACATCAGATTTGGTAGCAAAATACTATATGAAGGTATCATTTTTTAGTCCAACCACAATAATGAAGAAAAATTATAAAAAAATTTAGAAGGGGAAGGCACTCATACAAACAAGTATAGGTGAACAGAAATGAAGGATAACAAAGAAAAATAGAATTACATGATATGGACATTTAGCACAGATTACTTGTCAGAAAATGCAGCTAAAACCAAACATACAACAAAGAACATATGCAATGTAAGTAATGTAAACCATTATTCACCAAAAAAAGTAGTGTAAACCATTTCTTCCATTGAACAGTAAATTACCTCCAGCTGCGCCATTCACTTCATGCTTTGCAGTAACCTTGTCTTGATGTCTGACCACTTCTCTATCAGTGTGATTTACATGTTGCTGTTCTCGTTCTCTGGCATTTTTTACCCTCTCCCTATCCTTTTCAACTTCTTTCTCCTTTTGATGTCTTTCCCTTTCTCTTGCCCGTCCACGTTCAGCTTCATGCTCCTTTTCAACTTCTTTATTTCTTTCCTTCTGTAGTTTTCTCCTTCTCTCACTTATCAATTGCCTAAGTTCATGCACATCTTTTGTGATAAGATCCAAAGGTTGTAAGAATGAAAAATCTTCTTCCAGGTCTGCATCACACTGGCAGGCTTAAAAGAAACATTGATCAACATGAAACCTAGGGTATGAAAGCTTAAAAAATATCTACTCAAATGGACAAACATGATGTTCATAAAAATCAAGATTACAAAAACAGAGGATGCTAACATTACTCAAGTTGGCTTCCATCTCAAAGTACTGCAGTCCCTTTTGAACAAATGTAACAAGAGCACCCGGCGGTACCAAATTTCCATCAATTGGGCATTTGTTAATAGCAGCTTCATTACCAAAAGTATAAGCAGAATGTGTGAAACCTGCAGTAGTGATGTAATACAAGTATCCAGTAAATAAATACATTTGCAAGCTACATAGTCATTTGATAAATATGAAAAGCATCATATAAATGGAAAGAATGATCCTTTACAATTCAATACACAAATTACATTATATAATCAACCTCAAAAAGTTTTCCTAATTCTCATGGATGCCCTAGTCTATGTTATTCCTGAAGACAACAGCCCCAATGTATTCTTCTTCTTTGGTATCTTATCAAATCATTAGACTTAAAATTTTATGGGTAAACCACCATTTCAGTTCTTGAAAGTATAAGACGCTGTCAAGTCAGTTCTAGACTCGGTAAAAACACAAATCAGTTGTTGAATCATCAAAATAATCTCCGAAAGATACAACTTGCTATCATAAAAGTCTTTGAAAGATACAATTTATTGTCAAAATAGTCCATAACCGTTATAACGTCGGGAACCAAACTGACTGAGATTTTGATGATTTGAGGACTAATTGGGTTTTTTGTTGAGTCAGAGATAAAAGTGACAGCAAAAACCAAATTGACTGCATCCTATACTTTCAGGGATTAAATCGATGGTTTACCCAAATTTTAATAATGTAAAATTGACATCAGCACTTGCACGGTGAGAAAATATAGATTATAAAAAATCTCATTCTTCTAAAGAATACTTTTAAGGTCTAAGTCTTCTAAAAAAAAAAAAAATTACATTTAACCGTTAGGACTTGAGGCATGTACAAAACACTGACTCATCTGAAACATGATTTTATCTAATTTAGCAGATCTATAAAAAAGTGTCCTCCTGCATCTTCGAACAGAAATTTTCTTTTAACATGTAAAAGACTTCCATTTCTCAACAATAGAAAACCCTAATCATACAATAGCAACAACATTTAAACAGACAAGAAAACTTCAAAAATTCAAGAAACACGAAATCCGTGTAAACTTCCAAAACCCTACCATGTTACGAAAAGAGAGTGGAAAAAACAAATGAAGCAAAAAGCATGTGTATATTATATAAAGCAGAAAGAGATAAAAAAGGGAAGGGTTTAAGAAACCTGATTCGTTAAGATATCGAAATATAAGGAAGTTGAGTTCAACGGAAGTGATGGAGACCATGTTGTGAAAGCAAACAGCTTCTTCAATGGCCTTCGGAAACGGTTACGCGACCATGTGAGTGGCCGCCACGGAAAGGGGGGGAAATGGTGGGAGGTGGGAAGAGGAAGAAAGGGGGTGTATGAAGCGTTCTTGTGAGGGGTAGTTAGCTGAACTAGGAGAGTGAAGATTGATTAGATAACTCAACCGTAACAGTCACGCTCGCGGGGTCAGTTTACGTTCCGTCTGCCACCGTTAATTTCTTCCGCTTCCGTTTCTTCTCTTCTTTGCCGTCGGTTTTCTATATATGAGAATAATAAATGATTGACAATAGTATAGGATTACATGGTGTTTAAGGATTGGATTGGGTCGCTTTTGACCGATAACAATATCTTAATCATCAAAATTTTATATCTGGGTTCAATTCTTAATTTTTCAAATTTTTATCAAATTCAAATCAAGTTAATCTGATTTATAATTGAATTAAGTTGGATCGCGAGTCATAAATACAAAATATTTTTTTATTCTAAAACAGTGTAATACGATAACATCTTATAAATCATGAAAAAAATATATTTTAACATATTATTTAATATTTAAAATATATTTATAAATACAACAAAATACTTAAATTTATTAAATTAACAATAAATTATTAAATAAAATTTAATAACTAAATTATAATTATACATCAAAATGAATTCGTGAATTTTTAAATTTAAAATATTAAATTTGTTACTGAATCAAATACAATTAGAGTTGAATTACATTACATATTAGATAGACTTAGATGATTGATTTGTGAGTTTACTTGTGAATACCCCTAAATATAAGAGTACATCTTCAAATTCAATTAAACATTGAATATATTGTTGTTTAATTTAAATTATTTGTGATTCAATAACACTATAAAAATATTTTACATTTAAAATATATATAAATTAAATTATTTAAATTAATTGTTACAAACATATTCATTTTTTATATTCAAATAATTTACTTTAGTCAAATACTTTTGTTATCTTAAATTATAATTTTTGTTGATATTAATTATAAATTGTACATTATTTTATTTATAATTGAAAATATATATTAAAAGGATATCTCCATTATTTTATGAGAAAAAATGTATATTAAGATAAATAATTATTGAATATCAATGTAAAATAAAGTGTACATCTATTCAACTTTTTTCCATAAATTGTTTTCGATAGAGATGCTTTTATTTAAAGTGTGCCATATATTAAATATGT
>JBBPBS010000007.1:3005873-3019019 GCA_037974835.1 Cicer judaicum | reverse complement strand
TTTATATAAATTTATTTTTCTTTGTATTTTTTTTCAGTATGTCGCCAATCAAGTGTGATATTATTTTGTTTTCTCGTTTCAATATAGTTTTTATTTTATTCAGATTAAAATATTAGCTTTTAATTTAGATCAAACATATTTAATCAATTACTTGTTTTAGATATGCAAATATAAGTATTCAAATCCTTTTAATTTAGTCAACTTTTTAGTTATTTTATCATTTTGTACTATTAAATTGTATGTTTTGGGTTTATTTGCATATTCATCCTTTTTATTATTTTTAAAAAAAAAATTATATTTATATTGTTATCAATTGATTTACTCTTTTATTGAATGCATACTTTAATGTATTTATTTTGTTTCAAAACTATTTTTTCTTGATTTTTTTATCCTCCCATCTTTTTAGAATTCAATGTAACATATTTTGATAGATCAAGAATATTTGTCATTTGAAAAAAGAAAAAAAAAATAAAGGTTTATATCAATTTCAAAAAAAAATAAAATTCCAAAAAGTTTTTATACCACACTTATTCAAATATCTTTAATAATCATTAAAATAAATATAGTCACCAAAAATTTCAAATATAACAAATTTATGGCTTTAATCTTAGATGGTGGTGCGTGCTTCGATCTTCGTCAAATTCTTTGGGGACAGCAACATTTGTTTCAAGTCATGAAAAATATTTTTTTAGAATAACTTTTTTAAAAATATAATGATGTGAATTTTTGTTTTGGGATAGTTTTTAGAAAAAGATTGACCAACAGTTTTAATATTCCTGAAAAACAAATGTAGTCATAACAATTTTTAAAAATTAATATGAAACCTCATGGAAGTCTAGTTTTTCATCATCTCCCTTAAAAATAATTTTATGACCATATTGCATGGTATTTCGTTTTTAAGAATCTTTCTACTCAATTTTTTTTCTACTCAAATTAAAATGTTAATTTTTAAGATTTTTTATACTCAAAAGTAACTTTTTTTTTTTAACATTGTAATAAGTATGAAATTTATTTAAAATTTATAATGAAAAATTTGAGCGAGTTGAGCATGGGTTACTAGGGCAAAGAAAAAATACCATGAATTTTCTTTTAAAATTCTTTAAAATATCACAACTTAAATAGTACTAATAAATATACTTACGCGTTATCTATTAATGAAATTCCCACATTGAAAATGAGATTCAAATTAAATAAATATGAGTTGAAACTTTATCAACTAGACCAATCTATAAATATAGAAAATTAAGAATATTCTCACTTATTCATGAATACCCAATAAATTAAGTCAATGGCTTGAAATAAATACCCTTAATCTTCAGTTTAGAACCCTTCACAGAAATAGGAATTACTATAAGTAATTAAGGGTCTTTCATACAGAGGTTTCTCTAAATTGACAAGTATGGGCATATATACCTCCATTACAACCAAAAAAAAAACTTCTAATTATTACTTATCATGCATGTGTTGCAGCTAGGTAGCTACCTTTCCATGTAATTGTAGAATTTACATAGGACATGTGAACTTCTTCGTGCCATTGATACACCTTCTACCTACTTTATCTTACGACCACATCAAACTAGGCTGCTTAAAAGGGATGGTGTAGCAACTTGCATATTATTGACGGTGACATTCCTTTCTCATGCAGTTCCCACTAATGCCCAATATTTTAACTGTATCCTTTTTTTTTTTTTTTGTCTTTTTCAAGGAATTCGTAGTTGCACAGTGCTTATCCTTAGTAAGTGAATAATTACATTGTATGTAACTATGTATAATCTACTGTTGCACACAATATCATTTCTCACTATTAGTTGATATTTTTGTGAACAAGCTATTGATTGATATTAATTCAAATTTGTTCATGTAGTCCTAGTATGGAACCTGTAATACTTTTTTATATCAGCTTTGATACTAAATTTGTAAGAAACCATATTTACTATATAACGCACAATATGAGATGCTTATACAAATTGTGAGTGGCTGAGTCGTTCGTTTCATTGGTAGGAAGAACACACTTCTTCTGCGACAAGGTAAGAAGCAAATGGTCTAGAGTGTTGCATCAAATAGTATTTTACGAATCTTTTTGCCATGCCTTCATTTTTTTCACCTTTTGTATCTGCATGTCCAATTAGAGTTATTAAGGCCCTCCTCTCATCTTCAGTTTTATGAAGAAATTCCTTTGTTAATTTTTTTTTTTATTGAAAAACAAAAACTTCTATGCCACAACATTCTATATCGTGGTTTTTTAGTACTTAGACAACTACCAATTTTATTTTCTTTTTCTTCCCTTCTGTTGCATTTTATTTATCGATACTAATAGACTCTGTGATCCTAAATGCAAGTATTCTCCTGAAAAATGAAATGAATTCACCTAAGAAATGAAATCCGACCAAACTACAAAGAATTTATCCCATCCATAGTTCGAGTATCATTCTAGTTGTACAAATAAATAAAAAATAGTTAATATAGGGAAGAAAAAGGAATGGCGACAATATGACATTATCCTAGAAATAATTTATTTTCCTCATCGTCATTTGGGGAACGAAAGAAGAATTGAAATATGGGGACGGAACAACTGTTAGCTGTTGATTTTACCGTGAGATCCTTCTTAAAGCTACCAAAACAAAAACCGGGAAATGAAGCCTTCCTGTCATTTTGTCCTTGTAATGACTATATGAGTAAGATCTACAAGGGCTTTCCTTGATTTTCTTACTTCTTCATCGTCACTCTCAGGTAAGGAATCAATTGCTTCTGCTGCAAGGTTAGCATGCTTCACTGCAAGCTCCTTTGTCTTTTGTATACCTCGGCTCTTCCCAAGATACTCCAAAGCCTGCACATGCAAATACAGAAATATGTGATCGCGTAATGAGGTTGTATGATGTGGATTGTGTAGCAAGTAACAACATCTTAATTTGAAGGATAATCATATGGCTTTAGTTCAATGATAGTCATGTTACTGAACTTACAAGTGTTTATGGTACAAATTAAAATTCGAACATATAATAGATACAATTACATATGTACATACACATCTATATAGGTGTAGATATAATCAAATAATAAAATCACCAATGGCAGATTCACTAATGGCATCTGTCTCAAAATAGTTAATGATTTTGTGAAGTGGCATAAGAACTAGTAATATAAGACATGCAGCCAAGCAAAATGTATTAGCTTACAATATTAACATTGTCGGGGTTTTCAAATCCTTCTTCAACAATTTCTCGCAACTGAGGGAACTCCTCCATCGCAAATAATATTGGAGCTGTAACAATTCCCTGCAACATAAAAGTCAGCAAATAAATGAATTTAAAAATTCTTTAAATGACATCAATCCCAAAAAGGGTTTTCGAATTTCAACATAGAGATTCCATATAAATGCAAAAAATAAATCAAAGTGCTGTCAAAAACAGGGTCAAGAAAGAGAAGAATATATTCAACATTTATTTACAGCTATACAATGAAGATGTATCAAGTCATAAGAGTTAGCAAAACTGCATTTTTTTCTTCTAATTATCTTTTATCATTTTTATTCAATAAGTTGGATTTTTTCGGAAGACTCCGGTTTGTGATAGAAATTTACTTTGTTGTAGATTTATACATTTTTTACTAAATCATAAAATTACAAAATATATCAAAATTTGGGTATAGATTTCAATAGAAGACATCCGGGAATAGAAAACTGAAGAATTGTTGTTCTACTGGCAGACAATATATCATGTTCTACAAACTTGAACACCAAGGATTCACAGGCTTTAACCAAAATATTTAAAATTATAATTCAAAAGTCAAAATCAAGACTAGATGAAATTTATAATCATATTAAATTATGAAATTACATGGCGGATGTCTGATAAAGAACCCTTTCCAAGGGAAGCTGATGTGCCTGTGAAATCAAGCACGTCATCTATCAATTGAAATGCCAAACCCTGCAACACAAAGGAGAAAGAATTAAGTTACAGGATCCAGAAACATGTATAGTACTCACAGATTGGTAGAAAGATATCAATCATTTTGTCGCCAGATGTAATGGACACAACTAGAACACTTGGTTTAATTTCTTATCTTCATGAAAAAAATCTAACATAAATAATTAAACATGCTACTGTAATAGAAAAAAAAAACACTCGACACTTTAAATCCAAAAAATACAAACCAGGTTTTTTCCGTACTCAAAAGCAAACATTGCTACTTCAGCTGTTTGGCCTGCAAGGATGGCTATTGCCTTGCAACTATTTGATATTAACGATGCAGTCTTGTAGTACGTCTTTTCCATATAATATTCCATGCTGAAAATATAAACAATTGTTAGGCATAAAAAAAAAAAGGTGCCATATCCCTATGTCTCTATGTTTCAACACATTCTCAAATCTAAGACAGACAATTATGTGTTTTTGCAAAGGAAAACCAAGGAATTCTATACAGAAACCTTAGTCATTGAAAGTTAGTTACACATTATGTAAGATGAAGGTTAACTTCGCAGAAAAAGAAAAAGTACATTTAATGTGAGTTAGCAGATTCGGAAGCATACCTACACCGTTGATCAGATGTTGTAGTCATTTGCATGGTCTCCCCCGTTACAAGATGTTCTACCACTTTTGCCAACAGCGATACAACCTACAGATATACAGTCCTTAGGCAGATTACAAGGTGCATAATAACAATGTTCACCATCTTTACAGTCTTACGTGCATGTAAACGTATATCATCCGTTAACCGTACCTCTGTATTCTTTAAAGATGCCAAAGTAACACAAGCCCGAGAAAGCAAGAAATCTCCAGCCAATACTGCTAACTGCATCAAAAGTATATAACCAAAGAAAACCTCAAGCAAGCTACACCGACCACTATGAAATAGACATGTAAAAAATATCGAACAATTATGGACAACTGGCAGATATTATGCAAGGAAAAGGAAAAAAAAATTCATACACATACCTTATTGCCCATTACAAAATTTAATGAACCAATACCACGTCTTGTATCTGCATCGTCTAATACATCATCGTGAAGAAGGCTTGCCACCTGAGAAAAAATAATGCCTACATTATTTTGTAAGTAATAATGTGTAAAAATGTTTTTAAACAAGTGTAGAAAGAGGTGTTTAAAAATTATCATTGAGCATTTTCACAATAATTAATGGTTTCTGGATTCTGAAGGTAAAGCAATGAAAAGCTCAAAAACTCTCCTAAGACAATTATTTAAGTTGAGCACAAAATTTCAATGTCGACTTGATTGATTAACCTAAGGAACTTACAAACCTATAGAATAAACAAATTCAATATCTGACTAAGAGTTAATTAAGTTCAGGCACAGTATTTCACCCATATTGAATCCTCTACATCCGTACAGCACCTATAGCAGGAGATACAATGCGAGAGAGAGAGGGGAGGGGGGAGCATGGAAAAACTACATGCAGAGAATGAGTAAGTAAAATGCAAAACAATATTGTAAAAATCTCTTCTCCTTTTTTGTCTCTGAACTTTATTGTGTGAAGATATTAGCAATCATATCAGTAAATAAAGTACAAATATAAGACAAAGATAATACCTAATTGAATGCCATAGGTGGGAGCAGGGTGAAACTAGATGCAGAGAATGAGTAAGTAAAATGCAAAACAATATCGTAAAAATCTATTCTCCAATATTTGTCTCTGAACTTTATTGTGTGAAGATATTAGCAATCATATCAGTAAATAAAGTACAAATATAAGACAAAGACAATACCTAGTTGAATGCCATAGGTCAGAGCAGGGTGAAACTAGATGCAGAGAATGAGCAAGTAAAATGCAAAACAATATTGTAAAAATCTCTTCTCCAATTTTTGTCTCTGAACTTTATTGTGTGAAGATATTAGCAATCATATCAGTAAATAAAGTACAAATATAAGACAATACCTAATTGAATGCCATACACAACAATTTAATCTATATGCTCTCAAAGACAATATTATTAGCAGCATATCGAAAGCATTATTTAATTAATGAAACTTTCTGAAGGACTAACATGGATCATCTCTGTTATTTCAGCTATGCGTTGTTGTCTTGAACGTAGGTCAGTTGTCGTAGTACCTCCTAGTTCAAAAGGAGGAGGTGCATTGGTTATTGGTAGATTTAATGCCGTTGACATTAACAATAAAACCTGCAAAAACAACCATTCATTAACCTAACTCCCATCCGCAAAATATTAAGCTAGACAAATCTTAAATGATACATGAGTAAACTCGTAAAATATGTATATTTTATTAACTAGTATCTATATGCAAAAGTCAACCCATGCAAAAGCAAACATTTCCGCAAAGCATACAACAAGATCTTCATATCATTGTCTTACTGTAGGCCGAAATCTTTTTCCTTCTACCCCCATTTTGAAGAAGTACTCAGCAGCTGAGGCAAGCTTCGGAACCTGTACATAATACCAAATTTTCATGATGAATATCTGATTAATTTTCTATGCATCACATAAAACAAGACCGTTACCATTTCCATGCTTATATTAAAAGCTAGAAAATTAACAAAGAACAGTCTCATACCTCAGCCACAACCATTTCTCGCAACTTG
Organism: Cicer judaicum; assembly: GCA_037974835.1. Lineage (NCBI taxonomy): Eukaryota > Viridiplantae > Streptophyta > Magnoliopsida > Fabales > Fabaceae > Cicer > Cicer judaicum. The sequence continues at coordinate 3,012,464 of JBBPBS010000007.1, read as the reverse complement.
TTACCAATAAGTGATAGTTCATCAGCAACCAATGAAAATGGATCAAGTTCATCCTGAGAACAATACATGTATCACAATCATAAAGAAGTTCGTAAGAATAAATAATCATAAAGAAGTTCATCTTGAGAACAATACGTGTTCATCCTGAGAACAATAAAATGACAAGGGGGAGATTTTCTACATTGAAATTTTTACAGAGTTAGTAAGAGATGCTACTACTCTAGGAGTTTACAGGTAAAGAAAATCAAATACAATATAATGTTAAACATATTTAAATTAAAAAAATAAAATTAAAAAACCCTTTGAGAAACCAAGAAAGAACTCAAGGAAATTGACCTCAACTAGGGAGCTGCTCTGGTGATGAATTTGATATCTACTACTATACAATGCTGGCATGCCCTTTGAAAAAATTAATCTTCTCATAACCTGAATCACACAAGAATCACGTACAAGTAAAACCCAGTGTCACAAATTTTTTCATGAAAGTTGAATATTTTATGGAAACAAAAGAAAACTGCATAACTAAAGGACAGAAGGAAGATAAAATATGACCTTGGAGTAACTAAAAGGAAAATAAACCAACAAAAAAGAAGCAAATCACAACCACATAAAATCCAAAGCTACCTAAGAGTCTTGTCAAGAAACCAATTACCGATAATAAATCGTGAACAACAATGTCTTTTCCCACAAGGTGAAATCTACTACGTGGATCAATGATCAATCATGTATATTTGGGGTCAAAAGATAGACCGTTTCCATTTCAATTATAATATGAAATACAAACATAAATGCAAATAAGTAAAATAAATAAATAAAAATGGTTTAGAGAACATTCACTGTGAATGTAAAACCGTTTTACACTAACACCCAATGAAAAATCCTATATATTGAAATTAGTAATATGATAGAAGAATGGTAATTGCACATTTCACAAATCACCAAAACGGAGTCATACTTCATACAAGTGTTGAAATCACACAGAAACAACACCAATCACCAAATTACAATCCATTGATTCGCAACAAGTCACTATACTATAACTTCACTGAAAGTAAACACCATAAGGCACTATAATGATGATTATTATATGCAGAATTGAATTGACAAAGCCAATAACCATAAAAACATAGCAAACACTGAAAGGGGTACCTGTTCAGTAGAGTCTGTAGATGAGTGAGAGATCAGAAACCGGTGGTTGTGATCTCTGATAGACAGAAACCATCGACATCCATTGAAGCTACCTCTGAGGTTTCTTGATATTCGAGAAAATAGCATCGTATTTGACGAAAGCGATTATGGGAGAGAAGCGAAGATTTATTTGAAGCGGCGATGGATACGTGGAATTAGGAGTTGGAAGCAGTAAGAGAAGAGAAGCACGAATAAAAACACGAACTCCTTTGATGCGAAAGCGATACTAGCACCATTTAAAAATGCGGTCTCGTTTAATAATGTAATCTAATTGTAATAATAATAATACAGTGACGATGCCAAACCTCAACCATGTATAATTTTTGTTTTCTAATTTTCTTGCCAAACAACTTACCAAATGTAATTAGGTTGTGAACTCAAGCCGAGCTGTGTACACTTTTTTGCCCGGCCCGACTCGACTCAACTCAATCGATTAATAACATGAATGAATTCCTTTTACGTCACATAATATAGGAATTAAGCTTTGTTTAATATGAAGATTACAACCAAGCACCAGTGGTCTAGTGGTAGAATAGTACCCTGCCACGGTACAGACCCGGGTTCGATTCCCGGCTGGTGCATATTTGTTGGGAGCCATGATGAAAATGTTTGTGATGTGGGTACATCACTCTTATCCTGAACCATCGGATGGACAAATATATATCTGAGCTCTCTTCTTTTTTTTATTTAATCTTATATAATGTTAAAACAATTTTTCACCTAATTTTGGTAATGGGTCGATCGAACTAAAAATTGAAGATGGTGAGCAATAGATGCAGACGAGAAATTGTTTTTTCACTTTAGGTTCCTTAATATATTTTTGAATTTTGTTTTGGTCTCAATTTACTTACCTCCATGAGATATGTTATTTAGACATACAAAGTACAAAATAGTGTTATTTACTATATAAAATACAAATAAATGTCTGTAATAATTGAATCAATAAGAGAGAAAAATAATATAAAATTCACAAAATTTATATACATACGGTATTCAAGTCGGTTTTAATGTCTAATAAACATTTATGTTTACTCAAAATGACACATAAGTTGGAGTTAATGTTTTGGACAAAAATTTAATAAAAATTAATTACATAACAAGTTAAGCGGCCACAAAATATTAAGAAATCAAAATCACAATAAGTTAAAAAGTTAATTGTATCTTTTTGCCTTAAATTAACAAGTTTACATAACACTCTATAGAGTATTTTAGACGCACGATTCAACTAATGTAGAGTATCCATACACAAGATTGAGGTAGGACTAAAAAGTTTTGAGTTATTTATATCAAGGACTAAAAGCTTGATACTCTGTTTTGAAAGGAGCAAATAGAGTCTCAAATATTGTTTTACAAATTTAATGTAAAAGTTAAGAGACAAATCATTAATGCATAGTATTTGCTATCCTCCACTCTTTTTCATATAAGCACCTCTTATCATTTATCATGATTAGGGACACATTTTTTTTTTTTATAGTTCATTAACAAATTTTCTATTTTCAAATACATTTCTTCAAACCCTACATAACAGGTTATTTATTTGTGTAAAGAAAAGTCGCATTGGACTTGTCCTTAGAAGCATTATTATTATTATAAATCAAGAGTACTTTAGAATGACTTTGACTTTTCTATATGTTAGTTAGAGTATAATCATCCACCTTCTCGTTGATTAGTTTTTTCAAATTAATGATTTTATTTAGTTCTTGAAAATCTTATTTAAATAAAATTTAATTCTAAATTGGATTGAAATGAATTTATAAATATAAATTAATTTAATATTATGAATAAATTTTTAGTTAAAATTAGTTTCGAACTAATTATTTGAGAATTTTTTTTTTAAAATTCTTTCAATAAAAAAAAGTTTTTGATTTTATTAAAAAAAATAATTTTTTTTTTGATAATTATCTTCTTGAGATAAATAATTTTGATTATTTTTTTAAAAAGATTTCAGAAAATGGATGTAAAAATTTTATAAGAAAAAACAATCTTAATTTAAAATGGTTTTTAAATTCCCTTACTCAAGGTGACAACGCCGACTTAATTTTACAAGCCAATTACAAGAAATACACAACTTCTGACTGGTCCAAATTAAGAAAGAATTTTGAACAAGACCAAATTATCTTTCTAAAGTTATTACTCAACACATGATTAGGGAAAAATCTATGTAAACAGAACTTTGCCTAAAAAGATTCTATGTTATTGTTAACAGAACATTTCTATTTCGGTGGCTCAAATTAGTTCCGTTTGATCCACATAAACTATCACGAGAAAGAAAAACAAATCTCGTGATAAGTCAAAATCGAAGACCACAATTAACCGCTGAACAATTTTGATTATTATAAAGCACAAAACCAACCCAGCCCCTTATATATAACAGCCACAACACATAACAACATACTTTTTTATCATAGAATCAACAAACATCACTTTGGCAATTAAAGACTCAACAATATACATATATATTAAGTGAAAATGATCCTATACTTCCATTACACCCTCGTCACTATTATTTTCCTTCTAACACTAAAATTTCTATTAACAAAAAGACTTAAAAACCTTCCACCAGGTCCATTAAGTATTCCCATAATTGGCAACATGCACCAACTAAAACACCCACTTCACCGCAATTTCCAAAATCTCTCACAAAAATACGGTCAAGTTTTTTCCCTACGGTTCGGTTCTCGTTTAGTCGTCGTCGTTTCATCACCTTCCGTCGTTCACGAATGTTTCACCAAAAACGACATCGTTTTAGCAAACCGTCCACCTCTTCTCGCAGGCAAACACATCGGCTACAATTTCACAACCGTCACGGTGGCTCCTTACGGCGATCACTGGCGCAACGTCCGCCGTATAATCTCCCTCGAGATTCTCTCAACACACCGTTTAAACTCCTTTTACGAAATCAGAAAAGGCGAAATCGCGAAACTCGTGCAAACCCTAGGTCTTGAATCTGTTAACGATTTCGCGAAAGTTGAACTGAAATCGAAGTTAACGGAGATGACATTTAACACGATAATGAGAATGATATCGGGAAAGAGGTATTATGGAGAGGATTGTGATGTGAGTGACGTGGAAGAAGCGAAAGGGTTTAGGGATTTGATTAAAGAGGTTATATCTGTGGGAGGATCGAGTAATCCTAGTGAATTTGTTGGGATTTTTAGGTGGTTAAATTTTGGTGATTATGAGAAGAGGTTGATGAGGGTTGGTAGTAGATTTGATACGTTTTTGCAGGGACTTGTTGATGAACATCGTGGAAAGAAGAAAAACGGGAACACCATGATTGATCATTTATTGAAGTTGCAAGAATCGCAGCCAGAGTATTATACGGATCAAATTATCAAAGGAATTGTTCTGGTAACTATTTAAACTTTTTTTTGCGGGAAATAAAGATATATTTAAACTTTTTTTTACTTTTATAATTTTAATAATGTTGTTTTTTCGCAAAGAAAATATTAAATAAAATATGTTTAAATTTTATTTTGACTTGACAGGTTATGTTACTAGGAGGAACAGAGACATCAGCTACAACATTAGAATGGGCAATGTCAGCGTTACTAAATCATCCAGAAGTTTTGAACAAGGCAAGGGAGGAAATTGATACCAACATAGGAGAAGACCGCTTAGTAGAAGAGTCTGATATTTCAAACCTTCCTTATCTTCAAAATATAATCAACGAGACATTTCGGTTGCATCCAGCGTTTGCATTGTTGGCACCCCATTTTTCATCAAAAGATTGCACCATAGGAGGTTATAATGTCCCACAGGGCACAATTTTGTTGGCTAATGCTTGGGCAATTCATAGAGATTCTAAGCTATGGAATGACCCTACACAATTTAAGCCAGAGAGATTTGAGAAAGAAGGAGAAACTGATAAGTTGATTCCATTTGGATTGGGAAGAAGGGCTTGTCCAGGAGCAAGCTTGGGGCAACGTACAGTAGGTTTAACTTTAGCATTATTTATCCAATGTTTTGAGTGGAAAAGAATAAGTGAGAAAGAAATTGATATGACGGAAGGAAAAGGGGCTACTACACCGAAACTAATTCCCTTAGAGGCCATGTGTAAAGCTCGTTCAAATGTCATCAACAAGGTTTTTCTAAAAGTCGATGAAAACATAAATGGAATAAATTAATAATCACTTTGGAGTGGTCTTATGAAGATCTATGTTTTTTTTTTTTTACCTATACACAATTTGTGGTTAAATAAGCATGTTAGGTTGCATCTTGAGTGTAATCATGCATGTAGTGTAGCCTATATCATGAGTCCTACCATAAGCCCTTGTATGTCTATCCTTGTCGGTGTTTAATCCGCTTGTTAGTTTATCAATGTTAGGCATTATCAATAACTACAAATAAATATTTAGTTCTGTCGAAAAACTAGGTTATCAAGTTAAATTGGTATAGCCAATGAGTAATTAATTAAACGTATATATTACAACTCCTAAAATTTTTATATTAATAATAAATTATATGCTAACCTATGTGTTGGAAAGATATATTTTTATTTATTTAATTTAAGTAGATTTAAAAAAAAGTAATATGAAATTTTATATTCCAATTTAATATTTATATTAATAATATATATACAATTTTAACAATATAGTTCATAGAAGAGAAATATCAATTTAAACGAATGACTTGAATAAATAAAGTAACATATTAATATTGAGATCGATAGATATGTCAAATATTGAAGTAATATATTTGATAATTGAAATTAAAAGATAGACTCAATTGATATACAATTGAGTTACAAAATATATTACTTTATTGGTGAAACTAAAAATGAAATCATAATGATTAACATTCAAACTTTTATTAACATGAATAGAGTAATCATAATGATTAATATTTTAGTTTCAAAATTGAAATCCAAAATTTATAACAATTGTAAAATATTAATCGTCAAACAATTATAAGTATACATCAAATATAAATAATTGCAAAATTATTTTAATTTCATGTCAATTAACACTATAAAACAATAAATTTAATTTAAATAATTTCAGTAAAATAAAGCTGATCAAAATTCAAAAGACATGACTTTGTCCATCATTTTTAAATATTTATATATTATATATATTTACCAATATTCAAAAATGAATCAAATATAAATATTTTTTGTTCTCTCACTCGATCATTTTAATCATTGATCTGTGTGGTAATTGTGATTTTTTTTTATTTTAAATCAAATATATTAAAATTTTAACTTACAAACATTCAAACTATTATTAATATTAATAGAATTAATATTTTGGTTTTAAAATCAAAATTCAAAATTTATAACAATTCAATTACAAAATATTAATTGTCAAACAATTGTACAACAAATATAAAAAATTGCAAATAAATTACTTTAATTTTATGTCAATTAACACCGTAAAACAACAAATTTAATTTAATTTATTT
>JBBPBS010000007.1:2972978-3005863 GCA_037974835.1 Cicer judaicum | reverse complement strand
TAAAAATTTAAATAAGTAATCAAATGATTTTATATTTAAACTATTCATTGACATTACTAAATAAATAGTTTAAATTTTAAAAACAAAATCATAAGTAACAAAAAAATTCTATTTTATTTGTTAGAATATAAATATAAAAACTTATGTATATTATATGTAAATGACAAAAATACTCTTATAAATAAATTATATTCATTTTTAAAATTTTAATTATTTTTCATATTTTTGAATATTAATATATCGTATTAATTTATCAAAAACACCTTTATAAACATAATATGATATAATTCTGAATTAATTTATCATATCTTATTAATTTATCGAACACTAAATTTAGACGAAATATGATAATTTCTTTTTATCATACCTGGTATTATGTACAACTAATATATTTTCTTTTATCCATCTTTGCTGGGAAATCCACTTACTCATTATATTCATTAAATTTTATTTTATGTAAGAATTGAATATAGCTACGTTGTGCCTAATGATAAGAATATTAAGCTCGACTAACTAATTGACAATACAATTGAAGCTTCGAGCCTAAACTTCTATTTATAATATAAATTAAGTATACATGCACAGGCTTTTATCAATATTAAAAATAAAAAATAAAACTTTTTATCAATAATATGAAATTTAAATAAATTTATTTCAATCGAGACACTATAGTTATAAAGTTAAATTGGCGTAGCTTGTAAAAACAAAAGTTAATCGGTGTAGCCAACGAGCTATTACTTGAACATATATATTACAACTCCTATAAATATGAAAACACTTCAAAATATTTAATTTAAAATAACTAGATATACACCAATAATATCAAAAAATTATTCACACACGATCTAGTCATATTTCATAATATTGTAATATATTTTTAAATGTATGTGTACAAATATTTACATAAAGAAAATATATAATTAACCGCATGTGTTAAATTCTTGCACTAGACTTAGGGTATGAAAATTAAATTCAAATAATAGTGTTGTTTTGTAGAAAAAAGGTGAGTGTAAAATATTTTTTTTTATTTATAAATGAATGTAAAATACTATAACTACTATCTACTATATCAAAAGTTACATAAAAACATTTAATAGTATTATTCAAATTAATTATATAAAGAAAGACGTTTCTATTTAAACAGTATTATTGAACATCATAAATATTAAAAATTACAGTAACTTTTAGCAGCAACTTAAGTTAAATATAACTAAACGTCCTAAGTAGATAATAATTCGTTGTTGAGCTGAATAAACAAAAAAATATCTATTAGTGGTTCATGATTTAAACTCAAAAAACTAATTTTTACTTATAAAAAAAATGTAACAAAACTTAAACTTACAAGTGCAAGCGAGCTTCCTTTAAAAAATTAAGTGACATTATTTTTCAAACAATTAATAAGTTTTTGTAAACTTTATTATCCTATATATAGGATTGTGTTTTCTACCACGCCAATTGATCAATTGGCCATGCATTACTTGATTAGTATAAGCATGATATATGCAACGTGCTAGCTCAAAAATCATATAAATGTTTTTTTAAGCAAAAACAAGCTATGCAAAGAACCAAGTACATCTCTTCCACACGTTAATTAATTTGATTGAGAAAGTGCATTTCTTCTCTCTAAATCAATTTTTTCACTCTTTCTTTTGATTATATTTATTTGATTCTTTTTTTTTTTGTAAGCTTTTCACTCTTTCTATCTTAACACATGTTTTTTACTCTTATTTCACACAGTTTTTTTTACTAAATTATTCATTATTTCTTTCTTCACACATTATTTTCACTCTTTCTTTTTTCATTTGAAATTTATTTTGTATAACTTTTCTCTCTATTATTTTAATAATATTTTATAAAATTTCAAAAGTAGTGGTGGATTTAACTGTATTGTAACCACCACAAATATGTTTTTTTTAAGATATATTATTTAATGATAGTTTTAATTGCATCAAAAGACCACAACTTTTTTTTAATATACCATTTAGTGGTGGTTTTAACTACCACAAGAGGTTTTTTCAGAGGCCACCATTGACCACAGCAAAGTAGAGGTGCCCTTTGGTTGAAGCAAGTTATAAACGCTTTTGGCTGCCACTAATTATTGTTTTATGAAAGCTTTTATGCTTTTTTGAAAGGTCTTTTCTGAGAGAAATAACAAAGTTTATAATAATTATTACATTCAACTTTAGATTTATTATACCTCATTTTACTTTGATAATAGCTATAACTTCTTCTTTCAACATCATTCAAATAAGCTTCGGTCTTGAGAACATGTTCTAATGGCTCTTTTTGTCTTTTCTTCATTTTTTCTTCTTGAACTTGTAAAGAACCTTCAAATTCTTCAATAGACATTAAGTCAAGATCTTTTGACTTCTCATTAACACATGACCTCATTAACACACACCACATAAATGAACTTAGGAGGAGTCAATGAACGAAGAATTTTCTCTGTCATACAAACATCTTCTATTTTGCCTGTATATTTTTTCATTTGATTAACAATTGCCTTCAACCTTAAGCAATAATCCGAAATTGATTTGGAATCCTTCAACTTGAAAGCTTCAAAATCCCTTAGAGGTTGAAGCCTTATCTTTTTCACTTTGTCAATGTCTTGAAGTGGTTTCTCCAAAATCTTTCAAGTTTTCTTTTGTAAAATGAGAAACACAACAAATAAAGGGTTTGGATTGTGTTTTATTTTAAAATAATTTTAACAAGATTAAAATAATATGATGAAAATAGAGCAGATAAAACATAAAAGTTTAACAAAACAACCAATTTATCATGGTTCACCACCAACATAGTAGTTATGTCGAGTCCCTTCAACTTGAAGGATTTAATCAACTAATTTACCAACTAAATTATACTTCCATTGAACTCATACTAGTCAAAATGATTGTGTTTAAGTCTTCTCAACCTTCTAACTTAGTACAGTCAAACTATTGATGGTTGTATGTGTTTATTGATATACGTTGTTATTGTTTTTTTTAATAAGGATTGCTCGTCTTTTATAGGGAGCATTAGGGTTTTTTGTCGTTGTCCTGATTGCAAGAAATCAATATGTATCATGAAGTTTCGTATTAAATCTTCATAGATTGATTCACTATTAAACCTTGTCAAAAATATTATTGTAATTGATTATGCATATCTTGATATGGAGACAAATGAAGCATACGATATTATGATCAGAGCATGTCAGATAGACCTTCAAACAAATAATTGTTGGATAATCATGAGAGAGACATGAAAAACTCTTTTTAAAATAATTCTCATGAGCGAAAAATCACTTTAGCCAAAAATCACGTAAGCACAAAACTTCACTATAAAAGTTCATGTGTTTACCTCTTAAAGTGTCAAGGTGACACATCACCAACACATATCATCTATCTTGAATCATATTTTTAACTTTTATCACCAACACAAAAAATTATTAGTGTCTCTACGTAGCGAGCACAAAATATAATGTGGTGTTTGCCATTCTATGAGGGGTAGTAGTAAATTAGGATTACTTGAGAATGTGTTGCTCTTCTATTTATAGAGAATGAGCAACTAAAACCTCAAGACTCTTATTTTGGGTTCAACACAAAATAATTTGTAAAATTATTATATTTAATTAAATCATATTTAATTCAACTAATTGTTAACCCTCGTTTGTTTAATCAAATCAAAATCAAGTAAATAAATTATAAATATGTCAATGTATTAAATTATATTTAATTAAATTCAACCTTATTTAATTTAATCATTTTGTTGACATCTAATTTTGTCTACTTTTTCTTATTATTTACAACAACCAAAATTACAAAAGGGGTGTTTTGGACTTTTTACCCTAACTTTTTATTTATTTCAATATATAATTTTTATTTAATTTTATGTATGATATTCGTTTTTTATAATAAAAAAAAGAGATATATGTTAGGCTTGTTAATAAAAATACTTTTTCTATCTTTTGCGGACAAAATTAAAGTGGTCGTCTTTACTTATCATTTAATTTGATTCATTAGTAAATTATAAGTAAAGAGAAACAGTTGTAGACTATTAGATTTTTTTAATTATTTAAAAAAATTTGTAATAGGTAGGCCAATTTTATTGATTGACCCTAATTAGCAATGACATATTTTTAAGAAAGTGTGTAATAAAAAAATCAATGTTATAAATTTTCTTTAATTGGAAATAATAGCAAGTATTTTTAAGGAACGTGTAATTGATTAATAATAATTGAGGACGGATTAAAAAATATCAAATGTTGTGTTCTTGAATCTGTCCACCAGAGAACCACTATTGATTTAATGTTGTTGTTGGTTTTACGATCAAGCTTTGAAATGAACTAATAAAATTAGGTCAGTTGTCGTATGATTGTCTTCTTCATTTGATTCGCGACCTCCCTTCTTTGTTTTATTTTCTTTCTTGCACGACAAATCTTAATCTCTTATATCACTGCTAGTCCGCATCATATATGTATCGCTGGCTCGCGAATCTGCTCATGTCATCATAGTTGTACAACACTCTTTTCACTGGTTTTTTTAGTTCTATTTTTATTTTTACAGACGAAAAAAGTAATGATATGTCGACTTACCCATCCAAATCCCATAAAGAAAGCTTATCCTGCTTTTTAGGTCTTGGCTTTTTTATATTTTACGTTTGTAAAGTCAAATATAATAAAAGTCATTCCTTAAATAATATATATATATATATATGGAGTGGAATTAATAATAAAATTGGTCAATATACAAATAATTTATATTAGTAATTACGTGTATTTTGATTTTTTATTGTATTGTAGATATTTAGGAGTAAGATATTCTCCCTGTCAAACTAAATTAATAAAAAAAATTGTTTTTTATTAATATAAATAATTTTTTTAGGGAAAAAATAAATAATTAAATAAATGAATATGTTGTACACAATTAATTATAGAGTAACCATACTAACAGACAATGTAGGATAATGATACTTCTGTACTCGTAATCGACTCTTGAATCCGAATTTTTTGATTCAAGATAAATGTTTTACCTAAATTTTTTAAAAATAAAATAAAATCGGTGGCGACATATTTTTCGTAGAAAAATCGTGAGTGACACATTTATTGTAGTGTTAGTCCTCTATACGTGGGACATTATAGAATCTCACTATAATGGTAATAATATTAAATATTATATACAATTTATATAATATAAGATATTATAAATAATGATTGACATCTAGCAATACATCATTGCTATGTAAATCATGAGAAAATTAGTGATAGGAATTACAATATGTAGTAAACATAATAAGACTTATACCAACTAATATGTGTTTTAAAATTTAATATGATCTCACGATTAAATTATATTTTATTTTTTATTAAATAAACTATCTATTATAAATTTTTTATTATATTATATTAATAATAACATAATAAAGAATGTCATATATATATATATAACAAAAATTATATATAACTTAAATTCATAGCATAAATAAAAATTTATATAAAATAGATTGGTGTTAAGACTTATACCAACAATAATAAATTCAGAGTGTTGATGATATACAAATTCATCTTCTTCATTGTGTAGACTTCTCATAACGTTAAATTTCATCAGAATATTGATTATCAAGTAGTCTATTAAAAAGTATATTTTGTGTTAAAAACTTTTAAACATGGCATTTAATCAATTTCCAAAAATGATAGTACGCTAATAAAAATCATGAATTTTGCGGAATCATGTAAGCAACAATAACATCTTTGATGTATTCTATTATCATTATTATATATAAAAGTCGTCTATTAGATTCTTTATAGAATTTGAATTTAATCTATTTACATAAATAAATCAGACTTCTTTTAATAAGTGGAGTCGTATACCTCGAACTGTCTGACCTATTTTTACTTTTTGATAAATGTGATAAGTAGAAAACTCATAGAGATAGAGAGAGATAGTGAGAACTAGAAACAGTGTTGATTTTTGTAGAAGCATTCAAAAATCAACACTAAAAAAAAAGAAAGAGAAACAAACGGGGACGAAGAAAATTCAAACCAGACGACTGAACATCAGCAAAAGTCTTCCTCTTATCCAAGTCAAAGTCTTCACTGCATCCCTTCTATTCCTTACTTCTAAAATTGCAATCATCATCTCTTCAAAAAAAAATCATCAACCAAACACAATATTCCTCCCACCAATGGCAAGTCATAACGACCACACAATCTTTTCATTTGCTTTTTTTCTTCTTCAATTCTCATTACTACAATTCCTCTCACTCGGATCATACACTCCCCAACTCACATACTTTATCAATTGCGGTTCAGATACCAATATTAAGCAAAACAACAACGTTTATATCGCTGAATCAGACCCCAATTACCCTAAAAAAAGTTTCCACAAAAGCTACACAGAAAGCAATCCATCATCAACATCTTTATCTCTTTACCAATCAGCAAGAATTTTCCAAACACAATCTTCATACGAATTCAATACCAACCCAAACAACACATACTTGCTACGCTTCCATTTCTTTTCATTCTCTTCCCCAACTAACCTTTCCACCGCTAAATTCAACGTTTCCGTTTCAAATTTCACTCCGTTACTAACTTTTGACGCCAAAAACACCACCAACTCCAATTCTCCTTTAGTGAAAGAATATATAGTTAAAATCATGAGAAGCACTTTCAAAATCACTTTCACGCCTCAAAAATCATCGTTCGCGTTTGTTAACGCAATAGAACTCTTCAAACTCCCTCCCCATTTAATCACTGATTCAACCACACGTTTTAATTACACAGCATCCACTAGTGAACCTTTAACTCCTTATATTGGCGGTTTACTCTCACGAGCTTTGGAAACTAAACTCCGTCTTAACGTCGGTGGAGAAACCGTCACTAGAGATACCGACAACTTATCGAGAGAGTGGTTACCAGATGACAGTTATATAACTAATCCAGAAAATGCTATGAATTCTTCCTTTGACAGTATAATTAAATTCACTGCAGATGATGATAAATATTTTGGTCCAAAGGATGTTTATGGAACTGCGAAAGAGAGTATTAACGGTTCTAAAGGTTTAGACATTAGTTGGAGTGTTCCTGTGGAGAAGAATATAGATCATCTCCTTAGGCTTCACTTTTGTGACATTTTTAATCCAGAGAGTGGTCTTACAAACTTCTTTCTCTTCATTTATGACACTTATGCTGCCAATGTAAATGATAACGTAGAGGTGTTATCTCCTTATTATGATGACTTTGTTGTTCGTTCCGATAACTCTGGGCTATTGAAGGTTACCATAAAGCCTAATACAACGGGCGTTGCTGAACCAAATGCGTTTTTAAACGGGCTAGAACTAATGAAAGTGATTGAAGCATCGGGTTTGGCTGACTTAGACGATTCTGATTCGAAGAAGGTTACTCTTCCTGTGGTGGTTGGTTCGGCTGTTGGAGGTCTAGTTTTGGTTTCTGTTTTTATTGTTGTTTTTTGGATTAGTAAAATCAGGAAACAAAAGGCTGTTGAGAATTCCAATTGGTTGCCAATTCCAGCAGCAGCTGGAGGAGGGAGTTCTCATAGCAGATTAACTGATGGAACAACAGTTCAAGGATCACCTCTACCTAATATTAACCTTGGCCTGAAAATCTCCTTCCTTGATCTTCAATTCGCGACGGAGAATTTCGATGCGAAGAGGATAATTGGAAAGGGTGGTTTTGGAATTGTTTATAAGGGGGTTCTCAAGAATGGAATAAGTGTTGCAGTAAAAAGAAGTGAGCCAGGTTCAGGTCAAGGGCTTCCTGAATTTCAGACTGAGATAATGGTTTTGTCAAAGATTCGTCACAGACACCTTGTTTCCTTAATTGGGTATTGTGATGAAAGGTATGAGATGATACTTGTTTATGAGTATATGGAAAAAGGTACACTTAGAGACAATTTGTACAATAGTACAAATATGCCTTGTTTGACTTGGAAGCAAAGGCTTGAGATTTGTATTGGTGCTGCTAGAGGTCTTCATTACCTTCACAAAGGAGCAACCGGAGGAATCATTCACCGCGATGTGAAATCCACTAACATATTGCTTGATGAGAATCTTGTAGCTAAAGTTGCTGATTTTGGTCTTTCAAGAACCGGTCCTCTCGATCAGCATTCTTATGTCAGCACAGGCGTTAAAGGAACTTTTGGGTATCTTGATCCTGAATACTTTAGATCACAACAGCTCACAGAAAAATCTGATGTTTATTCATTTGGGGTGGTTCTACTTGAAGTGTTGTGTTCAAGACCAGCAATTGAACCGTCGCTTCCAAGGGAACAAGTGAACTTGGCTGAATGGGGATTGCTCTGCAAAGACAAAGGGATGCTAGAAGATATCATTGATAATTCCATCAAGGGACAAATCGATCCAAACTCACTTAGAAAGTTTAGTGAGACAGTGGAAAAATGCTTACAAGATGATGGTTGTGATAGGCCTACAATGGGCGATGTGTTGTGGGACTTGGAATATGCTTTGCAGCTTCAGAGAGGTGCAATACATAGAGAACCACATGAGGACAGTTCTAGCAGTGCGTCTGTTTCGATTCAATTGCCGAATGTTCGGCGTTTACCATCTCTGTCTACACTGAGTGAAGTGGATGACATGTCTATTGGGAGGCTTGATGAATCTGATAGTGCAGCAGATTCTGTTTTCTCTCAGTTGAAAATTGATGATGCTAGATAGAATTTCATGTGGTGTCTCCAGTGGAGGAGCTGTTTTATTAGATAGCTCACTTCTCTGTTTTGTCCTTGTTTTTTTGTATTATTTTTCCCCTTAGTCATAGGTGCTGCTCAATTCCCAATTGTAAGATTAATGATGAGGGTGTCTATTTCTGATGATTGCAATAAATTTTTGGTAACTAAGCGTATTATGGATAGCCCTTGTTGTAATGCTTGAACCAATGTATGTTGTCTATACTGTGGCCAACAATGCTAGTACATACTAGTATATATTCAGTTTTCTTCCCCATTTTTTGGTATCAAGGGCATGCAAATTATGCTGAAACATTAATCCAACATTTGACTTAGGAGCATGAAGCATGAAAGGATGTATGGTTTGCATTGCTATCCCTGACGTTTAGGTGAATGATGTCAATAGTTTTGGTCACATTCTGCATAATGCAGACCTATTGCTGTACCTTTTGGATATTGTCATAAACAATAGATATCTTGTGCTTTTGTTTTATGCTCTTAGACTAAAACTTTGCTTCTTCAAGTTACATGTTGATCTAGAACCTCATTGTTATGAAGGAGGCATAGAGGTAGCAAAAGGATTCCCTCATGTACATGTTGATCTAGAGACACTGAACGACTAATTGGTCATCATGATTTCTGGTATGTTTCCGCATGCTAATACTTTCGGGTTTTAAAGGATTGATTTTGGTTCCAACAAATTAATCATCTTGTCAAAGGAGAAGAGAGTGGCATTATTGGCCTAGCAGCTACTGAATACATTTCTTTCTATCCTGCTTATAGTAACCAGAATGACATAATGATGATCAATACAAACCAATCAAATTCAATTAACACAAATAGCATATTTGTTTATGTGAAAATAAATATAATACATCTCGTTTTGGTTCATCCTTGTGATATTATTAATTCCTACCTTTATTTCAATCTTCTGTTCTATTTGATATCATCATTTCCTGCTTGGTCGAACCAAGTTAAGAGAGAAACTAACATACAACAATTAGAAAGCTATAAGTAAAAAACAAATACAACTAGAAATAAAGCTATGGTTACTAAAATTTGGGATTACAGAACAAAAAAACAAGTATATCTGGGAATCAATCTTTAATTGAAGTAAGGAGAATCAAATCTTGTACAATTCTCATACTTTGATCTAGCTAGGATAGCAAGCATCCAAAGGTTGGATTATCTCACAAAAGCTAGTCAACCACTTTGTCATATATTGGAAACCAACTTCAAGTAGTAATTATTTATCTCCAAAAGAACATAAAATTGGTCACTACAAGTCCAATTAATATAATTAATATGAATAATTAATTATAATATATTTTAAAGTTTGTCCATTGTGAAAAATGTCACCATTAATGATTATGACTGGTTTGGCGGTATGTTTAGATAGTTTCCACTCTCCATGCTCCTTTGAATTTACTGGTGCCATGAGAACATATATATGGCTTAATTAATCGTGTACGAAACCCATTTCTTGCAAACAAACACAGGGTTCAACTCAGAATTTCTTTATAGTTTATATAGCTGGATTAAAATATATATTTCACACTAATAAGTCTTGTAACTTACAAGTGGTGGTGGCACCTACTTCAATTCATCAAACCATTTAAACCTATATTTGGTATCACTGCGAGACGCAAAAATAATAAAAGCAACGATCATCCAAAGTCTACACATTTGCAAATTATCCTGATTCTTGCTTAGTTTATTTTTACTGTGGAATGCATTCGTGCTGTTAGAGAGATTTCACTAAATTATGTGACGAGGGAGTTAGAGAGATTTCAAATTTTTTTGTTAAGTGCTTCTATGATTTTGAATCCTGTATTTGAGAGTTTATGCTTCTTTAATCAGATCACATTTATTTGAGGATTTGAATCATCTATTATATATATTTAAAACAGACCTCTGAATGCCACGTCACCCTCTAATGCCACATCACTCTCAAATGTCACTTATACAAATATTTCCCACATCAGCCAAAAAGCTCATGTGGACCTCTCCTCCTTTTTCCCCCTCTTAATCATGCTCTCAATACCTAATCTCCTTCAATGGTACTCTATTTTTCATCTTTCTTCCACAATTTCTTTAATATCTTCAAAATCTATTTGATAATATTATTTTATAATAAATTTATAAATTATAAAATTATTTTACAATTATTTTACAATTATTTATAATTTATAAATTATTTTACAATTTGATAATAATTTATAATTTATATTATTATCAAATTATTTTATAATATTATTAGTCATTTATCAATAGTAATAATTTATATTATTAATCATTAAATTCAATAAAAAAACCCGACTAATCACTCCTAAATATCGACATAAATGTTATAAAAATTCAGGTAATTTATGTAATTCCCTCTCAACGAATGACAACAATTATTTAAATTAGAGATCACTAATAACATAAGATGAAGATTTGTTAAACTTATAGTTTTTGTACATATTATGATTATAACATGATAATAAAATATATGTTCTAAACTAATTAAATTATTTGATTATTTTATATATATTTAAAAATATAAACAGAAAAATATTATTTTATTAAATTATTATTTTTAAGTATTATTGCATTGTCAATATAATAGACATAATCTCAGCCAAACAGTCTCATAAATGTTTATGCCAATAGATAAGTTCAAAAAAAACCAATCCAAATAGATCATAAGTCAAGTATCTCACTCTTTTTTAAGTTCAACATTAGTGCAACATATTACATTGAAAACACACAAATCTGCTGCTCTAGACCCGAGTCTGCTGCTTTGGACCCGAGTCCGCTGCTTTGGACCCGAGCCTACTGCTCTAGTGCCGAGCCTGTTGCTCTGGACATGAGCCTTCTGGTCAGGACCCGAGCCTGCTGCTCTGGACCCGAGATTGCTACTCTGGTGTCGAGCCTGCTGCTCTGGACCCGAGCCTGCTGGTCTGGACTCGAGCTTGCAGGTATGGACCCAAGCCTGCAGGCATGGACCCGATCCTGTAGGCATGGACCCGAGCCTGCAGGTCTGGACCCCAGTCTGCAGGTCTGGACCCGAGCCTGTCAGTCTGGACCCGAGCCTCCTTCTCAGGACCCGAGCCTGCAGGTCTGGACCAGAGCATGCAGGTCTGGACCCGAGCCTGCTGCTCTGGACCCGAGCCTGACAGGTCTGGACCTGAGCCTGTTGGTCTAGACCCGAGCCTATTGGTCTAGACTTGAGCCTGCTACTCTGGACCCGAGCCTGCTGCTCTGGACCCGAGCCTGATGCTCTGGATCCGAGCCTGCTGCTCTGTACCCGAGCTTGATGCTCTTATTTTTCCTCCCTTTTTTGGCCAACTTGTGAGAATTGAAATTCTAACTTTTTCAATTTGTCTACTATGTGTGGTTCCAACGATGGCCATCTGATAGAGACCAAGAATAACGGTAGTAATTAATAATAATTACTGATAGGAAAAATACACTCAGTAATGGAAAGAAAGTGTGTATTATTTTTTTAAATGAAGATATTACAGAGGAATGAATATTCCTGCACCTAGAGCTAAGCTCATTTAGAGAACAGATCTTTCTGCTCTGCCCATGACTAACTCAATGATTCTCATGAGATACTCCGCTTCTCGTCTTCACATCTCAATATAAAATAAACTCATCACACAAATGATCCATCCATCTTTCTCTTCCATTTCCATGAATGTTACCTTACACTTTGTCCTACTCTTATAATTTTTTAAAATCTCAATTTTATTTCAAATGACAAATACAACTATTTAGATTTCAGATATAAGTTAGATTTTAAAAAACAAACTCGTGTGGAAGTTAAAAAACACAATCTAATTTATTTATTTATTTATTTTTACTCTTTATTGTCTACCAGAGTTTTTTTGGAAATTCATCCAAAAAATAACAAAATGTAGTGTAGGAGTTAAGCCATGGGTTATAAAATCTAATTTCATAATAATGCATTAACCAAATTTAAATTTTTTTGGATAAGCTTGCTAAATATGTTAGAACTATTTAAATTATTACTTTTAAGTATTATTGCATGATCAATATAATAGATCTATAATAAAATTTATTGAAAATAATACAATTAAAAAAATACATTAGAAATTGAAAAACTGAATTATTTTTAGATAAATTTTTCTTGTAAATGAATTAATTATTTTTAGTTTTATCTTTATGAATGGTTTGTGAATCCTTATAACAATATATATTAGATTGGTGTTTTATTTGGTTGCTCTTGGCTTTTGAGTATCCTTGTACTATTTTTTTCTTATAATTTTCATGTTTAAAAATATGTACTAACTGTATATTTTTTCAAATGACTGGATTTTTTGCAAGCAAGTTGCTACATTATAAATATTAGATTATGGCCCTTGCGCTGCACGGATATTAATTAATTTTATAAGTTTTGTAAGTAATATTTTATGTATTGTAAATATAATTATCTTATAATATTATTTTATTGATTTGTAATAATTGAATATGATTAGGAAAATTAAAATAATAGAAAATTATATTTATCACAATCATCTAATTTAATTTTTAAAATATTTTTTAAAATTTGTATGATAATTTATTATATAGGATAATTGTTTGACTCATTGTAGTGTGATTATTAATTTATTTTTCAACATATAATGGTACTTGTATTTATTTGATGAAATAAAATGTAAAATACAAATCCAAAAATAAGATGTAAAAATTTAAAAATATGATTGACTATTTAATATTTTTTATTTAAAAAAAAATATTAATATTGAATTATATTGCAACGTAGTCTAAATTTATTTGTTTTATTAGTATGATAATTAATTGTGAGCATGAGAAGTTGTTGTAAAAAAAAAAATTATTGAACATATTTTATCAAGAGTTTGTAAAAAAAAAAATATATAATAGATAATAGTTTTTAATAATTGGAAGTAACTTTTTTAATAATTTTTCATATATTCGTATTTTATGATTATTTTTAATAAATTTATGTATTTTCTGTCAAATAGAATATATATTTTTATTTTATAAAAAGTTACTAAAAAAATAATATAATTGAAAGTAACTATAAATAGATTAACATTAATGAGTAATTTAATTTTTAACGTATAAAAGTATTACTAACCATAAGTGGAATAATATAATTGTTGATAAAAGGAGAAAGAAGATTTGATAAAGAATATTTATGTTTGATATTTATGAGTGATTAAGTGGTCTTTTTTCATCGAATTTAATGACTAATAATATACATTATTTACATTGGTAAATGACTAATAATATTATAAAATACTTTATAAATTTATTATAAAATAACTTATAAAATAATTTGATAATAATATCAATTATAAATTATTATCAAATTGTAAAATTATTTTACAATTATAAATTTATTATAAATAATTGTAAAATTATTTTATAATTTTATAAGTAATATTTTATGTATTATAAATATAGTTATGTTATAATATTACTTTATTGATTTGTAATAATTGAATATGATTAGGAAAATTAAAATGAGGGAAAATTATGTTTATCACAATCATCTAATTTAATTTTTAAAATATTTTATAAAATTCGTATGATAACTTATTATATAGGATAATTGTTTGACTCATTGTACTTTAATTGTCAATTTATTTTTCAACATATAATGATAGTTGAATTTATTTGATGAAATAAAATATAAAATACAAACCCAAAAATAAGATATAAAAATTTAAAAATATGATTGACTATTTAATTATTTTACAATTTGATAATTTATATTATTGTGATAAACTTAATAATTATTTTACAAAATAATTTATATTATTAGTCATTACAAAATAATTTACAAAATAATTATTTTACAATATAATTTTAAAAATATGATTGTGATAAACTTAATAATTATTTTACAATTTATAAATTATTTTACAATTTGATAATAATTTATAATTGATATTATTATCAAATTATTTTATAAGTTATTTTATAATAAGTTTATAAAGTATTTTATAATATTATTAGTCATTTACCAATGTAAATAATTTATATTATTAGTCATTAAATTCGATGAAAAAAAGACCACTTAATCACTCATAAATATCAAACATAAATATTCTTTATCAAATCTTCCTTCTCCTTTTATGAACAATTATATTATTCCACTTATGGTTCGTAATACTTTTATACGTTAAAAATTAAATTACTCATTAATGTTAATCTATTTATAGTTACTTTCAATTATATTATTTTTTTAGTAACGTTTTATAAAATAAAAATATATATTCTATTTGACAGAAAATACATAAATTTATTAAAAATAATCATAAAATACGAATATATGAAAAATTATTAAAAAAGTTACTTCCAATTATTAAAAACTATTATCTATTATATATATTTTTTTATAAACTCTTGCTGAAATATATACAATAATTTTTTTTAACAACAACTTCTCATGCTCACAATTAAAATATCATACTAATAAAACAAATAAATTTATACTACGCTACAATATAATTCAATATTAAATTTTTTTTAAAATAAAAAATATTAAATAGTCAATCATATTTTGAAATTTTTACATCTTATTTTTCAGTTTGTAATTTACATTTTATTTCATCAAATAAATGCAAGTACCATTATATGTTGAAAAATAAATTAATAATCACAGTACAATGAGTCAAACAATTATCCTATATAATAAATTATCATATGAGTTTTATAAAATATTTAAAAATTAAATTAGATAATTGTGATAAACATAATTTTCTCTCATTTTAATTTTCCTAATCATATTCAATTATTACAAATCAATTATGTAATATTATAAGATAACTATATTTATAATACATAAAATATTACTAATAAAACTTATAAAAATAATTAATTAATATCCGCGCAGCGCGCGGGCAATAATCTAGTAATATATTAAAACAACTACTTCGACGTATTTTATAATTCCTTTAAAAAATTATATCTTATACTAATATTTTGGATATAAATTATTTATTGTTCTTTAATTAATATTCTTTTTGATATGTTGAAATTTTTCGAATTTTTAAACCGTAAAATGATTTTTGTATATGATATTTGGTATTTTCAATTTATTTATGCTTTCTCAATTATCACCGTCAAATATTAATAAAAATGTGATATTTTATAATTTTTTTAGTGACTTCTTTAGCTAATTCAAATTTTATGTTTAGATCATTTATTTCTCCATTTAATTTTATTCTTCTTCTATTTCTATTTTCTTCTTTTTTATTTATTTATGTCTTTCAGTTCTAATTTAATATACACAACTCGGTTTCTTTTAGTTTAGGTATTGTGTCGTTATTTTATATCTTAAATTTTTCTATGTGATTTAGTATATTTACTTATGGTATTTTTTAACTTTTAGATACAAATTGTTTGATTTTTTTTAACTAACATTCTTTTAAATCTATTGAAAACTTTCGAATTCTTAATCACATAATGATTTTTCTTATTTGATATTTGACATTTTCAATTCCTTTATTCTTTTCGATTTTTAGGTCAACTATATGTAATAGATATAGACAAACTTTACCGTTCATTTTAGCCAATAATTTACAATGTCAATTAGTATAACAAATTTGTTCGACTAATCGTTTCAACATACACACAGGTGGCATATGGAAACATGGTTTCACATAATTTTGTTCACAATTCACACCAATTGCTCATTTGGACAATCAATAGTTTACATCATATAGAAAGTTAGTTTTAATTAATATTTTTTGGTTGTAATGCACGTATAAAAATAAATAAATAAATTTGCAAAGTAAAGAGGACAAAATAATTCCTCAACAAAAAAAGGAAGAAAAAAGAACAAACAATAAAAAAAAAAATACAATATCTTTTGAAAAAAAATTATGATTGAAAAACTAAAATCTCTTTGTTTTTCATTATACCATATATTTACGTAATTGAAAAACCACCAATAAAAACACAACTCTTAACTTAATTTCATATTAAGCCACTCTTGATAATTTATTACATGTAAATACATCACAATATTTTAATTATTAAAATATAACAATCACCATAAATGACCATAAAATATATAAAAATATAATAATTATAACTTAATAATCAATAATCAATTATAAATAGATAATTTAATTAAGTTTAAACTAAATTAAATAAATAAATATTTAAACAAAAATATTTTAAAAAATGTTGGCAATATAGGTGATAAAACGTTCAAATATTTTAAATGTTTATTTAGACATTAAAAATAGTCAATTTACAAATTTTTGTATTTTATTATTATTATTATTATTATTATTATTATTATTATTATTATTGTGTCGTCACATATGTTTACCATAACAAATAGTAATTAATCAATCTAATAAAAAATTGTGTTTTCTTTCTCTTATTAGTTATCGATTCATATATTTACCATGAGCATTATTTTAAAAGATTTAAAATGTAAAAAATTCTTACATAACTTAGATAGTTTCCACTCTCCATGCTCCTTTGAATTTACTGGTGCCATGAGAACATATATATGGCTTAATTAATCGTGTACGAAACCCATTTCTTGCAAACAAACACAGGGTTCAACTCAGAATTTCTTTATAGTTTATATAGCTGGATTAAAATATATATTTCACACTAATAAGTCTTGTAACTTACAAGTGGTGGTGGCACCTACTTCAATTCATCAAACCATTTAAACCTATATTTGGTATCACTGCGAGACGCAAAAATAATAAAAGCAACGATCATCCAAAGTCTACACATTTGCAAATTATCCTGATTCTTGCTTAGTTTATTTTTACTGTGGAATGCATTCGTGCTGTTAGAGAGATTTCACTAAATTATGTGACGAGGGAGTTAGAGAGATTTCAAATTTTTTTGTTAAGTGCTTCTATGATTTTGAATCCTGTATTTGAGAGTTTATGCTTCTTTAATCAGATCACATTTATTTGAGGATTTGAATCATCTATTATATATATTTAAAACAGACCTCTGAATGCCACGTCACCCTCTAATGCCACATCACTCTCAAATGTCACTTATACAAATATTTCCCACATCAGCCAAAAAGCTCATGTGGACCTCTCCTCCTTTTTCCCCCTCTTAATCATGCTCTCAATACCTAATCTCCTTCAATGGTACTCTATTTTTCATCTTTCTTCCACAATTTCTTTAATATCTTCAAAATCTATTTGATAATATTATTTTATAATAAATTTATAAATTATAAAATTATTTTACAATTATTTTACAATTATTTATAATTTATAAATTATTTTACAATTTGATAATAATTTATAATTTATATTATTATCAAATTATTTTATAATATTATTAGTCATTTATCAATAGTAATAATTTATATTATTAATCATTAAATTCAATAAAAAAACCCGACTAATCACTCCTAAATATCGACATAAATGTTATAAAAATTCAGGTAATTTATGTAATTCCCTCTCAACGAATGACAACAATTATTTAAATTAGAGATCACTAATAACATAAGATGAAGATTTGTTAAACTTATAGTTTTTGTACATATTATGATTATAACATGATAATAAAATATATGTTCTAAACTAATTAAATTATTTGATTATTTTATATATATTTAAAAATATAAACAGAAAAATATTATTTTATTAAATTATTATTTTTAAGTATTATTGCATTGTCAATATAATAGACATAATCTCAGCCAAACAGTCTCATAAATGTTTATGCCAATAGATAAGTTCAAAAAAAACCAATCCAAATAGATCATAAGTCAAGTATCTCACTCTTTTTTAAGTTCAACATTAGTGCAACATATTACATTGAAAACACACAAATCTGCTGCTCTAGACCCGAGTCTGCTGCTTTGGACCCGAGTCCGCTGCTTTGGACCCGAGCCTACTGCTCTAGTGCCGAGCCTGTTGCTCTGGACATGAGCCTTCTGGTCAGGACCCGAGCCTGCTGCTCTGGACCCGAGATTGCTACTCTGGTGTCGAGCCTGCTGCTCTGGACCCGAGCCTGCTGGTCTGGACTCGAGCTTGCAGGTATGGACCCAAGCCTGCAGGCATGGACCCGATCCTGTAGGCATGGACCCGAGCCTGCAGGTCTGGACCCCAGTCTGCAGGTCTGGACCCGAGCCTCCTTCTCAGGACCCGAGCCTGCAGGTCTGGACCAGAGCATGCAGGTCTGGACCCGAGCCTGCTGCTCTGGACCCGAGCCTGACAGGTCTGGACCTGAGCCTGTTGGTCTAGACCCGAGCCTATTGGTCTAGACTTGAGCCTGCTACTCTGGACCCGAGCCTGCTGCTCTGGACCCGAGCCTGATGCTCTGGATCCGAGCCTGCTGCTCTGTACCCGAGCTTGATGCTCTTATTTTTCCTCCCTTTTTTGGCCAACTTGTGAGAATTGAAATTCTAACTTTTTCAATTTGTCTACTATGTGTGGTTCCAACGATGGCCATCTGATAGAGACCAAGAATAACGGTAGTAATTAATAATAATTACTGATAGGAAAAATACACTCAGTAATGGAAAGAAAGTGTGTATTATTTTTTTAAATGAAGATATTACAGAGGAATGAATATTCCTGCACCTAGAGCTAAGCTCATTTAGAGAACAGATCTTTCTGCTCTGCCCATGACTAACTCAATGATTCTCATGAGATACTCCGCTTCTCGTCTTCACATCTCAATATAAAATAAACTCATCACACAAATGATCCATCCATCTTTCTCTTCCATTTCCATGAATGTTACCTTACACTTTGTCCTACTCTTATAATTTTTTAAAATCTCAATTTTATTTCAAATGACAAATACAACTATTTAGATTTCAGATATAAGTTAGATTTTAAAAAACAAACTCGTGTGGAAGTTAAAAAACACAATCTAATTTATTTATTTATTTATTTTTACTCTTTATTGTCTACCAGAGTTTTTTTGGAAATTCATCCAAAAAATAACAAAATGTAGTGTAGGAGTTAAGCCATGGGTTATAAAATCTAATTTCATAATAATGCATTAACCAAATTTAAATTTTTTTGGATAAGCTTGCTAAATATGTTAGAACTATTTAAATTATTACTTTTAAGTATTATTGCATGATCAATATAATAGATCTATAATAAAATTTATTGAAAATAATACAATTAAAAAAATACATTAGAAATTGAAAAACTGAATTATTTTTAGATAAATTTTTCTTGTAAATGAATTAATTATTTTTAGTTTTATCTTTATGAATGGTTTGTGAATCCTTATAACAATATATATTAGATTGGTGTTTTATTTGGTTGCTCTTGGCTTTTGAGTATCCTTGTACTATTTTTTTCTTATAATTTTCATGTTTAAAAATATGTACTAACTGTATATTTTTTCAAATGACTGGATTTTTTGCAAGCAAGTTGCTACATTATAAATATTAGATTATGGCCCTTGCGCTGCACGGATATTAATTAATTTTATAAGTTTTGTAAGTAATATTTTATGTATTGTAAATATAATTATCTTATAATATTATTTTATTGATTTGTAATAATTGAATATGATTAGGAAAATTAAAATAATAGAAAATTATATTTATCACAATCATCTAATTTAATTTTTAAAATATTTTTTAAAATTTGTATGATAATTTATTATATAGGATAATTGTTTGACTCATTGTAGTGTGATTATTAATTTATTTTTCAACATATAATGGTACTTGTATTTATTTGATGAAATAAAATGTAAAATACAAATCCAAAAATAAGATGTAAAAATTTAAAAATATGATTGACTATTTAATATTTTTTATTTAAAAAAAAATATTAATATTGAATTATATTGCAACGTAGTCTAAATTTATTTGTTTTATTAGTATGATAATTAATTGTGAGCATGAGAAGTTGTTGTAAAAAAAAAAATTATTGAACATATTTTATCAAGAGTTTGTAAAAAAAAAAATATATAATAGATAATAGTTTTTAATAATTGGAAGTAACTTTTTTAATAATTTTTCATATATTCGTATTTTATGATTATTTTTAATAAATTTATGTATTTTCTGTCAAATAGAATATATATTTTTATTTTATAAAAAGTTACTAAAAAAATAATATAATTGAAAGTAACTATAAATAGATTAACATTAATGAGTAATTTAATTTTTAACGTATAAAAGTATTACTAACCATAAGTGGAATAATATAATTGTTGATAAAAGGAGAAAGAAGATTTGATAAAGAATATTTATGTTTGATATTTATGAGTGATTAAGTGGTCTTTTTTCATCGAATTTAATGACTAATAATATACATTATTTACATTGGTAAATGACTAATAATATTATAAAATACTTTATAAATTTATTATAAAATAACTTATAAAATAATTTGATAATAATATCAATTATAAATTATTATCAAATTGTAAAATTATTTTACAATTATAAATTTATTATAAATAATTGTAAAATTATTTTATAATTTTATAAGTAATATTTTATGTATTATAAATATAGTTATGTTATAATATTACTTTATTGATTTGTAATAATTGAATATGATTAGGAAAATTAAAATGAGGGAAAATTATGTTTATCACAATCATCTAATTTAATTTTTAAAATATTTTATAAAATTCGTATGATAACTTATTATATAGGATAATTGTTTGACTCATTGTACTTTAATTGTCAATTTATTTTTCAACATATAATGATAGTTGAATTTATTTGATGAAATAAAATATAAAATACAAACCCAAAAATAAGATATAAAAATTTAAAAATATGATTGACTATTTAATTATTTTACAATTTGATAATTTATATTATTGTGATAAACTTAATAATTATTTTACAAAATAATTTATATTATTAGTCATTACAAAATAATTTACAAAATAATTATTTTACAATATAATTTTAAAAATATGATTGTGATAAACTTAATAATTATTTTACAATTTATAAATTATTTTACAATTTGATAATAATTTATAATTGATATTATTATCAAATTATTTTATAAGTTATTTTATAATAAGTTTATAAAGTATTTTATAATATTATTAGTCATTTACCAATGTAAATAATTTATATTATTAGTCATTAAATTCGATGAAAAAAAGACCACTTAATCACTCATAAATATCAAACATAAATATTCTTTATCAAATCTTCCTTCTCCTTTTATGAACAATTATATTATTCCACTTATGGTTCGTAATACTTTTATACGTTAAAAATTAAATTACTCATTAATGTTAATCTATTTATAGTTACTTTCAATTATATTATTTTTTTAGTAACGTTTTATAAAATAAAAATATATATTCTATTTGACAGAAAATACATAAATTTATTAAAAATAATCATAAAATACGAATATATGAAAAATTATTAAAAAAGTTACTTCCAATTATTAAAAACTATTATCTATTATATATATTTTTTTATAAACTCTTGCTGAAATATATACAATAATTTTTTTTAACAACAACTTCTCATGCTCACAATTAAAATATCATACTAATAAAACAAATAAATTTATACTACGCTACAATATAATTCAATATTAAATTTTTTTTAAAATAAAAAATATTAAATAGTCAATCATATTTTGAAATTTTTACATCTTATTTTTCAGTTTGTAATTTACATTTTATTTCATCAAATAAATGCAAGTACCATTATATGTTGAAAAATAAATTAATAATCACAGTACAATGAGTCAAACAATTATCCTATATAATAAATTATCATATGAGTTTTATAAAATATTTAAAAATTAAATTAGATAATTGTGATAAACATAATTTTCTCTCATTTTAATTTTCCTAATCATATTCAATTATTACAAATCAATTATGTAATATTATAAGATAACTATATTTATAATACATAAAATATTACTAATAAAACTTATAAAAATAATTAATTAATATCCGCGCAGCGCGCGGGCAATAATCTAGTAATATATTAAAACAACTACTTCGACGTATTTTATAATTCCTTTAAAAAATTATATCTTATACTAATATTTTGGATATAAATTATTTATTGTTCTTTAATTAATATTCTTTTTGATATGTTGAAATTTTTCGAATTTTTAAACCGTAAAATGATTTTTGTATATGATATTTGGTATTTTCAATTTATTTATGCTTTCTCAATTATCACCGTCAAATATTAATAAAAATGTGATATTTTATAATTTTTTTAGTGACTTCTTTAGCTAATTCAAATTTTATGTTTAGATCATTTATTTCTCCATTTAATTTTATTCTTCTTCTATTTCTATTTTCTTCTTTTTTATTTATTTATGTCTTTCAGTTCTAATTTAATATACACAACTCGGTTTCTTTTAGTTTAGGTATTGTGTCGTTATTTTATATCTTAAATTTTTCTATGTGATTTAGTATATTTACTTATGGTATTTTTTAACTTTTAGATACAAATTGTTTGATTTTTTTTAACTAACATTCTTTTAAATCTATTGAAAACTTTCGAATTCTTAATCACATAATGATTTTTCTTATTTGATATTTGACATTTTCAATTCCTTTATTCTTTTCGATTTTTAGGTCAACTATATGTAATAGATATAGACAAACTTTACCGTTCATTTTAGCCAATAATTTACAATGTCAATTAGTATAACAAATTTGTTCGACTAATCGTTTCAACATACACACAGGTGGCATATGGAAACATGGTTTCACATAATTTTGTTCACAATTCACACCAATTGCTCATTTGGACAATCAATAGTTTACATCATATAGAAAGTTAGTTTTAATTAATATTTTTTGGTTGTAATGCACGTATAAAAATAAATAAATAAATTTGCAAAGTAAAGAGGACAAAATAATTCCTCAACAAAAAAAGGAAGAAAAAAGAACAAACAATAAAAAAAAAAATACAATATCTTTTGAAAAAAAATTATGATTGAAAAACTAAAATCTCTTTGTTTTTCATTATACCATATATTTACGTAATTGAAAAACCACCAATAAAAACACAACTCTTAACTTAATTTCATATTAAGCCACTCTTGATAATTTATTACATGTAAATACATCACAATATTTTAATTATTAAAATATAACAATCACCATAAATGACCATAAAATATATAAAAATATAATAATTATAACTTAATAATCAATAATCAATTATAAATAGATAATTTAATTAAGTTTAAACTAAATTAAATAAATAAATATTTAAACAAAAATATTTTAAAAAATGTTGGCAATATAGGTGATAAAACGTTCAAATATTTTAAATGTTTATTTAGACATTAAAAATAGTCAATTTACAAATTTTTGTATTTTATTATTATTATTATTATTATTATTATTATTATTATTATTATTGTGTCGTCACATATGTTTACCATAACAAATAGTAATTAATCAATCTAATAAAAAATTGTGTTTTCTTTCTCTTATTAGTTATCGATTCATATATTTACCATGAGCATTATTTTAAAAGATTTAAAATGTAAAAAATTCTTACATAACTTAGATAGTTTCCACTCTCCATGCTCCTTTGAATTTACTGGTGCCATGAGAACATATATATGGCTTAATTAATCGTGTACGAAACCCATTTCTTGCAAACAAACACAGGGTTCAACTCAGAATTTCTTTATAGTTTATATAGCTGGATTAAAATATATATTTCACACTAATAAGTCTTGTAACTTACAAGTGGTGGTGGCACCTACTTCAATTCATCAAACCATTTAAACCTATATTTGGTATCACTGCGAGACGCAAAAATAATAAAAGCAACGATCATCCAAAGTCTACACATTTGCAAATTATCCTGATTCTTGCTTAGTTTATTTTTACTGTGGAATGCATTCGTGCTGTTAGAGAGATTTCACTAAATTATGTGACGAGGGAGTTAGAGAGATTTCAAATTTTTTTGTTAAGTGCTTCTATGATTTTGAATCCTGTATTTGAGAGTTTATGCTTCTTTAATCAGATCACATTTATTTGAGGATTTGAATCATCTATTATATATATTTAAAACAGACCTCTGAATGCCACGTCACCCTCTAATGCCACATCACTCTCAAATGTCACTTATACAAATATTTCCCACATCAGCCAAAAAGCTCATGTGGACCTCTCCTCCTTTTTCCCCCTCTTAATCATGCTCTCAATACCTAATCTCCTTCAATGGTACTCTATTTTTCATCTTTCTTCCACAATTTCTTTAATATCTTCAAAATCTATTTGATAATATTATTTTATAATAAATTTATAAATTATAAAATTATTTTACAATTATTTTACAATTATTTATAATTTATAAATTATTTTACAATTTGATAATAATTTATAATTTATATTATTATCAAATTATTTTATAATATTATTAGTCATTTATCAATAGTAATAATTTATATTATTAATCATTAAATTCAATAAAAAAACCCGACTAATCACTCCTAAATATCGACATAAATGTTATAAAAATTCAGGTAATTTATGTAATTCCCTCTCAACGAATGACAACAATTATTTAAATTAGAGATCACTAATAACATAAGATGAAGATTTGTTAAACTTATAGTTTTTGTACATATTATGATTATAACATGATAATAAAATATATGTTCTAAACTAATTAAATTATTTGATTATTTTATATATATTTAAAAATATAAACAGAAAAATATTATTTTATTAAATTATTATTTTTAAGTATTATTGCATTGTCAATATAATAGACATAATCTCAGCCAAACAGTCTCATAAATGTTTATGCCAATAGATAAGTTCAAAAAAAACCAATCCAAATAGATCATAAGTCAAGTATCTCACTCTTTTTTAAGTTCAACATTAGTGCAACATATTACATTGAAAACACACAAATCTGCTGCTCTAGACCCGAGTCTGCTGCTTTGGACCCGAGTCCGCTGCTTTGGACCCGAGCCTACTGCTCTAGTGCCGAGCCTGTTGCTCTGGACATGAGCCTTCTGGTCAGGACCCGAGCCTGCTGCTCTGGACCCGAGATTGCTACTCTGGTGTCGAGCCTGCTGCTCTGGACCCGAGCCTGCTGGTCTGGACTCGAGCTTGCAGGTATGGACCCAAGCCTGCAGGCATGGACCCGATCCTGTAGGCATGGACCCGAGCCTGCAGGTCTGGACCCCAGTCTGCAGGTCTGGACCCGAGCCTGTCAGTCTGGACCCGAGCCTCCTTCTCAGGACCCGAGCCTGCAGGTCTGGACCAGAGCATGCAGGTCTGGACCCGAGCCTGCTGCTCTGGACCCGAGCCTGACAGGTCTGGACCTGAGCCTGTTGGTCTAGACCCGAGCCTATTG
The DNA here is from genome assembly GCA_037974835.1 of Cicer judaicum. Lineage (NCBI taxonomy): Eukaryota > Viridiplantae > Streptophyta > Magnoliopsida > Fabales > Fabaceae > Cicer > Cicer judaicum. The sequence continues at coordinate 2,979,889 of JBBPBS010000007.1, read as the reverse complement.
GTCTAGACTTGAGCCTGCTACTCTGGACCCGAGCCTGCTGCTCTGGACCCGAGCCTGATGCTCTGGATCCGAGCCTGCTGCTCTGTACCCGAGCTTGATGCTCTTATTTTTCCTCCCTTTTTTGGCCAACTTGTGAGAATTGAAATTCTAACTTTTTCAATTTGTCTACTATGTGTGGTTCCAACGATGGCCATCTGATAGAGACCAAGAATAACGGTAGTAATTAATAATAATTACTGATAGGAAAAATACACTCAGTAATGGAAAGAAAGTGTGTATTATTTTTTTAAATGAAGATATTACAGAGGAATGAATATTCCTGCACCTAGAGCTAAGCTCATTTAGAGAACAGATCTTTCTGCTCTGCCCATGACTAACTCAATGATTCTCATGAGATACTCCGCTTCTCGTCTTCACATCTCAATATAAAATAAACTCATCACACAAATGATCCATCCATCTTTCTCTTCCATTTCCATGAATGTTACCTTACACTTTGTCCTACTCTTATAATTTTTTAAAATCTCAATTTTATTTCAAATGACAAATACAACTATTTAGATTTCAGATATAAGTTAGATTTTAAAAAACAAACTCGTGTGGAAGTTAAAAAACACAATCTAATTTATTTATTTATTTATTTTTACTCTTTATTGTCTACCAGAGTTTTTTTGGAAATTCATCCAAAAAATAACAAAATGTAGTGTAGGAGTTAAGCCATGGGTTATAAAATCTAATTTCATAATAATGCATTAACCAAATTTAAATTTTTTTGGATAAGCTTGCTAAATATGTTAGAACTATTTAAATTATTACTTTTAAGTATTATTGCATGATCAATATAATAGATCTATAATAAAATTTATTGAAAATAATACAATTAAAAAAATACATTAGAAATTGAAAAACTGAATTATTTTTAGATAAATTTTTCTTGTAAATGAATTAATTATTTTTAGTTTTATCTTTATGAATGGTTTGTGAATCCTTATAACAATATATATTAGATTGGTGTTTTATTTGGTTGCTCTTGGCTTTTGAGTATCCTTGTACTATTTTTTTCTTATAATTTTCATGTTTAAAAATATGTACTAACTGTATATTTTTTCAAATGACTGGATTTTTTGCAAGCAAGTTGCTACATTATAAATATTAGATTATGGCCCTTGCGCTGCACGGATATTAATTAATTTTATAAGTTTTGTAAGTAATATTTTATGTATTGTAAATATAATTATCTTATAATATTATTTTATTGATTTGTAATAATTGAATATGATTAGGAAAATTAAAATAATAGAAAATTATATTTATCACAATCATCTAATTTAATTTTTAAAATATTTTTTAAAATTTGTATGATAATTTATTATATAGGATAATTGTTTGACTCATTGTAGTGTGATTATTAATTTATTTTTCAACATATAATGGTACTTGTATTTATTTGATGAAATAAAATGTAAAATACAAATCCAAAAATAAGATGTAAAAATTTAAAAATATGATTGACTATTTAATATTTTTTATTTAAAAAAAAATATTAATATTGAATTATATTGCAACGTAGTCTAAATTTATTTGTTTTATTAGTATGATAATTAATTGTGAGCATGAGAAGTTGTTGTAAAAAAAAAAATTATTGAACATATTTTATCAAGAGTTTGTAAAAAAAAAAATATATAATAGATAATAGTTTTTAATAATTGGAAGTAACTTTTTTAATAATTTTTCATATATTCGTATTTTATGATTATTTTTAATAAATTTATGTATTTTCTGTCAAATAGAATATATATTTTTATTTTATAAAAAGTTACTAAAAAAATAATATAATTGAAAGTAACTATAAATAGATTAACATTAATGAGTAATTTAATTTTTAACGTATAAAAGTATTACTAACCATAAGTGGAATAATATAATTGTTGATAAAAGGAGAAAGAAGATTTGATAAAGAATATTTATGTTTGATATTTATGAGTGATTAAGTGGTCTTTTTTCATCGAATTTAATGACTAATAATATACATTATTTACATTGGTAAATGACTAATAATATTATAAAATACTTTATAAATTTATTATAAAATAACTTATAAAATAATTTGATAATAATATCAATTATAAATTATTATCAAATTGTAAAATTATTTTACAATTATAAATTTATTATAAATAATTGTAAAATTATTTTATAATTTTATAAGTAATATTTTATGTATTATAAATATAGTTATGTTATAATATTACTTTATTGATTTGTAATAATTGAATATGATTAGGAAAATTAAAATGAGGGAAAATTATGTTTATCACAATCATCTAATTTAATTTTTAAAATATTTTATAAAATTCGTATGATAACTTATTATATAGGATAATTGTTTGACTCATTGTACTTTAATTGTCAATTTATTTTTCAACATATAATGATAGTTGAATTTATTTGATGAAATAAAATATAAAATACAAACCCAAAAATAAGATATAAAAATTTAAAAATATGATTGACTATTTAATTATTTTACAATTTGATAATTTATATTATTGTGATAAACTTAATAATTATTTTACAAAATAATTTATATTATTAGTCATTACAAAATAATTTACAAAATAATTATTTTACAATATAATTTTAAAAATATGATTGTGATAAACTTAATAATTATTTTACAATTTATAAATTATTTTACAATTTGATAATAATTTATAATTGATATTATTATCAAATTATTTTATAAGTTATTTTATAATAAGTTTATAAAGTATTTTATAATATTATTAGTCATTTACCAATGTAAATAATTTATATTATTAGTCATTAAATTCGATGAAAAAAAGACCACTTAATCACTCATAAATATCAAACATAAATATTCTTTATCAAATCTTCCTTCTCCTTTTATGAACAATTATATTATTCCACTTATGGTTCGTAATACTTTTATACGTTAAAAATTAAATTACTCATTAATGTTAATCTATTTATAGTTACTTTCAATTATATTATTTTTTTAGTAACGTTTTATAAAATAAAAATATATATTCTATTTGACAGAAAATACATAAATTTATTAAAAATAATCATAAAATACGAATATATGAAAAATTATTAAAAAAGTTACTTCCAATTATTAAAAACTATTATCTATTATATATATTTTTTTATAAACTCTTGCTGAAATATATACAATAATTTTTTTTAACAACAACTTCTCATGCTCACAATTAAAATATCATACTAATAAAACAAATAAATTTATACTACGCTACAATATAATTCAATATTAAATTTTTTTTAAAATAAAAAATATTAAATAGTCAATCATATTTTGAAATTTTTACATCTTATTTTTCAGTTTGTAATTTACATTTTATTTCATCAAATAAATGCAAGTACCATTATATGTTGAAAAATAAATTAATAATCACAGTACAATGAGTCAAACAATTATCCTATATAATAAATTATCATATGAGTTTTATAAAATATTTAAAAATTAAATTAGATAATTGTGATAAACATAATTTTCTCTCATTTTAATTTTCCTAATCATATTCAATTATTACAAATCAATTATGTAATATTATAAGATAACTATATTTATAATACATAAAATATTACTAATAAAACTTATAAAAATAATTAATTAATATCCGCGCAGCGCGCGGGCAATAATCTAGTAATATATTAAAACAACTACTTCGACGTATTTTATAATTCCTTTAAAAAATTATATCTTATACTAATATTTTGGATATAAATTATTTATTGTTCTTTAATTAATATTCTTTTTGATATGTTGAAATTTTTCGAATTTTTAAACCGTAAAATGATTTTTGTATATGATATTTGGTATTTTCAATTTATTTATGCTTTCTCAATTATCACCGTCAAATATTAATAAAAATGTGATATTTTATAATTTTTTTAGTGACTTCTTTAGCTAATTCAAATTTTATGTTTAGATCATTTATTTCTCCATTTAATTTTATTCTTCTTCTATTTCTATTTTCTTCTTTTTTATTTATTTATGTCTTTCAGTTCTAATTTAATATACACAACTCGGTTTCTTTTAGTTTAGGTATTGTGTCGTTATTTTATATCTTAAATTTTTCTATGTGATTTAGTATATTTACTTATGGTATTTTTTAACTTTTAGATACAAATTGTTTGATTTTTTTTAACTAACATTCTTTTAAATCTATTGAAAACTTTCGAATTCTTAATCACATAATGATTTTTCTTATTTGATATTTGACATTTTCAATTCCTTTATTCTTTTCGATTTTTAGGTCAACTATATGTAATAGATATAGACAAACTTTACCGTTCATTTTAGCCAATAATTTACAATGTCAATTAGTATAACAAATTTGTTCGACTAATCGTTTCAACATACACACAGGTGGCATATGGAAACATGGTTTCACATAATTTTGTTCACAATTCACACCAATTGCTCATTTGGACAATCAATAGTTTACATCATATAGAAAGTTAGTTTTAATTAATATTTTTTGGTTGTAATGCACGTATAAAAATAAATAAATAAATTTGCAAAGTAAAGAGGACAAAATAATTCCTCAACAAAAAAAGGAAGAAAAAAGAACAAACAATAAAAAAAAAAATACAATATCTTTTGAAAAAAAATTATGATTGAAAAACTAAAATCTCTTTGTTTTTCATTATACCATATATTTACGTAATTGAAAAACCACCAATAAAAACACAACTCTTAACTTAATTTCATATTAAGCCACTCTTGATAATTTATTACATGTAAATACATCACAATATTTTAATTATTAAAATATAACAATCACCATAAATGACCATAAAATATATAAAAATATAATAATTATAACTTAATAATCAATAATCAATTATAAATAGATAATTTAATTAAGTTTAAACTAAATTAAATAAATAAATATTTAAACAAAAATATTTTAAAAAATGTTGGCAATATAGGTGATAAAACGTTCAAATATTTTAAATGTTTATTTAGACATTAAAAATAGTCAATTTACAAATTTTTGTATTTTATTATTATTATTATTATTATTATTATTATTATTATTATTATTGTGTCGTCACATATGTTTACCATAACAAATAGTAATTAATCAATCTAATAAAAAATTGTGTTTTCTTTCTCTTATTAGTTATCGATTCATATATTTACCATGAGCATTATTTTAAAAGATTTAAAATGTAAAAAATTCTTACATAACTTAGATAGTTTCCACTCTCCATGCTCCTTTGAATTTACTGGTGCCATGAGAACATATATATGGCTTAATTAATCGTGTACGAAACCCATTTCTTGCAAACAAACACAGGGTTCAACTCAGAATTTCTTTATAGTTTATATAGCTGGATTAAAATATATATTTCACACTAATAAGTCTTGTAACTTACAAGTGGTGGTGGCACCTACTTCAATTCATCAAACCATTTAAACCTATATTTGGTATCACTGCGAGACGCAAAAATAATAAAAGCAACGATCATCCAAAGTCTACACATTTGCAAATTATCCTGATTCTTGCTTAGTTTATTTTTACTGTGGAATGCATTCGTGCTGTTAGAGAGATTTCACTAAATTATGTGACGAGGGAGTTAGAGAGATTTCAAATTTTTTTGTTAAGTGCTTCTATGATTTTGAATCCTGTATTTGAGAGTTTATGCTTCTTTAATCAGATCACATTTATTTGAGGATTTGAATCATCTATTATATATATTTAAAACAGACCTCTGAATGCCACGTCACCCTCTAATGCCACATCACTCTCAAATGTCACTTATACAAATATTTCCCACATCAGCCAAAAAGCTCATGTGGACCTCTCCTCCTTTTTCCCCCTCTTAATCATGCTCTCAATACCTAATCTCCTTCAATGGTACTCTATTTTTCATCTTTCTTCCACAATTTCTTTAATATCTTCAAAATCTATTTGATAATATTATTTTATAATAAATTTATAAATTATAAAATTATTTTACAATTATTTTACAATTATTTATAATTTATAAATTATTTTACAATTTGATAATAATTTATAATTTATATTATTATCAAATTATTTTATAATATTATTAGTCATTTATCAATAGTAATAATTTATATTATTAATCATTAAATTCAATAAAAAAACCCGACTAATCACTCCTAAATATCGACATAAATGTTATAAAAATTCAGGTAATTTATGTAATTCCCTCTCAACGAATGACAACAATTATTTAAATTAGAGATCACTAATAACATAAGATGAAGATTTGTTAAACTTATAGTTTTTGTACATATTATGATTATAACATGATAATAAAATATATGTTCTAAACTAATTAAATTATTTGATTATTTTATATATATTTAAAAATATAAACAGAAAAATATTATTTTATTAAATTATTATTTTTAAGTATTATTGCATTGTCAATATAATAGACATAATCTCAGCCAAACAGTCTCATAAATGTTTATGCCAATAGATAAGTTCAAAAAAAACCAATCCAAATAGATCATAAGTCAAGTATCTCACTCTTTTTTAAGTTCAACATTAGTGCAACATATTACATTGAAAACACACAAATCTGCTGCTCTAGACCCGAGTCTGCTGCTTTGGACCCGAGTCCGCTGCTTTGGACCCGAGCCTACTGCTCTAGTGCCGAGCCTGTTGCTCTGGACATGAGCCTTCTGGTCAGGACCCGAGCCTGCTGCTCTGGACCCGAGATTGCTACTCTGGTGTCGAGCCTGCTGCTCTGGACCCGAGCCTGCTGGTCTGGACTCGAGCTTGCAGGTATGGACCCAAGCCTGCAGGCATGGACCCGATCCTGTAGGCATGGACCCGAGCCTGCAGGTCTGGACCCCAGTCTGCAGGTCTGGACCCGAGCCT
>JBBPBS010000007.1:2949930-2961458 GCA_037974835.1 Cicer judaicum | reverse complement strand
TTAATACATAACAAGTAACATGAAAAAAATATTTATCACTGATAAATATATAAAACAAAATATATATATATATATACATTGACCAATTTACTAAAAAAAATATGTAATAAATATATGTTATTACTACATAAAATAAGACAAATAAATATTTGTCATTGATAAATCTAAATTATCACGAATAAAACACAAATATTTAGTATTAAAACCATACATGAGATAAATAATTGTTGTTAAAAAATTAATTAAAATTAATTTTTTTTAATATCTTTTATATACATAAAATTAAAAACAATTATAATAGACTAACTATAATAAATAAAAATTACACATGAGGCAATTAATTGTCATAACTAATTAATTAAATTTGATATTTTATTTTGGTGATTTTACCTACTCAGTCAAGAGACCGATGCCAAGTTGGACATATAATATTTTTTGACATTAATCTATTTGAATACACAACGACCAGTTCACAATTAGTTAAGTATTATTAATGTATTTTACTATTTTTTTCTTTACATATCATAACTAAAAGAAGGAAATAATTAATTTTCTTATTCATTCTTAGATTCTATGCAATGACTTCTTATAGAGAAATCCAATTGATTTCAAATTTTTTATAATTGTTCAGAATATTTTAGTTTGTGTTTTTAAAATGAACATAAAGTCACTTGTATATATGACATACAACTTTCGTAAAATCTTTCGTCGTAGTATGAATTTATAATTTCATTAACAACCTTAACTTCAACTATCTATGTATTTGTTGATCAACTTTAATTTTAATTTTAATTTTAACTTAATATTTATCTTTATTGAATAATAATTTAATTATGTTTGTTTCAAAATTATAGTATTGCTTTGATTATATCAATTATAAGTTTTATTGTTAATATTTATGCAAAACACTTAAACAAAAAACATACTTATGTAATTATCAAATTTAATTAACTGTTTCAAATAATATATATATTACGATTATTCATATATATTTAACTAATCATTTTATTCAGAAAATATGTTTTGGAGTAAAAATTTGAACCATTGCGGATACATGGATCTCTTACAAGTATGTAAATAAAATGAATTGCATATTTGTTTCTATGTATTTTATCTTTCTTTTAGTTACAAATATTGTAATCATGCGACGTGTTTACTAAAATTTGATATAAACAGTGGTTTATTTTCTCTGTATATTATAATAAAGTATTTTTTTAAGGAGATGGTTTTGAATTCGATAGATATTTTACATTTTGTTTACAAGTAATTACATTTTCTTAAAATATATATATATATATATATATATATATAATTATTTTTATGATATAAACTTTTATTTATTTGTTGTTATTGTTGTGTGTTAATCATTTTTTTGGTACAGTGCTTTTAATCATATTATTCTACACATAATTTATATGTACTTTTGAACGGGTTATAATCCTATCAATTTCATGGAAAACTCAATTACAATAATTTTTGGTGTATAAAGAAAATAAAATCACGCATTTAAAAAAAATGACATTTGTTAATCATTTATACACCCAAAACTATATTAATTAATATTGATTCTTTTGAGAAATCTACATGATCCAACTCATGGTTTGACGCTTTAATTTTTAATATATTATATACATAATTAATAATATTTTTGCAGTCTCAAAATAGTTGATTTATTTTTAACTAATATAATTGTTACAAAATAATTGACTCTTTAAATTTAAAATGTACTTTTTAAAAATATATCATTTAATTAATATTACTTATATTATTTTTAATAAATATATTTTATTATACTTTTATAATATTGATATTATAAAAATACTTAATGAAGATAGTTTAATAAAATAATATTACTTATTTTTATTTATATATTTTTCATAATATATAAAATATAATCAAATAATTTAATTATTTTAAGACATATAAATAATATCTATTGTATGAAAATTATATCTATATAAAGAGAGATGTGTACGTACAACTTAGGTCATGGTGGATTAATTTAGAAAGAATGAGAGAAAAATTATTATTAATATTAGTGATGATACTAATGACTAATTTTTAACATTAAGCTTACCCCTCACCGAAGAATTAAGTTTGTCAAGCATATTGACTAAATAATGTAGCCTTAAACTTGAATATGAAAAGATATAAAAAAAAAAATTATATATATATATATATATAATATATAATTGGGTAAATACCACTTATAATCCCTTAACTTAATTTTAGTTAACGTTTTAGTCATTTATTTTATTTTATTTTTTATTTAGTCCTTTATTTTAATTTTAAGTTATAATTTAATCTTTTATGTTTTAAAATGTTAACAATGTTATATTTTTTTTACAAAAATTTGAAAAGTCATCAAAATTTTCAAACAAAACTCATAAATTTAGTTATATTCTTTAATATAAAATAAATTTTATCAAATTTATAGCTCAAATCTTTAAATAAACTCATATTTGTCATTCTTTATTTGATGTTGTTAGAGATGAAAATATGAGTTTATTTAAATATTTAAGTTATGAATTTGATGAAATTGCATTACATTGGGGATAATAATTAATTTTATGAGTTTTGTTTAAAATTTTTGATGAATTTTTTGAAATTTTACAAAAAAATAAAGATAACATTGTTGACATTTTAAAACATAAAAGATCAAACTGTGAAATTAAAATAAAAGACCAAATCGAGAAGAAAAAAAAACTAAAACGTTAAGTGAAATTAAGTAAAGAACTATAGGTGGTATTTACAAATATAATTAACATAATATAGGTTAAGACGAGCATTACAATTAGAATCAATTATTATAGTTAACTTTTTGGAATTGTCATTTTTTGCATAGCATATATATCATTTATATAACAATTAATTTTTTATTGGTTCAAATTGATTTTAATTGTCTGTTATAATTAACTATTTGTAAATATGACTTTATTTGTTAAAAATAATTTTTTATGTATCTTATAAATTTGACATTTAGTATTTGTACTGCATAAATAATATTTAGTCATAATAGAGTTGTTACCCAAATTAATTTTCGTAATTAAAACTTTGTTCAAATTGATTTTATTTGTGGATCCTTTGTAACTTCTCTTAACCTATTGTCATTAAATGTGAAAAATCATTAATCATTAAATAGAGGGATATGATGCCACATGTACTATTTGGCATTTAGCACCTCATTTGTTTACAATATAGAAGTAGATAAATTATCTTTTATCTATCTATAATATATTAGTCAGATAAATAGAGGGATATTTATTTATTTTTGAACATATTTGTTTAAGGTTTTAAAAAAATGGTTTTGATTTAATAACTTTAAAAATAATTTTTATGAAAATTACCTAAAAATAGTAAAAAAAAAACTTATTAATTTGTTACCAATTAATTTAATATTTAATAATTTAAATATTCATTATTAGAGATTTTAACATAATAAAAATTATTTATTTTTAAATATTATCTTTCAGAAATGATTTTTATGAAAAGATTATCAAAATAGTTTTTCATTTTAATAATTTTTTGAAATTTCGTCACACAAAAATTATAGAAAATATATAAAATACTTAAAATTATATTTTAAAATAAACTACTTAAATCAAACAAATCCAATACTAATTAAGCTATTATAGATTAATTAATTTTTAAAACAAAATATTAAAAAAAAGAGAAATTGTTATTATTAATAGTGACATTACAAATTAATGTAAATGAGATTTAAACAATTTTCTAACCATAAAATTAAGCAAATGTTATAAGGAGCTCACAGCTATTAGACAATCAGAAAATAATTAATTCTTAAGCAACAAATCACCAATAAACTTATTAAAATTGTCACTAGAACTACCATCTTCATGCAAAGCATTTCTTGCTGACTCCTTAATTTCCACAGCCCTCTGCTTAATCTCACTAGCATTTGGTCCATCCATAACCTCCCAAATGCACCTCTCAATTTCTTCAGCACTTGCAACACCATCTTCTCCATAACTCACTTTCACTCCATTCTTAAACACATTCTCAATAAGTGTAGCATTTGTTGGCTGATCAGTCCAACTAGGCCAACCAATAACAGGGACACCAGCTACAACTGTCTCAAGTGTTGAATTCCAACCACAGTGACTTATGAAACAAGCAACTGCAGGGTGCATTAACACCTTCTCTTGTGAACACCATTTCACAACTATACCTTTTCCTTCAGTTTCTTTCTTAAACTCATTTAGCAATTCCAAAGCAGAATCCTCTTTCTCACTTCCTCCATTATTTGCTGGCTTGAAAACCCACAAAAAATCTTTGTTGCTATTCTTCAAAGCTATAATTATATTTTGCATTTGCTTTTCTGAAAAAACAGTTATGCTACCAAATGATATATAAATAACTGATGAATTTGGTTTGTTATCAAGCCAATCTATGCATGAATCTTCAGCATTCCACATATCAAGACTTAAATCATTTGTTTCTTTTTCACCTAAAAGAAAAGGTGATACCAATGGTCCAATTGGATAAATTGGAGTTAGTGAATCCATTGATTCCACTATCTCTTTTTCAATCTCAAAAAATGAAGCACCTAAAATCCATTTAACTTTCTCCAAATCTTTGAATGAATTTTCCACAACTTCCTTGAAATGAAGAGGACAAGAAGGGAGAATGAAAGTAGGAAGATCTCTAACCTCTAACAATGGTAAACCAGGTAATTGCACCGTCTCATTAGGATCCTCCAAACATGGAAAGATGTCATTGTTTTTGAAGTAATGATAGTAAATTGAAAACAAAGCTGAAGCTTGTATCCAAAGCATTGCACAAGGGATTTCAAGTTCTGCAACAACACCAATAGCCCAAGGAACAAAAGGGGTGACAATTGCACATAAAAAGTTTTGATTTTTAGTGTGTTTTTTGATGAGATTTGAAAGGTTTTTTGGACCCTTTTCTTGGAGGGAATGAATTAAGGTTTTTACATCAGAACGGTCAAAGTCAGGGTTTAGACCGTCAGAAAAGAAATCGAGTTCGAGTCCTGAACTCGAGTTTGAATTAGGTGTGTTTTTGAGTATGTTGTCGCGACTGTTTTCTGGTATAGCAAAGATAACATGAAAACCGTTTAAAATGAGTCGCTTAGCAAACTTTAACATCGGGTTTATATGACCTTGAAAGGCCGCAGACACCATGAGAAATTTTTGTTTTTCATTTGCTATTGTCATGGTTTCTGAGTGCACAAAATATTATTACTATGGTATTGGTTTTTTTTTCTTTTTTTAATCACTATGGTGTTGTTTATATGTAGTCATGGAGTGGAAGACTATATATATATATATATATTGTACATTTACTGTAATAAACAAAGATGGTAAGAAGAATATTAATGTACTAATCACAAGAAAAATCTAGAACAATAAAATGTAAATTTACTATATAATAATTTTATACTATTAGTCAAATTAAAATAATATTTTTAATTTTATAAAGTTCTATATTTTTTCTGATAAAATATAAATTTTCGTACTTTTTATATGATGCATAATTTTCATAATGATTGAATTGTACTAATGTATAAGAGAATTTTTTTATTTTATATATGAGAAAAAGTTACGATTTTTAAAATAGATTTATTATTTAAATTATTTTTATATTTTCTATTTAAGATATGTGCTTTTTAATATTATTAGTGGGTATTTGACAAATGTAGTAGTCTATTCATACTATAAATTTTTTCTAAATTTGAAAATATTCCTTTATTTTGTGAACATATTATACGTATAAATATGTCTTATATATTTTTAATTTGCTCGTTATTTATGAATATTAATTAATTAACAAATTATAATATTCATAAAAATTGATTTTTATTATTAGAGAATATTTTTGTTATATTTGATCAATGTAGTAAAATATTTATAGAATGTATATATTTGATAAATTCAAAATAAAATCCACCCATTTTTAAGCAAAAATGAGAAATGCATATGTAACATAATATCAACATGATATCTCAATTACATTGACACCTAAAAATGCAACAATCATTTACAACACCTTAACAATAATCGTTCAATAAAAAGAAAAACTGGGAGATTAAATCCAAAACCAACTGTATGATGTGTACATATTATATTTAGAGATTCTTCTTATATGTTTTATTTTACTATTATTATTATTATTATTATTATAATTTTCTGATATTATTCATTAGAAAGTTTAAAATTTGATTATTTAATTTGTTTCTATTTCGGTTGGCGTGACAAATAGCTACATATCAACTTTTTTCTTAAAATTGCAAATGCTAGTTTGTAAAGTATTAGCTATAGTGTTAATAGAAAAAATGAAAAAGAAGAAAAAAGCTACCATATTTAAAAAATATTATGAATGCAATTCTAGAAAGTGTTATAAGCATTTATATGTTCCACCTTTATAAATATTTTCCTTATGAATTTTGTAAATAACTCCAAAAAAACCAAACTCGCCTCATGGTTTTTTGTCAGCTCGGTTGGTAGGGTATTTGACAGCAAAGTCAAAGAATTATTTACATTGCAAATTCAATTAATTTCTAACTGAATACCAATTAATTCCAACTTACCATTTTTTCTTATTTTTAAAATACCTATAATTTCCCGGTCTACCGATCTTTAATAAATGTTATGTTTCTATTTCTATTGTTGTGAGTTGTGACAAATACCTCTAGATCAATATATTTATTAAATTGCAAATCTTAGTTTGTTAATAAATGTTTGTGTTAATATTGTGGATGGAGTAGAAACTTCAATTTTTTTATCACTCCATTTCTCAATCTTTATATCTATCAATTTTTTTCCTTCATAAACTCAAAGTTTATTATAATAAAAAATAATTATAATTTAGGGGCATAGCCTTAACCTAAAAAACTAAAATGAAATGAAAATGAAAAAGAAGACAAAAGCTACATTAATTAAACAATATTATGAATGCAATTCTAGAATGTATATTATAAATATTTGTATGTTCTGTCTTTGGGGGTTTTGTCAATTTGTTTGGTTGGTATTTGACAGCAGTTGTTTCCGGTTTATATTAATAGAATTTTATTATTTTGATTTAATAAGTGGAGAGAATAATTTGTTAATTTGTTGGAGAATAAGTCAGACACACCATTGGTATTTTATACTTATTCTATTTAAATGTCAAACAAAAAGTTTAGGTTAAATAGTATATTTGATTATTTAATTTAATTTTAGTTAATGTTTTAATTTATTTTATTTAATTATTTATTATAATTTTAAGTGATTTTTTATATTTTAAAATATTATTAATGTTATTTTTTTTAAAAAAAAAATTCATCAAAAATTTCAAACTAAACCCATAAAATTAATAATCATCATCAATATAATGCAAATTTCGTCAAATTTATAGTTTAAATTTTTAAATAAACTCATATTTTATTTCTTACAACATTAAATAAAGAATTAAAATAAAATTGTCTAAAAGTCGCATGACACATAGTAAAACAACAAAGTAGAAGAAATTTACTTTTTGTAATACCCACTTTAGTGAAAGTTAGTTAGGTTGTTGCTATTGTTGTTTGGTGTAAAATTTTTTATTAGATGTCTCATTTTCAATATGAGAAAAAATTTCTACGTTAAAAATTATGTTTGTCTTATATTTATTTTTCTGTTAATTATTTTTGCTCTATTGAATTATATTTTCTATTTGACTATTTATCTACATAGGTGAGAGAAAAATATTTTGTATTATTGAGATAACTATTTATAGTTTTTTTCCTAATAAAGTAGTATCTAGCACTCGATTGATTTGATTTATACATTTAAATGGAGGAGGAAAATAAATGTTTGAATATGATTAAACTCAACTCTTCTAATTACACATCTTGGAAGACTCTCATGAAACACATGTTATATAGTAAAGATTTGTATGAATCTATTAAGGGTGGCACTTTTAAATCCATAGGTAAATCTGACGCTGACTGGAAGAAGATTAATAGAAAGGCAGTAGCGTTTATCAAACAGTGGTTAGATTTGAGTGTGTGTATATATATATATATTAAAACTGAAATATATGCTAACGATATGTTGGAAAAATTAAAAGAATTGTATGAACGAAAGAATATGCAAAATAAAGTATTCTTGATTCGGAAATTGGTGAATATAAAATACAAAGATGGATATTCAATGGTAGAGCATATGAGTATTTTTTTATAATACAGTGAATCAGTTGACAACCGCAAATATTAAATTATATGATGAGTTTCAAGCGTTGTCGTCATTGAGTTCCTTGTCTGATAATTGCGAAGTCTTTGTTGTAACGTTGACCAATTTAGCTCCAAGTGAAAAGTTTAAAATATCAACAGTTAAAGAGAGCATGTTAAATGAAGAAACTCAAAAAAATGAATGTGGTTTGATTGGTTCTTCCTCAAAGTTGGAATCACTAGTTACAGAGTCATGGGGATAAGTCAATCTAGAAACTTTCATAGACGCGGCAACTCTGAAAATCGTAGCAATTCAAAAAGCAAGTTGAGGACTAGAAAATAAGTGATATGTTATCATTGTGGCAAAGCGGGTCACATAAAAAGAAATTGCAGTTTCCTTTAAAGAGATCAATCAAGGAAAAGGGATGAAGACAAATAGAAGAAAAATTATAAAGATACAATAGTATTTGCATCTATTAGTAATGTATATATTATTTGTGATGATAATTTCAAAAACCTTGCATGTCAGAATTCAACATAGATTATTGATTCGGGTGTCTCATATCATGTTACTCATAGGCGTAATTTCTTCTCATCTTACAGTATTGGTGATCTTGGCATGGTAAAAATGGGAGATGAAGGAGTATGTAAAATTATTACTATGAGAGATGTTTTGGTTGAAACAAGGATTGGTTGCAAGCTTTAACCGAAGAATGTTGACATGTTCCTGATATTCGTCTCAATTTGATTTCGGTGAAAGCCTTAGATATTGAGGGTTATTAGAGTTACTTTGACGGTGGTGGTATATGTAAAATCACCAAAGGGTCCCTTATGGTTGCAAATGAGCAAAATTCCATTTCTATCTATAAGATGTCTACGAAGCTATGCAAGGAAGAAATGAATGCAATTGAAGATGCCTATTCTAATTTATAGCATATGCTTCTCAGTCACTTGAGTGAGAAATGACTCAACATATTTGAGAAGAAATTTTTTTTCCTGTGAAAGGTATGTCTCTAAAAACTTGCACTCATTATTTTTCTAAAAACAAAATAGAGTTTCTTTTCATAATACTGATCCTCATAAGAGACAAAATATTTTGCATTTAGTTCATTTTGATGTTTATATGATGGATAGTAAATCTCTTGGTGGTGCATCATATTTTATTACTTTTGTTGACAATCAATCTAGAAAAGTGTCAGTCTTTCCTTTGAAATCTAAAAACCAGGTACTTAAAGTCTTCAAGCATTTTCATGCAAGTGTTAAAAGAGAAAAGAGGAGGAAATTAAAATGTGTTCGATTTGATAACAATGGTGAATATAGATGTTCGTTTGAAGAAGATTGTAGATAACATAAAATCAGGCTTGAAAAAACAGTTTCAAAAACACCTCAACATAATGACAGTTCAATAATTTTTTGATTCATTTTTGACAAATATATGTCACATATTTTTTTTTATATATTAGTGATAAATATTTATCTAGTACTTTTTTTTATATTTATCATTGACAAAGTCTTTCCCGTATTTTTAAAGTATTAGTGAAAAATATTTATCTATTGTTTTTTATATTTATCATTGATAAATATGTATCCAATAACTTTTTATATTTATTAGTGACAAATAGTTGTTCTATATTTTTTAATATATTTATCACTGACAAATATTTATCTTATATTTTTTAATACTTTTTTATATGTCACTTACAAATATAGATGAGAAGATTAAAAAAAATATTGTAAGGGATTGTTTGATTGTGTTTTACTTTTTAGTTTTTGAAAACTATTTTATAAATTAATTTTAAAAAATAAATTTAAAAAGAAAATTTTAAAAAATATGTTTGACAACTCCAATTTTTAAAACAGATTTTAATTAGAGAGTTAAAAAAAAACTAATAAAAATGAAAGGCTTAATTGCAGTTTTGGTCCTCTATTTTAGCCGAATCGCAAATGTAGTCCCCCCATTTTGTTTCTCAGTAGTTTTGGTCCCCTAAACAGAATTTTGGTCCAAAACTTGATGAAATTTCATTTTTTTTAAGGCCGTACTACACCATTTATGATCATAGATTTTAGGTACAATTGTTGCAAATGAGATCCTGAGACATTGTGTGACTTAAATAAATGCAAAAAAAATGAAATTTCATCAAGTTTTGGACCAAAATTCTATTTGGAGACCAAAACTGGGGACAAACAAAATGAAGGATTACTTTCGTGATTTAGCTAAAATAGGGGGACCAAAACTGCAATTAAACCAAAATGAAAAGTAGAACAACATTGTCTGGTTTGATTTTTTAGTTTTAAAAAGTATAATATAAAAAATATTTTTACAAAACACTTTTTAAAAATTAATGTTATATGATTTCAGTGGTTATATTAAATAATTTTTGAGTTAAATAAATTTTTAATCTTTATGAAAATTTGAAATTTCATTTTTAATTCTTGAAAAAAATGATAACTTTTAATTTTATAAAATTATTCTACAAATTATTTTAGTCTTTGTTGAAACGAAATATCATTCAACTTTTAAATTTTTTAATAATTTATTGGAAGCATGTTTAAAACATTATTAAATGTTTATTTGCATAAATTTAGAATTTTTTTAACTTGAAATAAATTAAATAAAAATTTTAAATGTCATATATTTAAGATAAATTTTTTTAAAATAAGGATCTAGAAATTGAATTTTAAGTTCATTTATTGTGAAATAACTTTTTATACTATTGTAAACATGTATGCAAAAAATTATTTGAAAACATATGTTGATGTTTCAACATAGATTAAAACTGCGTGCATAATAATTCATAATTTTTTTTTTATTGCATACTTGGGATAAAATACTCACTTGGACACAGTTCCAAAACAAAAATATTTGGGCATAAATACAAATTAAAAAATAATAATAATTACATTATATGACTAAATTATTTCTCTTTGAATTTTTTTTATTTGTGTTTATGTTCAATTATTTTTAATTTAAAGTTGTTTTCATATAAGACTTGCTTGTGTTTGAATATGTTTGTAAAATATTTTCCGTTTATTAGAATAGTTTTTCGTTGAATTACTTTATAGATAGCATTTAGTCAAAAAATTTAAAATTACCTATTCAATAAGTGTTGAATTTTTTAGTCAAAAGAGTAACTGTTGAATAACTGATTTAAAAACGTTTTCTAGATATATCTTAGAATTCATTCTCTAATATATGATTGGAGATTGATTAACTCTAAAAGCGATTCTTGTTGGATTGAGCACAAATAAATAAAATAAGAATGTTTTTGTTAGAGTTATTTCGATTAATAACTTTACGATTTCATTAATTCAATTATTTAATATTTTTATATTATTTTAATAATTATATATATATATATAT
>JBBPBS010000007.1:2928180-2949573 GCA_037974835.1 Cicer judaicum | reverse complement strand
TTAATATTTTGAAATTAAATTAATTTGAGACTTACCAAATTTGCTACATTAATAAATCAATTTGTAAATTAATGAGAAAATTAATTAATTTACCAAATTATATTTAATGAGAAAATTCATTTTAGCAATTGTGATTAATTATTAATTTTACCATTAAATGAGAAAATTAATGAAAAAAATAATCAATTATACAATTTGGTAAGTATCAAATTAATTTTAGCAAATTAATTAATCACTAATTATACAATTTGATAAGTAGCAAATTAATTTTAGCAAATTATTATTATTATTATTATTATTTATTATTGTTATTTCTTAATGTATTATTTATTATTATTATTATTATTTATTAATATATTAATTATAATTATTTATTAATTTGATTATTTATTAATATATTAAATTAATATAAGAATGTATAAAACAACCATAATAAATTAAAGGCTAAATTACATTCGTGGTCTCTTAACTTAATTTCAGGTAACGTTCTAGTCCCTTATTTTTTATTTTTTTTTCTGATTTAGTCCTTTATTTCTAATAATATCAAATAAAGTATGAAAATATGAGTTTATTTGAAGATTTGCATTACGGATTTGATGAAATTTGTATTATATTGAAGAATATAATTAATTTTATGAGTTTTGAATGAATTTTTTTTTGAATTTTTGTTTAAAAAATGATAACGTTGTTGAAATTTTAAAACATAAAATATCAAATTGTTATTTAAAATTAAAATAAATGACTAAATCGAGAAAAAGAAAAAGATAAAAAATTAAAACTTTACCTAAAATTAAGTTAAAGGACCACGAATGTAATTTAAGCTCAATTAAAAGTTGTCTGCTACTCAGAGCATTGTACTAAGGCTCGGAAAACTCGTGCAAAGAGTTAAAAATAATCTAATGGATCGAATCTATTCATGGAATTAGAGGAGGGGCTATCTAATTCAAAAAAGTAATTCGTAACGGTACCGCACTCTTTCAATCAAATACCGCTGGCAGATCCCGGGAATTCTAACTGGCACATCTTATCTTCCTTAAACTTAACTCCTGAGACCTACCTTAAACAGCCATCAAACGGCCGTTAAAAGGCGTTTAAAAGGGCTTGAAACCAATAAATGTTCATTAATCTTATTAAGATTGAACTTTGCAAAAGAAGGGGGTTTAGTAACTGAAAAAAAATTGTTAGAATATTTTGTAAATACTAAATTTACTTGTTGAATTTGGATTATTGTATTTGGGATCCGGATAGTAGTGTTTATTATTTTTGTGTCCGAAATTTAAGAAAATATATGGTAGAGTTATGATAGTTATTGTATGAGGTTTATTCAATGGAATGTGATTGGTGATGAATGGTGGTTATGAAATCAGTTCTGCATCAGATGATGAGTCTGTGCGAAAACTTTTTCTTTTATTGGCACCCAGCTATTCGAGTCGAAAGCCTACCAACGCATCAAGGTTCCGATTCGAGCGAGAGCCCAAATAAAACGGGGAGCCGAGAACGTCTTGATCGAAAGCTCTACTGTTCTGAATAATGAAAAAGACTTTTTAAAATTGGATCAAATCGATTGAAAATCTTATCATCTGTTAAGAAATTTAAACCCTAGTAAGAGGTTGTTCCCTTAGCATGCAACCTCCAACTAATCTTTGAGGTGTATGTTTATCTTTTTTTCCCTACTCAACTATGAATGTTCCATGTCATTAGAACAACCTTGCGGAATCATATTCAACAAACCCTTTTCTACCTATTTTGTCTCTCAAAGTGTGAATGTCTGCAACCTGATTTGATTAAACTCCCTGTTGTCTTTATTTTGCAGTTGAAAAAGAATTTGGAGTTTTTTGTTGTTTTTCTCTTTGGATTTTGCTGTCAAAATATTAGGTTTGGTACCAATTGCACTCTAATATGCCCATTTGATTCAATTTCATTTCTTTTGCTTAAGGTATTGTGATGGATTGATTAAATTAAAGCAATATCTTGATCAATTTACACATAAAACAATTATAAGTTTAATCTTTACATAAATTTTGTATAAAAAATTGGTAATTATCTATCTCTTGTTGGTAACAGTTATCGACTTATCATCAAAGCTAACTAATGACAATTTTAATTTAAAAATTATGTATGTTATTTGAAATGGCTAATGGTTAATGCAATTTCATATCACAAATTCTAGCTATTGCAGCTAGCTACTTAATAGCATCTTTAGGATTGTTACCAGTCAAGACTTTGAGGTTTATTGTCAGAAAATCCCTTGGGAAGTCATGGTCTGCCAATGCAATTGAGGCTGCATGCTCTCACTTGTCACAGGTTAGCTTTACTGTTGAAAGAAAGGCTTCGATGTTAGGTATACATGAAACATGTAAATTAGCAGTTTTCCCATTTTTGATTCTTGATCCCTTTTCTTAATATTGGAATACAAATAAAATATAATATGTTTTATGATACTGATTCATATATTTTTTACAGTAAGGTTACATTTTTATATTTTCTTGTATTGATTTTCTCTAACTTCAATAACTTCACAGTACCACCATACCATGCGATGTCCTCTATATCACCTTGACTGAATTCAAAAAGGTAAATCGCTTCCTTTCTATGAATCTGGTTTGTAGCTAAACTATTTGCAAGCAGTTGTCATATGTGTTCTTATAACATACATGTCTATTAACATACATGTCTATTGGATTGGGAAAACAGTAACTATTTTGCAAGAGGGTTTAAATAAATTATTTTATGTAAAACTTGTTTTATCCAAAAATTGTTCTGCATATAGAAAAGTTTAATATCATTTACTGAAATGACGTTTTGATAACTAATTTAGAGTTTTCTTACTAGGTTGGCACTCTATTGGTTCATACATATTTTGTTGGAATATCACTTTGTTTACCCAGGTGTGTTAGATTTGAATCAAAGATTGCAGGGGGTTAGGAGCTTGGCATGTTAGGTCGTGGCAATGGAGAAGAGATTGGAACAAATGTTGAAAAACTCATGACAAGTGAACTTTTTGGGAATGTGATAGAAATATGTCTTTGTAGGAATATTACTTAAATATTACTCATGTTAGAGATTGTTATTTGTTATTATTTTTTCTGTATTATTTTGAATACTTGTATATGAATTTTTTAGATATTGAAATCAAATTACAAAATTATTTTTATTGTTCTTTTGGATATTAAAGTAATGCATTTAAAATAAAATAAAAAACAGTAATATTTAGAGACAAAATTTGTAACCAAATATTTAATAAAATAATAATTTATGTCACAAATATCATTTCTAAATCAGTCCCTATTGACATAGCAAATTAATTCAATATGGTTGTTAAATTAGTCTCAAACTTTAGTCACTAATTTAGTCTCAAAAGTTAGTCACAAAATTTGGTCACAAAATTCAGTCTCTAAATTGACCACTAAATTCGGTCACTAAATTTAGTCGCTGATTTAGTCGCAACAGCTAGCGACTAGCAGTTTACCAACTGATTTAAATTGGTCACTAAATCGATCGTTATTAAATTTAGTGACCGAAAAATTAGTCTCTAAAAGCGTTTTTTCTAGTAGTGAGAGTTGTCTTCAACTGAAAACAGCACTCTAGACTTCTTATTGAACTCAAAAAATAGAATAATTTAATATATAAAATTAGGAACAACTATTTTGATGTTAAAACAAAATCCCTTTATTTCACCAACAGTGGGTGGCACTTTGCAGCAAATAAAAGTTGATTGATTGATTATTAAGTAAATTCAAAAAAATTGTGTAATGACACTCAATTTCTATCGCCACACTCATGTTTATAACAAGTAAGCAGACTGTGAATAACTCAAGTCATGGTCTCATCGATGTGATTTATGTAAATTTTATTGTTCTACAGTGAAAAATGGTAGAAACAAATATAACCGACAACAAATTATTACCAATTTACACCTCTAACCAAATTACATCTTCTTAAATAAATTTATAAATTATAAATTAATATCAAAATTAAATTATCGATTAGGATTTAAGAGTACTCATATTTAATATTTGATTTTATATATGCATCATAATACGTAAAAGAATTTTAAAAAATAATAAAAATGTTGTTTAAAAAAATAATTAAATTTATATATATATATATATATATATTAAATAAAGTTAAAAAAATTAAAAGTATTGAAACTGAATAAAAAATTGTCATATGAAAATTTGAATGCAAAAATATTTGAATTACATTATAATATCTTAGATTTTTTGTCTCTTTAATATATTTTCATCTTTTATTCTCTATAATCTTTTTATGTTCAATGTGTATTATCAATTCAAAAAGTCTCACCATTCAAGCCCATGTCAGTGGTTCAATAATTTATATATTCACAATCATAATATTATTTTGATCTGATTGAATTGTATAAAACATAGACTCTAATAGAAAATATTTTAGAAAAAACATACTAAAATAAGACATGTGTATTGATTTAGGTTTAGAACTAATAAAATATTTAAAAAAATATAACTTGAATTTGCAAATATTATTGTTTGTGTTGAAAAATTGATTATGAAATAGATATAATGTTTTTTTTTATCTACTATGTTACAAAATAAATTAAATTGTCTTACATTAACTTTTATGGCAAATGATTTTTCAAATAATATTGATTATAATAAATATATTATCAATGTGTGCAATAAATATTTACAAAAATAACAATTCTAATGAGCGTGAAGTTTCGTTTTTTTAGTTTGTCCACGACACCAAAAATCACATGATCAACCCTGTTTGGACTGCATCGATGCTTTAGGAAATTAGAAAGCACATTCTCACTATAGTAAGTCTTTTGGAGAAGGTTAAAACAAGAGTTTAAGTAATCTTTTAATTTCGTAGGTCAGTCCAACAAAAAATAACTGGTTTAATTTTTATGTCGTCAAAGTTAGTAATCATCTATCCTCAAATTAAATATGTGTTGTCAAACTCTTTTCTCAATAAAAAATCTATGTTTAATACACTAAATAATAGTGCTAGTAATATACTATTTAACACTCTTTTTTAACGTTTACTATTTTATTGAGTGAAATATACCAGAAAGTCACCACTTTGAAAATGGGTCTCATAAAAAAGAATAGCATCTACATGTGTTTCATTGAATAAATGTTAAAAAGAGAGTGTTGTTAGATGTCTAGCACTCGTCTCTACTGAATCTGTAAACAGAATAGCCACAAACAACATATATAATATTAAGTGTGGAGAAATATTAACACGTTGAAACTTTTTGGGTCAAATATTGAAATACAAAAAAACTGATTTGTAATTAGTGACAAAATTCAAATTATTATGATTGACTGATTGTGCATGCGTAAGCAAATTCTAAAAGCCACCGGTCTTCAACTTACAAGCAGCTGAGGTCACACAGAGAAAAAAAAAGTCTACTGACTTGAGTTTTATTTCCCAACTTACACAAGTAACAAGTTGGACCCGCAATTCTTCGTTTCCTAATTTCTTCTTGCTATTTTCCTTGTGACTAATGAAATAACTACTATACTCTTGTATGAACTTCTCCCGAAACTACAATCGAAATTGGCTTACAGAAATAAGAACCTCCCGAGTTGTTTCCTCTCTTAGAAAATCACATACCCAAGATGTTATAAAGTTTGAATATATTTTAAAAATATAATATATACTTCAATTCAAGACACCAAATGCTACTATCCATGCTATAAATAGGACTCTTCACCTCTCCATGCTAAATATCAAACCACATAAAAAAAAAGTACTAACACATAAACTTCTCTCTTTTTCTCTGTTTTCAAAATCTAGAAGGAAAAAAAAAATGAAAAGCACTATCCTCAAAACTAAAACATTCTTGGTTCTCTTCATGTTGGTGAACTCTGCTTTCATTGTCTTAGAAGCTCGTCCATTGAGTATCATTGAGACGGAAAACTCCATGAACTTGGTTGATTGGTTATCACAATATTCTTTGGGAGCAATCAAGCAAGGTGTGCCTTTTGAGACACTCGGAGGGATTAAGGATTCGGGTCCAAGTGGAGGAGTTGGACACAAATTCACCAACACCGACACGCTCGGAGGGATTAAGGATTCAGGTCCTAGTTCTGGAGGGCAGGGTCATAAATTTACAAACAGTGAGACTCTTGGTGGAATTAAGAATTCTGGTCCATCCCCTGGACAAGGACATAAATAATATGATCTCAATTTTCTTCAATTCATTTCAGCCAGACACTTACCTACTACATTGTTGGCATTTAGAATGCTAGTTTAAGATTGATTGATTAATTCCTTCATTTATTTCATATGTAAACAAATTCCTTCATTTATATATGTCTACATTATTTTATTTTCACTTCACTAGTGTTGATGCTAACTGTAACAGTCCAACTGATATCATGTTTGAATGCTAAGACACATTTAACACACTCTTATTGACACATGGTCCATATCATCTTATTTTTTAATTTCTTTACTTGTCACCGGTTATTAACCTTTTAATACTTTTATTTAATTTTGTGTTTTTGTTTTCAAAAATGAAAAAAAAAAAAAAAACGTCATTCACAAATCTCTGCTTCGGAAATTCTTCCTCTCGTTGATGAAGTGTTCTAGTTTACATCTGGAAGTGATTATCAAAGTTCATATTCCCCTCTTAAGATATTTAATATTCCAAAAGACCAAACTAATCAAAAATGAAGGAAAAAAAAAAATAAACAAAGAACATTAGAAGTAAGAAATTCCAAGAGTGAAATGAGAGAAGGGTTTCCTCAGTCTCAATCTCTCTATCGGAAACAATTGAAAATCACCACCGACCAACATCCTCACTCTCACACTCATCCACCAACTATAGAGAATTGATTTTTTTACCCAATTTTAAAAATACATAAATATTTTCTTAAAATATTTTTATAATTTTTTACTTTAAAATAAATTAAGTTTTTCTCTAATGAGAACAAGGACAAATTTATTTGAATCTTATAAATAATTTTTCTTTGACATATGGAATATTTGTGTTTGCAATGTCTTCTTCATATTCTCAACTTAATTTATGTTTATTTTTTTATTTTTCAATTTCATTTGCCAATTTATTTGAATAAATAAGTTGCTTAAATCATTCATCTCATGAAAGCAACTTAATCCACGTCATCATAAGTCAATAATAAACACATGGAGAAAATTAATATATGCACAAAGAAAAAAAATTCAAATAAACTCATTTTAAGTTATCAAGTGCAACCCCTGATTTTTTAATGGTTTTTTAAGGCTCATGAGTCATATATATTAATTGTTAATGTTCCAATGTTTAAATATCAATATAGAATAGTTAGAAATAGTTAATATATATTTAAAAATAGTTAATTAATTAATAATTAGTATCAATAGATTATGAATGAGATTAATTGTTTAGTATATATAAATGGGATAATTGATTTATATGGGCTCGAAGCCAAACAATTTCTGTTTTTCATCAATTGATCAATTAGAGTCTGTCTCTTTGCTAATTGATTAATATTTGACCATAATTAAAAAGTAATAGTTTTTCGAAGTTAAACTTCAAAGTGATCACATGTCTCATTTCTAGAAGTGTCATCCAATTATTCATAGTTGCAACTTGTTCAATATATACACTTTGTATAAATTATTGAACATTCTTGACATAATGAGGTATGAACTCTCGAAGCTATGTTAAACATTCTTTATAGATGAATGCTCAAAAGTTCCTACCAATTTCAGTTAAAGCTGCAACTGCATGATATCCACAATTTTAATAATCACTGACATCAATAATGTCATCTATCAATTTATGAATTTCAACTAACAACAAATAATTGAAGGGAATAAATCTAGGTTATTGAACCTTATTGATTGATAGTCAAGGTGTAAGTTTTTTGACAGATGATATGGGTTGATATACCTTACTGACAGATGATGTAGTGCTACATGCATTTCTGAGATTGCATCAAACAGTTGCGTCTACATGCTCCGACCAAAATGAATCACACTTGGTTGATTTTTCTTTTTTGGATATCTTAGTTTTCATTTTTTAGGTGCACCATTTGTTTTAACCTTATCAATAAGTGGACTCATCGACGTAGTGGACGAGTAAGAGATCTCACACAAATTACCTTTAAGTGCAATTTTGTCCAGTACATCAAGTTCATCAAATTTTTCACTACGATATTTATTTTATGTTTCGCAAATACCTCAGAAGGTTTACACGATCCACCACCATAGAAATTTAATTTACTCCATCAAACTTGATTAGTGCCTAACGAAGTGAGACACAATATCATACTATACCTGACTATTTCACATGCATAAGGCATACCATTTGTTATCCTAATAATGCAATGATATTCAAATTTATAAATACACACGTACTTCACACGATCATACTCAACAACAATATGATCTATTGCATTTCTATAAACAACACCACACAAATGGACGTACAATATGCTATTGTATCGATGCACTTTTTGAATGATGTTATTATCTCAATATGTTGTAATACAAATCATGCTAAAAATATTTTTCCAAATATTACATATATCATTCATATTGTCTTATAACATCATTTTAAAACTCCAATGCACAAACTCAATCCTTTATATTATTGTGTTTCCAAAGTGCCTTATTTGCCCACGTCTCAAAAAATAATTCCTTATAAAAATTTAACCACTACTCATGTATATACTCATAAAAAATTAAACAACCACTACAAATTCTTTCAAATATAGCTAACTTTATGAAGTATTGAGCATATTCAAAACTATAAACAAGACCATCACATGCCTCAATTACGTGCACTTGGCTTTGATATTCTTGTATATATGAAACAAACACAATAAATTGAGCATTTTTGAAAAAATATATTGAATTGCGCACATCAAAGCAATGTCTTTATTAATAACAATGACTTAAACTTCACCAGAAGTAATATGTTCGTTCAAAATTTGTAGTACCCAAACGAAATTATCAACACACTCATACTGTAGGTATGCAATCTCACACAAAATGTAATTGTAGTACTAACACCAATAATCTCAAGTAATGATATTCGATACATGTATGTCTTTTATGTATTATTTATAATCAATATTATGTGAAAATTATTTATAAGAGTGATAACATGTGGATGAGCTCATAATATGTCCCTAAACTCAACCAAATTTCGGGTTCAACTGTCATTCATTACATCAAAATTAGGTTCCAAACCATTTATATTGCGTCAAAATTTAGGTTCTAATAATTCATATATTTTGTCACTATTGTCTTCTCCCTAGTCTATTTATCTACATCTAATAAAAACATATTAAAAATTAAGAAATATTGCTTATGTAAATTGCGTTCACGTATGTTATGTTACCTGAATTCTAACAAAATGCGTGAACTCAATTTTTGTATGTGTACGTATTCATATATCACATATGTATTTTTTCTTATCATTATAATATAAAATTTTACATATACGTGAAATAAGTTTACGTACGTTAACGTGAATTATAATTACGTAGCGCATATAATTTTTTAAATTATAGGTCATACATAAACTCAATCAACATATCTTTACGTGAATTGTATTTGTGCAACGCTTACAAAATCTTCAATTGCATAATGCACACGAACACATTATATGTACGAGTGAATGATTTATGTTTGCGTACAATATATTATTTACAATTTATGGGAACTCATATCACGTAAAAGTCTTAGATTTTGAAGAAAAAACTATAAACATAGCATAACATCAGTAAACATACCTTATTGGTGACTTTAACCACAATAAAAAGAATATAGTTATAGAATATAAATTATGAATAAGTACAAGTGATGGTGTCACTTATGAATAAGTATGAGTTATGAGGTGCGAATTATTAATATGTGATATGAGTGTGAGATATTATGAGATGGGTGACCATGATGAAGAGAGAAAGAAATGAAATACACTTTAAGAATGACGAAATAGTAAACAACATTTTGAATATTTTAAAATTTATGAAAATTTAATTGTATATGGGTGACAATTAAGAAGTTTAAGTAGTAAAATTGTTATATAAAATACACAATAAATCTAATATCATTTTTATGATTAAATTACAATTTATTTTTTATTTATCTATTTTCTTTTCTTTCTGTATGCAAATGTAGCAATTTTTGATTTTTTTTAAGTTAATTTTAAATGATAATAAATTCTACAATGATTAACTTATACAACTGTAAAATCTTGAATTCAAACCTAAATAATACGTTGAATCTATCAATAACAAAATTAAATCATTAAATTTAATATTATTTTTATAATAAGATTGCCATTGCTGTCTTCATCTTGAGTTACATAATCATTTTCCTATTTTTTTTCCCCGTAAAAGAATAAATAAAGATTTCCTTTTAAGTTATGTAGCAGTTGAGATGGGCATGCATTCGGCCTCAGAGTCAATAATGTTAAATTTCGTATGCACAAAACTCAATATTAGTATCTTACTATTTTTAAATTGATGTAGCTGTTGATATGTGCATGTATTCAAATCACAGTCAAACGATTATTTTTAAGTTTATATAAATTATCATGCACAACAAACTTAATATTATTTTATAATTAGCTAATTTGATAAAGAGACGTACTTATATGAATTTATTTTACATTAAATCAATAAAAATCAAGTATTTTACTACTTCACCATATTAATAAAATATTTTTTAAATATAATACTTAAAGAAATGACATAACGTGAAAAAATAATAAAATTTTACATCAATGTAAAATAATTTATATTAATAAATATATTTCAATTTAAAAATAAGAGTTTAATTGTTATTTATCTATATTATAAAAGGTTTTAAATTATCAAAAAATTATAATCATACATAAATTTTATTTTATAAATAGATTTGATAAAAATTAAATATTTTAATAATTTAATTGTAATTAATTTACGGTGTAAAAATTTACACCACTTTGTGTATAAATTAAATCCTATAAATAATCCAAATAATACTGTTTAGAAGACATTTATGTGGAACAAAAAAAAAAAAAACAACATTTGTGTAAAACAAAACCCCCCAAAAAAAAAATCCCCAAAACAAGCTTATAGAAAAATGAATATTGAATCTCAGTCCGAATAATCTCTGGTTTTCTCGAACAGTGTTGTTTTCCGGTTCCCGCCTACTTACAATTTCCTATCTTTCACTCAAACTCCACCATGGGAAACTCCTCCAAAGATGATTCCGCCAACTCCGGTGACGCTTCTCCCGGCGACGTTCCTCCTTCCGATACTAGCACCTACTCCGAGGGCGAAAAAGTCCTCGCATATCATGGTCCTCGCATCTACGAAGCAAAGGCATTTCTTATCACTCTCTGCTTCTAATTATTATGTACTCCAATCATCTTTTGAATGTATGTTTTTTTCTTTCTAATTTTCTCTCACTGTTTGGAATTTACAAATTCCGTGTTTGTAAAGAAATTTGAACTTTTTTCGCAGTTATAATTGTTCAGTAACCGTTTTGTACACTAGGCTTTTTCTGTGTTAGGGATTTGGTTCAGTTTTGCCGTGTTTGCATTTGCAATTTGTTTGTTAAAATTGTCAATTCTACTTGTTTTGACTGAATTGTGGCTCACATATGTGGTTTCTTAATATTTTCCCTATTTCTCTTGTTTAATTTAATCTATTATGTAAATTTTTGGCAAATTTACCGTGTCTGATTTATTATTTTGGTATTATTTTTTCAAATGTGTTATTGATTGAATGTTTGTTCTTGGAATTTGTATATTTACTTGTCCTACTACTAGAGAAGTGTGGATCATTGTAAAATGTTTGATTTGACAGTGTTTTAAGGTTCTTTTGGTTAAAGTTTTATTCTATGTATGTAAATCTGATAAAAAGCTTTTTATTAAATTAAAATCTACAGAGAAGAAGTGTATATCCTTTTATTACCCTGTGATTGTTGTGATCTAACATCAACGTTTCTGTATGATTTAATCATCAGGTGCAAAAAGCTGAGATCAGAAAGAATGAATGGAGATACTTTGTTCACTACCTCGTAAGTTTAATTTAACCGTGATATTTCCTTCACTATACATCTTGTTTCATGGAATTAAAGTTCTTGTTTGGTTTTCAGTTGGAAACATTTGAATACAATTTTTGCCTTCAAACTCAATTTTAAAATGGAAACAAGAGGAGGGTTGTTTTTGCAAATTTATGACTCATTTACTTTGTGAAAACATTGTGTTTTCATTTTACTTTGATGAGTGATTCTTGAAGTGAACCATTATTATAGAGAGAAGATGAAATGTTAGTTAATGAATATGCATTCCTGGAATTAATGAAAATGTTTTTGACATTTTCATTGTCTTAAAAAATGTAGACAATTGTTCACTTCAAGAGAGTCTCTTACCTCCTTGTTAGCAAGTAAGTTTAACACAAATTAAAGAAAATGAAAATAGAAAATATTTTCACAAAGTAAACAGGGCCTTGGTTTGGAAAACAAGTTGTTTCAAACTTAAGTTTGCAAACTCTAATCTGATCATTAAGTCATTTATACCAGTTACCTCAATTTAAATTAACTTTTCAAAGTAATATCTATCTTGCTAGATTCAATAAAGCGATTCACTTGATAAGTTATTATCTTAAAGTGATTATAGGATAGTATTGACTTTTGGTTGCTTTACTTTTTATTATGCAGGGCTGGAATAAAAAGTGAGTTTCTTGTCTTTTCTATTATTTTCAAGTAATAAAGGTACAAATGGCATAGTCATAATAATCATGCTCCACACTTTCAGTTTACAATTTTCTGAAAATACTGTAGTTGCTGTATACGTGACTCAATTGGTATAAGCATTGCTAATAAGTAAGAAACAGAGTTAATGTTTTACTAATTTCCAAAGTCTTCTCATGTTAAATGCCAATGGAAGTGGTATGCAAGGTGCTTGCCAGAAATTTTTAACAATTTGTTTACATGGTCTTTGTGATGATTGATCTATAGCTTTTTAGAGAGAATTGCCTTCATTGTGGGTTATTTTCCCATGAATGGTTTGCTTCAACTACATGTAAAAGGTCAAACAGAATTATTATCATTGGTTTGATATATTGCCAACAGTTGGGACGAATGGGTAGGTGAGAGCCGTTTAATGAAACTTACTGAAGAGAATGTCGTGAAACAGCGGTCCGTAGACAAAAAGCAAGGTGCAGACAAGAATGTTAAATCTGGACGTTCAAATCAAGCAAAGGCCAAAAGTTCTACAGGTAAGAGATGCTCTCTTTCAAATGGAGATATATGCTGTTATGACAGTTTATTGAAACTTTTGCATGATTAACTTCTATTTTGCTAAGGGGTTTCAAAGTCCTCTAGTATGTGATTGAAAATGTAAAAAAGATTCTCTGTTAATTCCTCTCTCTAGCATAATTAGGGTGTGCATTCATTATTGAACCTCTCTTTACTAAATGCTCTTTGCTTATATCTGATATGTATATAAGATTATAAGTTGCAGACAAGGACACTTTAAGGCATTTACTTTCCATTTTGGTTTTATTGAACCTCGCCTTAGAATTTTTTTTTATCTGGAAGTGGGACCTTTTCCATTAGTTCCTTCCTATTTTATGTTTTTTGCAAGTGATGGAATGAGGTGTTCATCTCAAAAGGGCCTCTGTCAACTGCCCTCTGTAAATTTTGGTCAATCTCTCTTCAAACATGGTTGTTCTTTATCTGGAAAGTTATATCTTACCGTTCAAACGAAAAAGAAGTATGAGATGAAAATATCTCGTCAGTTGTTGGATGCAATGTTCTAGTGTGTGTGTGTGTGAGTGTGTATATATATGTATGTATGCATAAACAATTTAGCATGTTTAGATAGTATGTTAGTTTCGCTTTTAGCTGCTTATGGGAAACAATAATGTGATCATTTCTCTTGCCAAAAATTAATCCTGGACCTATACTATAGTGCTTTTGAATTTTTTTATAAATTATGTGACCTACAGTAAGGTCTTATGTTTATATCAATTTTACCTTCTTTTAAATACTTTACAATATGTAGGTACAATTGCACAAGCACCAAGTCCTTATTCTGCTTCTGCTCTGTTTCTTATACTGTTGGACTTGGAAAGATTATACTTAGAATGCTTCATTTTATTTGCTTGATAATTTTAGATTTTCTTTGGATTCTGTAGATGCCAAAGTTGATAAAGAAGACATCAAGAATAATGGTATTCACCAAACTTCTTCTTTCCAGTTTCCTTTTTTGTGCATATATATAATATAATTTGACTATTTTCTTCTATTTTTTTGGATTTAATATCCCACTGAAATATTACCCACTTTGCTGCTTACCTGATTGCTGTGCTAAATATTATAATCGACTCATAACAACTTTTAAGGTGAAAGATGGCCTTTATAAACTCTTTTCAGTCCTTATCTATTTTCAAAGTGGGCCTGAGTTTTTGTCAATAGCAACAATACTTAAAATGTATCTGGGTTGTCAATTGAAGCCAGAGCTGCACAACCTAATCGCCTAAATTTTTTAGCTATTTGAATCTTACAATAACAATATCTCCCTTTTTAATGAGCTTTTTGTATCAAAACTATGACTAATTTTATGTGATAAACACTAGCACCTTCCAATGGAGGCCATTATTGAGCTTGAGCCTAAATGTAATTTAGGCTTGGCCAGGATGAAGAAAAAATCCATTCCAGCTAACCTGTATATAATCAGGCATTTTGATTTATTGAATATAATATTAAATTATAATAATTTTCTTTAATTTCCAATATAAAAGTCCCTTCTGAAATAAATTTAATTTAATTAATCTGGTTTTCTAAAAGTATAAACTTTATATTTAGTTTCTTAAAATTTGGTTTTTGAAACTTATGTTTAAGCCTTGGGCCATTTCATCTATATTTATGCCTGGCACAGGCTAGAGCAATATTCTTTTGGGTAATAAATCCCAACACAATTAGCAACATTTGGTAATCATTTTCCATAACTCCTCCATTTAAGCACAGTAATTATTAATTAATAAGTTGGACCTCACAATTCTCCTATTTGAATGCCATGTTGTCATTGATTTGTTGAAATGAAAACTTATATTTTTATGTCAGCTTGCCTTCACTAATCAGTTTAATATGCCAAATTCTGTGCAGTGTCAAAAGGAAAAAAGCGAAAGATTGATTCAGGAGTTGAGGTATGGTTTATGTTTTGGTTTAATTGTGTCGCCTGCATTTCTATTGTTCTAAAATCTTGGAAGGTTTACCATTTGCATTATATTTTTCTTCATATTATAAATTAATTGTTACCTATTTTCATTTCACATTTCATATTATAGACAAAATATCGTAATAAACAGATGTTTTTAAACATCAGACCTTTTCAATATTTGATTGGAATTGATCCTTTTGTTGCCAAGTTCCTTTTAATTGCAAGTGTTCTACTAAGTGTGATTTTCTAATTATTAGAAGGGCAGTGGGACTGTTGAAAAGCATGTCAAGATTCAAATTCCTGCACCGTTAAAGAAACAACTTGTTGATGACTGGGACTTTATTAATCAGCAAGATAAGGTAAATGAAAATGATTAAATTCACTCTTTCCAGTTATTATCTTCTTGAAGATGTTTAAAATACACTTTGTGGAGTTAGATTTCGAGGTATGTTTCATGTAAAGGTTACTTTACCTGATAGAGATGACCGTGAAATTATTGGATACTTGTGTGCCAATACAATTTTATATGCCACTGAGCAATTTTAAGTCATGTGACTGAATTATATTATATTAACCACCTGGTAACTTAATGATAATAATATGAAAATATTATTATATCATAATTTTATAATAGCTGAATTATATGACAATGATCTTACATTGCTTTCATCTGTTTAGGCTTCCTGGACCAAAATGCACAATGCTCAGTTCTTGTAGCTTGTGCTGTCATTAATTAAAATGGAAATAATATTATTATAATTATTAGGTTTTATTAGTTTTCTGTGCAAATTGAAGAGAATTATTGCGCATGCACATATTATTTGGTTCTATTATAATGTGTCATTGCTGGCTTGCTGCCTCTCAAATATCTGACTATTTTAGCCTATCCTATTGGCTTACAAATATTTTCGATGGCATTGTTTTAGTTCTGATACAATGCACGGTTGTTTAATTTTTTATTATTTGATTACCACTTTAAAAAATGATACCCTATTTTCCGGCATTAACCAGCCCATCACATGTTTATTTATTTATTTTTATTTCTCCCTGCAGCTTGTTAAACTTCCTCGTTCACCAACTGTTGATGAAATTCTGACAAAGTACCTTGAATACAAGTCAAAGAAAGACAGCACGTAAGAAATTATTGATGATTTAAAATTCATATGCTTCCTCCTGTTCTACTATGGCTCTCCATTTTTGTTATTTGTTCATCCCATGCATCTAGTTGAGACTAATGATGATAGCATGTACATTGTGTTTCCATAATACAGGGGGGCTGATTCAACAGGAGAAATTTTGAAAGGAATAAGGTGTTATTTTGATAAAGCATTGCCTATGATGCTCTTATATAAAAAGGAACGCAAGCAATGTAGTGAAGCAGTTGTGGACAATGTTTCTCCATCAACCATATACGGGGCTGAACATTTACTTCGCCTCTTTGGTATGTTCATTACTCTTTGCTACTTCTAAGTGTTTGCTTGAAAGGAGGATACTCTGTGTGGGCACATGTGCTTTCATTTTGTCTTGGGACATATTTTGTCATCCTTGTTTCTTTGGCGGATTCTTTTGATTTTGTTGAATGAGAGAAAATGAGAGAGACATATGGTGAAGCCGTATGTCTGAACTACACAACGGAGTCGGTTTTATATAGGTCAAAGGCAATAAATATAAAAATAAATATGAGAGATGCTATCCCTATTTACATGATATGATGTGATATGTAATAAATACAAAGATCATAAATATATTTTCAACAGATTTAATCTTAAAATAATGCTATATCGGCTTTATTTGATGGAAATATTCAATTTTGACACCTTAACTTTTAAATTTTTCATGGGACCATGGCTAGTTGCAAAATAGGGAGTTTATGTTTTTACTGTGTGCTAAATAATCATATTTATGTCTGGCGATTGCTTTGTTAAGTTGCTGCAATATTTGTGTAAAAAAGAGTTACCAGAATATTAATGTGCCTGTGAAAATTTGACGTCTCTTATCTTCTGTGATTCTTGGCTAGTTGCAAGAATTTTTAATGATTCTTTGCTGTGATATTTGTATTTCCAGCCATTGCAACAATAGAATATTGTTGGAGGCATTGATATCTTGCCATGACGGGTGTAGCATTTGAACATTACCTGTGATGCACATACCTGTTAAAAGTTTCATAAATGCATTTGCAAATCAGTCAAATTTTTTCTTGTGCTTGCAGTTAAGTTACCCGAGCTTTTGGCGTATGTGAACATTGAAGAGGAAACATTAAATCGCTTGCAGCAGAAATTACTTGACTTTCTCAAGTAGGAGCTTAAACCCATCTCATCACTTGACTTTCATTGTGTCAAATCCTTACCCAAATGTCATAACTTTTTGGTTTCAATAATTTTTTATTTATCCCTACAAATATACTTGTTGGAATAATCCTCAGAAATCACCACAAAATTAAAGGATTATTCATCTTTCTTAACAATCAAAGAATTGATTTTAAAGATAACAAAAATTAAGCTCTTAAACCAAGAAAACACAGGAATGAAATGAATGAACAATTAAGTGCAGAATTTATGCAGAAAAACAGTAAGAGAAGAACACAAGAAATTTCACATGGTTCGAATTAAAGCAATGTGCTTTAATCTACATCCATGGCAGCCCCTATTATTAATGATTTCTATTTTTTTTTTTTGAGGTACAATCTCTCTTGATACAAGTTTCAGACTTTCTCTTTATATTACAATAAGAGTAAAATGATCTAAGAATTGTTTAACAGTGATTTGCTCTACTAGGCTATTCAAAAAACTACTTATAGCCTAAGCAATGTCTTCTAACTGCCAAAACTAAATTAATTGCAGTTAGTTATTAACTAACAAGGCAACATACTCAAGTTTGTTAATTTGCTAAGTTGACTAGAACCAATTAACTCAACAATTTTCCACCTTGGTATAGTAACTTAGCGTCTTCCTAGATCAGTGGCTGCAGCCCTAAAGGGCTTAATCACCTTGAAGTTGAGTCAAGTCTAAGCATTGAAAGCACTTACTGCTTGGCAAAACCTTTGTTATCAAATCAGCAGGATTATGATCTGTAGAAACTAACACAGCCCCTTGAGCCAACACTTCTCTAACAAAATGCAACTTGATATCAACATGCTTGGTTCTCTCATGATAGACTTGATTCCTTGAAAGGTGAATGGCACTTTGGTTATCTCAATGGACAGTGATAACCTTATTCTACAGCTTAAGTTCCTTTGTAATTCCTTCAAGCCAAAGAGCCTCTTTAACAGCTTCCGTCAAAGCTATATACTCAGCCTCAGTTATGGACAGAGCTACCACCTTTTGCAGACTAGCCTTCCAACTGATTGATGTCCCAAAAGCAGAGAAAATATAATTAGTGAGTGACTTCCTTGTATCAAGACAGCCAGCATAATCAGAGTCAACAAACCCTTCAATCTCCACAGTTCTGTTTTTGTCCCTAGTTCCACCATAGACCAGAATTCTCCCTAGAGATCATTTAATGTATCTAAGGATCCATTTCAAAGCCTGCCAATGAGCCCTGCCAGGATTTGCCATGAATCTACTTATTATGCTTACAACACAAGCAATGTCAGGCTGAGTACACACCATAAGATACATGAGTGAACCAACTACATTAGCATACATATGGAATGGCCTTCATGTAATTCAAGTCTTCATCCGACTTTGGTGATTGAGTTGTATTTAACATGAATTGTTGTGATAGAGGTGTTACAACAGGTTTAGCATTTGACATACCAAACTTGTCAAGAATTTTCTTGAAATACTCCTCTTGAGATAGGTGTAGCAGTTTCTTCTTTCTATCTCTGCTGATTTCTATGCCAAGGATTCCATCCCCTAGATCCTTCATTTCAAATTCCTTATTCAGCTTATCCTTTACTTCTTTAATCTCGGCCTTGCAGTTACTTGCAATTAAGATGTCATCAACATATAACAGCAAAATCACAAACCTTTTAGTTGGCAGAAACTCGAAGTAAACACAGTTGTCAAACTTACTCCTTTTGAACTTTATTTGAGTTATGAAGTCATCAAACCTTTTATTCTATTGTCTTGGAGATTGCTTTAAACCGTAGAGAGACTCATTAAACTTGCACACCAAGTCTTCTTTTCCTTTCTCTTCAAACCCTTCGGACTGTTTCATCAAGATGGTTTCTTCAAGATTTCCATACAAGAATGCAGTTTTGACATCCATTTGCTCCAATTCAAGGTCCAACTCAGCCACCATTGCCAAAAGAGTTATAGACCTGTGCTTCACCACTAGAGAGAAAACATTATTG
This sequence comes from Cicer judaicum, assembly GCA_037974835.1. Lineage (NCBI taxonomy): Eukaryota > Viridiplantae > Streptophyta > Magnoliopsida > Fabales > Fabaceae > Cicer > Cicer judaicum. Next base: position 2,930,119 of record JBBPBS010000007.1, on the reverse strand, counting down.
AATTCAATACCTTCTCTTTGATTGAACCCCCTAGCAACCAATCTAGCCTTGAACCTTCCCTTGACAACCCCTGGAATACCTTCTTTTCTTTTAAAGATCCATTTGCAGCTAACAATCTTAGCTCTTGCTGGCTTTTTCTTATCAAAGTACAAGTGTGATTGTCATGAAGAGACTTCATCTCCTCATTCATGGCAATGATCCAATTTTCCTTGCTAGCTAGTGCACCTTTGAAACTTTTAGGCTCGTCTTCCGAAACTTCACTAGCAACAACCAAAGAGAATTCAGTTAAGTCAGCATATCCATACCTCACTGGAGACCTGATATCCCTTCTTGTCCTATCACGAGTTAACAAGTAATCACCTTCACTCAATTCCAGCAATGACTAGAGTTTTCATGTCAAGAGCTGTTGAAGGACATCTATTTATCAAGTAATCTAAGAATTGCTTAACAATGACTTGCTCTACTAGGCTATTCAACAAACTACTTACAGCCTAGTCAATGCCTTCTAACTGCAAAATTGAATTAGTTGCGGTTAGTTATTAACTAACAAGTCAACAAACTCAAGTTAGTTAATTTGCTAAGTCGACTAGAACCAATTAACTCAACAATACTGTTTTTTGTTTTTAATCTCTGTAAATTTTTATTTTTTTCATCTTTGCAAATATACAACATTTTGTTTTTATTTTAATTTCTGCAAAATTTAAGAGAACCTGAATTCGAATTCTGGCTGAAACTATTTACTTTTCAGTCGAACTCTAGAATATCATACCCTCATCCCCCTGTAAACCTGAGGTATAAGACAAAGTTTCACTTATAATTCTACCCATTATGGTTGCGATACATTGTTATCTGTCCAGCTCAAAGGTGTAATTTAACTGCTATGTTTCTCTTTGTAGTTTGTTTGCTATTGGTTTGATAAAAAAAACTGGTTGCAGGTTTTTGCAGAAAAATCAAAGCACTTTTTTTCTCTCAGCCTATGATGGGACAAAAGTATCAGAAGGAAAAGGCAAGGGGAGGGATGAATGAGAGACAATGTTGATTCCTAGTCTTCCTCGTCTGTTGTATTCTTAATGATTGGCATGTATCTTTCCCTTGAAAATTTGAGCCGGGAACGCTGTTGTTGTAAAAATAATAACTCATTCATTCTTTAATTTTTCAAGTTTTTACACAATATTTGTCTATCGAAACATATCCGATGGCTTAGATACACATTCCACCATCAGATTGGGGCTGGGATGCGCAAAACTGAGTAACTAGTACATTATAGTTGAAAGCTTCTTCCTACCTGACTTTTCTAAAAAATCTCACATGTTTTGAAAGTATTTCAAAAGATAATAATTGTGTTTTTTAAAGTATATTTATGAAGTGCATATTAGGATGAGAAACATTTTGTTAGGTTTGTCTATTTTGTTTTGGCCTCAAAAAAGATGATTGGGATTGTTCAACCCATTTAAGTTCTGATTGGTTAAAGCGGTATGGAGAAGGAGGAGAAGAGAGAGATATTTTAAATAATGTTTATTTGGTTCCGTTTTAAAAAAAATGAGGGAGTAAAATATCTCTAAAATCAATTTTTGTTCCTCAAGAAGATTTTGGGAGATTTTGGAAATGAGGGGAGATGACCAAAATAATTTTTAAATTATATAAAATCTCTTCTTTCGCTTTGTATAAAATAAAATAAAATATTAATTATATTTTTTTTATAAAAATTTAAAAAAATTATCAAAATTTTTAAATAAAATTTCTAAAATTAATAATCATCTTCAAATTTTATCAAATGGCTGATTCAAATATTTAAATAAACTCATATTTTTATCTTCAACATCAAATTCATTAAATAAAGAATAAAAATATGAGTTTATTTAAAAAATTTAGTTATAAATTTAATAAAATTTGAAGATGATTATTAATTTTAGAAATTTTATTTAAAAATTTTGATGAA
>JBBPBS010000007.1:2903157-2927004 GCA_037974835.1 Cicer judaicum | reverse complement strand
TAAAAATATTTTTTTAATATATTTGTATATAATTTTCTAAATTATAAAATTATCATTAAAGACATGACTTTTTAAATACATTAATTTTTTTTTATAAAATTACCATAAACACGATGTCATAGTTAAATTATCCATAGTCATTAAATAATTCCACAAAAATAAAAATAAATTAGTATCAACAATAAAAAAAAAATAATTCAAATAAAATAAATAGAAACAACAACAAAACAAAATAATGTGGAAAAATAGTAAAGGAGAAGAGAAGTTACTTATGAAAATAAAATCTAGACAAGAGTAAGAGTAGCATGGAATATGGAAAAAGGAAAAAATTTATTAAAAATTGATATAGGGTAATTTAGAAATTTTCAAAAAACGGCTCTAGTTAAAGAATTAACTTCTGTGTTTTTAAATTAAAGTGATTGTGAGAAGTTATTATTTTTATCTTTTCATTTTTAATTAAAAAATAATTTTTCAAAAATTATAATCAAACATCTTTCAAATAATAAAAGATATTTTTTAGTTCAATAAAATAAATTTTTTCAAGAAAAAATTTCAAACAAACACACTATTTATTTTTGTCATGATTTTTTCTTCTAATTGAAATTATTTTCATAAAAGACAATTTAGAGAATACTTTGCAATTCTTTTATTATTTTAACCAAATTAAATGAGATTTGAAGGGGAAAGGTTTTTTATTTTGAGTGTATTGTATATTTTTTGAAGTTCACTCCAATGAGTTACGACCCCATAGAAAAATTTACCAAGAGCCGTGAGTAAAGTAATAGAATGAGCACACTATGTGTTGCGGATGGCGTAACAAGAAACGGTTCATTTTTTTCTTTCTAATCCTATACCGTAGTGAGTGACCCAGAACAAGACATAACATAACTAGTAACTACACAACAATAGGTTATCAATCAATTTTAATCGTAATAATGGCATGAAGGTTTCGTCTTCGAATTTTTCCAATTTCAACAACATGGAAGCAGTTTCATATTCGATCCCCTCTACCAATTTCCAATCACTTCAACGTATCCACACCAAAACCACTAGAATCCAATCCTCCAACCTCACTTTTCGCCTTCGCTCATCTCCGATTTCAATCAAACCTTTTTACTCTTCCAAATTTCTCATTCTCCATCACCATAAGCTTCGTTGCGCCGCCGAATCCACAACTAACCACCATCACCACAATCACAACGATCATCACAACCATAACCATAATCATGACCATGACCACGACCATGACCATCACCACCATCACCATCATTCACACGGCATCGATTATGCTAATCTGTCTGGACCTCAAAAAGCGATTATCAGTTTCGCCAAAGCCACCAAATGGATGGACCTAGCAAATATCTTGAGAGAGCATTTGCATCTATGTTGCTTCTCCACCGCGTTATTTGTAGCCGCAGCTATTTGCCCTCATACTTTGCCAAAATCACTCATCAAACCCTTTCAAAACTCTCTCATTCTCGTAGCTTTTCCTTTGGTTGGGGTACAAAACTATCTCTCACTCAATTCAATTCAATTTATCACATTGTTGTCAATTTGAACATGCCACTATTGTTCTACAATTTACTGTTTAGTACACACTGTTGTCAAATAGGAACTAAGCCACTGTATTCAAGCAAACTGCTATTTTCCGTGATCTGCAATTAACAACACTGATTCCTTATATTTAAGTCTTTTGAATGGTACTGTATTGAACTATTACGTGTTTATGTTTATGTGTATCAGGTTTCTGCATCACTTGATGCTCTAATTGAAATTAGTAGTGGAAAAGTGAACATCCATGTGCTAATGGCAATGGCAGCTTTTGCATCAATTTTTATGGGAAACTCTTTGGAAGGAGGGTTGCTTCTTGCAATGTTTAATCTTGCACATATAGGTAAGCACTACTAAGCTAGTATTATTCGGATAAACAAATAAATTAGTTTAACGAATTCAGAACTATGCAATGAATTTTGGTTTAATTTGAATGGTTTATGCAGCTGAAGATTATTTCACGGGACGTTCAATGGTTGATGTTAAAGAGTTGAAGGAGAACTATCCAGATTTTGCACTTGTTTTGGATACAAAAGATGATAAACTTCCTAATACGTTTGACTTGGCGTACAAAAGGGTTCCTGTGCATGATATAACTGTAGGATCATATGTCCTTGTTGGTGCTGGAGAGGTGACCATTTTTGAAATTTTAAATTGTTTGGATTTAATTAATTTGCTTTTGCTGTCTTGTGAGTTGGTTTCTGAGGTTTTCAAATGGCTAACCAATTTCTAAACAACAGTCATTCGCTGCAAACAAATCATTTCAATTTTAGGTTGCTTTGGGCATATGTGGTTGCAACTTGTTACTTAATAAAATAAATAATCAATATTAAAATAAAAATAAAAAATAAAAAATAAAAATTGCAATTCAAAATCGTTTATACAACAAAATTGCTGTCTTAAGATTTGCTATTAGAAATATTACTGAAAGAGATTATAATTCAAATTCTTTTGATAATATTTCTAATATCAAAAAAATTATTTTTTAAATATTTCTTTCGATCTTTGAACACCAATATTATTGTATAAAATATTTTGGAGTATAATTATAATATTCAATATCAAAAGAAATATTTAAATTACATTTAACTGTAATTATCTACATTGAAGGCCTAACATATTGAAATATTAAAAAAAAAAAAAGAGCTTTGGTGGAATAAGTTATCTTTCTTTGACACAAACAAGTGTATCAAGGGTGATCTACATAATCAAACTGCAAAACCAGTTTGGTATACAGATGTTTTCCAAGTCTCAAAGGCACTAATCTATGGATATTAGAATTTAGAATCTAAAAACATATAGGTGTCTATGAAGGAAATTCTGTCATAGAGTAGAGCCGTTAGATTAAGAGGGAGAATCTATGAAGTTGCTGTAGATGATCCATTTGGTTCGTTTTGACATCTTATATTACATTTATCACTGTTCTTGACATTGAGGACCGAAAATTAGAAAAATTAATTCAGAAAGATTGCTTTAAAATCTTCTGACACAGTTTGGTGTCCTTCATCCCCTTCCAAGGTTCTTTTCCCCCTTTAAAAGGAAATAAAAAAGAGAGACTCAAATGTTCCCATTCTTCTTTTTGTTGTTTTAACTGCACTATTCCATCTCCTTTTACTAACTATTCTTTTACATTATCCCGCCTTTCCTCTAAAAGAGAAAAAAAATGGAATTTCAAGTTTTATATAGCAGACTATTGAAGTATAATGAGGATGGTGTTGTGATTAGTCTGTGCCTGTAGATTGTGAAGTTTTCCAAGGCGGTGCCACCATTACTATTGAGCACTTGACAGGGGAAGTCAAACCTCTGGAGGCCAAAGTTGGAGATAGAGTTCCTGGCGGTGCAAGGAACTTAGATGGGAGAATAATTGTGAAGGTATGTTCGACTGTATATTGATGTTTGGGCATTTCAGGCTTTCTGTACTATATTAAATTTCAAAGTTTTAGCTTTAACTTTATGGTGGAAAATTGTAATAATATTAGTTGTATGAGGAACGTAAATGGTAGTGGCAATAATAGTATTTGGGGCCTGTGTCCTGTGGTGACTGATTGTTATTATGATGATGATGGGTGATACAGTTGGGAGAAGAAGGTGAAACTGGTGGGAAACAAACCATCCAATATCAGTAATAAGCTTTCAGTGGCTGCAATAATATAATTAATCTTATTACACTTATGAAGCTGAAGCCTAGTTTTGCAATATATTTTATTTTAGGAGAATTTCTGGAATGTGTTTATGTAAAACAGTGAGTTCTGAGGTTCCTGGTGGTGATAAGGATGAATGTAGCTGGTGATGGAGTTATTGGTAGGTTTTGGCTGAAAATATCTTCGTAGTAAGAATTGTTGTATGTTTTGGCTGGAAATATCTCCATAATATTTCTTTTGTTATTTATTGCCAAGTTTCACATGACATTGACCATATGGTCCATATCTAAGTTTGGAAGTTTCATTTTCATTGATGAAGATTGAAAAATAAGGATGATGAGATGAGTCAAGTTCTAAATATGGGTAAAGGATAAGTTGTAGAGATTTTGACACTAGGTTGCCAGTTACCGTGCTGTCTTGTTCAACACTTCAACTTGTTTCTGATAGGCGCTTGTGTTGTTTACAGTGCAATTTTGTTGGGAACTTACTGCAAAGTACAAAATTATTTCATCACAGGTAACAAAGTCATGGAAAGAATCAACTCTCAACAGAATTGTGCAGTTGACTGAAGAAGCTCAGTTGAATAAACCTAAACTTCAAAGGTGGCTGGATGAATTTGGTGAACGTTACAGCCAATTTGTTGTGGTGTTATCAATTGCTATTGCTGTTGTTGGACCACTTGTATTTAAGTGGCCATTCATTAGCACTCCAGGTACTTCTTAAACTCTTTTAACCTAGCAGTGCTGTGTAATATAATTTAAGGTTAAATAAGTTTTTAATGATTTTTTGCAAGCACAAATTTAGAATTTTTTAACTTTGGCATTAATAAAATATGAATTAGTAAATGTCATATGTTCAAGATATAAGTCCTTACATATAGACCTAGAAATCGAATGTTGAGCTCATTTTTTGTGGAAGGACTTTTTATAGTGTTGTAAACATATATGCAAAAAATCATTCAAAAACATATATTGATGCTCCAACAGGGATTAAAACTGCATGCATAATAATTTTATAAGGACTAAAATATTTGACTTTTTTTATAGGGACTAAAAACTTATTTAATTCGATAATTTATAAAATTTTCAAATTTGTAAACTAATCATTTTGGGATCATATATCTCAATTTCTCCTTTCCATTAATAATCATTTAATGGAAACATGGAATTAAATTAGAAAGAACGGATATCAAGTTTTCTTTACAAGCAGAGGTTTCCCTCTACTAAGAATAAAATGACAAAAGCAAGTGCAGCAGAAAAGAAAAAGGAATTACATGGAAAAATTTGCACGGAATATCCTATTGCTACCCAAAACTTCACCATTTCTCAATTCTTTCCCATACCTTTCTAACCCTTTTCCTCGACAATAGTCCTATCTTCTTGTGTGCTTGAATCACTACTCTTATTCTCTCCCTGACAATTACCTTTTCACTTTGCTCGTCTGCTGTGAGGACTGACGACAGATAGTATAATTCCCCCATATAGCGTCTTGCATGCAGACACAGTCCTTTCTATTCCTTTTGTCCATTTTGGCACAGTGGTGGACTTCTCAGGAGCGGGCAAAGGCCACAACATCCCGATATTTTTTTGAAAAAAAATTTATAAATAATATTGATAGATTATTAAAATAATAGTGATAAGTTACTAAAATATCCCTCTCTTCTTATCTCAGTTCTCTGCTCAGATTGCTCTCATTCTCTTTCCTTAGACTCCCTTCTCAGTTGCAGCGACCAGCCGCCACGCTTCTTGGTCTTGATCCTCACACTATCTCAATCTGGTTCTTATATTTTTAGATTCTTACTATTTTCCTCTTCTATTTAATAATTTTTGTCTATAAATAGATGAAAAATCAAATGTCAATGGTTGTTGTCAGCAATAATCTTATTCTTATCTTTACCACAATGTAGAGCAAATTATTCAATGGTTCTTCAAACACAACCAAGTCGCTGATATCATATTAGAAATTAAACGATTGAAGAGATAAACGAGAAATGAGGTAGATATTTTTTAGAATTTGTACTGATAAAATATCATAAAATTAATACAAGGAGCTCTCTATATACAGATAAACTATCTAATGTCGAACCTAATTAGTAACCCAACTACTACCTATTAAAAAAACTTTTCCATGTTAACAGTTGATATAGAACCAACGTTATAAAGTGCTGACTGTCACTGTTGTGTTTCTATATATGACTTAACGTTCATATTTCAGCTTATTTTGTCTCTGTTGATGCAGCTTGCAGAGGTTCTATTTACAGAGCTTTAGGGCTCATGGTTGCAGCATCACCATGTGCCTTGGCTGTGGCTCCATTGGCATATGCCACAGCAATCAGTTCCTGTGCAAAAAAGGTATCAGTCAGCTACTTAGTAGTATCTAAATACAAAATATCTGAATATATTAACTTTTTTTTAACATCATATACTAATTGATCACTTTGCTTTCTTTCCCCTTCCCTATATCCAAAGTTCTATTTTCTTCTTCTTTTTATCTTACCATTTTCTTTTCCCTTTATTTCCATCATCTCTTTTCGTTTCACATCCGGACAAAGCATAAGTAACAGTTTTAACCAAGTGTAAACTTGGAAATTGATCAGACTTGTGGTTGAAGAAAAAACAAAGTCATACTGTAAATACTAGTACTAATTTCTTGATGCTTCTGATGGGGAAACTAGTATTATATTCAATATGGAAAAACTAATTTTTACTGATTAGATCTATCAATAAGCTGAATTGAATGGAATAATTAGATTAACTTGTCTTTTGTATTACGTTGTTCAAGTCCCTCTTTCCAAAGTTTGTGTTTGTTGGTCCAAAGTGAAGCAGAAACTTACTCAATCTTTTCCAATATTTTAAGCATAGGATATTCCTTTATCTGGGGGTGTGACAACTACCTCAATTTTGTAGGGCATATTACTCAAAGGTGGACATGTTCTTGATGCGCTAGCTTCATGCCATACCATTGCATTTGATAAAACAGGGACATTGACTACTGGTGGACTTGTATTCAAGGCAATTGAGCCCATTTATGGTCATCACTTTAGAAACAAGGAATCTAACATTTCTTCCTGTTGCATTCCTACCTGTGAAAAAGAAGCTCTTGCTGTTGCTGCAGCTATGGAAAAGGGCACTACCCACCCCATTGGAAGGTATCATTTTGAACAGAAAATGTTTGTGTTACTTTTGAACCCACCCCGTACGAGTAACAACTGTGGCTGTCATTGGTTCTTTGCATCATTCATCTATTTCTTGTGGAAGAGTAGAAGTGTGTTTTCTTTCTTTTGCATGTTTCTCAATTTGGTTTTGAACTATTGGGTTAACTTTTATGTATTGTTGCAGTGTCTCGCAAGTATACATGTTATGAACTATTCAATTCAATCTTGAATGTTCAATTTTCCATCTCAAATGTACAAATATAGCATGATCTTGAACATGATTATCTCTTCTCAGCATTTACACTATTTTTCTGTAAAATGATTTCAGGGCTGTGGTTGACCATAGCGAAGGGAAAGACCTCCCTTCTGTTTCTGTTGAAAATTTTGAATACTTTCCTGGTAGAGGCCTTACTGCCACTGTTAACAGCATTGAGGTACTTGGCAATTGTCTGCATTACTCAAATATTCACTTTGCTTGACAGTATACACTACCATGCATTGTCAGTATCTCGAGCTCCTATTGCATACATTTCTCTTAGATACTCCCATTTTTCCACTGTACACTTTTTAAAAATGTGTTTTCGTTATTTTGCATTGTTTTCTTTGTATACTGAAACTATTGCTAGTTCTAACTATATGGTATGATGGGACCTGTGAAGTATTCAGTAATAAGATAGACTGGCAATGTATGCATATTTTATTCTCATATAGTTTATTTGGGAATGACACGTAAAATGACTCAAATTGGTTTTTATTTTGTTATAGTCAGGAAGTGGAGGTTCTAAACTATTGAAAGCATCACTTGGGTCTATAGATTTCATCACTTCATTTTGTCAATCTGAAGATGAATTAAAAAAGATCAAAGAAGCTATTAATGCATCTTCTTATGGCAGCGAATTTGTTCATGCAGCCCTTTCAATTAATAAAAAGGTAGTGTGCTGTCAGATACTAATACGTCTCTCAAGGGAGGGATAATGTTCTTTAGTATATTCACAGTGCAAAGACATCTCCAGCTTGAGAAGCTAGCTTCATACCAAAGTTTGATAGAATTGTTAAGAATTATGATTTAATTCCCTCAATTCTCTATTTATTTAGTAATTCGATGGCAATTACAAAACAGTTATAGCAGCAGTTACATTATTAATAGCAGTTAAAAACATTTTTCAACTTCTACGGACTGTTTATTTTGAAAATTACTTTGGTCCCTTGTTCTTTTTCTCCCCCTTTTCCCAAACCAAATACATTTAGTCTCACTAAACATGATCTGCTACCCTGTTTTGTTCTCAACAGTTTCCTCCTGGACCTTACTGTCTAACCACTTGATGCAGGTAACGTTGATTCACCTGGAGGATAATCCTCGTCCAGGGGTTGCTGATGTTATTCAAGAATTGCAGGATGAAGCAAAGTTTCGTGTGATGATGTTAACTGGTGATCATGAATATAGTGCAAGGAGAGTTGCAAATGCTGTGGGTATCAATGAGTTTCATTGCAACCTGAAGCCTGAAGATAAGCTGAGTCATGTAAAGGATACCTCAAGAGATATGGGTGAGTTCCTTGATTTGAGATTCTTCATCTTTTATGTCTGACAACAATCATATTATGTATGGTCTTATTTCTGTAGTACATACGTATATATTCGAAATAATGTAAATACGGTAGTTATTGTGACTATATACATACTTACATATGTATGCATGTAGGTAGTGTGTGTGTATTTATATTGTACTCTCTTGTTTTCCTATTTCTCAACAACCAAGACATGGGTACTCCAAAATTCATGCTGTACCCGGTACTCGTGGGAAAGTTTGAGTACCTACCAATTTTATTTTTGTAATTATTTCACAAAAGACTGCTATGCCTAGGATTTGAACCCCAGCACAGAAGTTACAAATAAAGCTAAAACAACCACCACACTAAAAAATATTTTATCATATGCAAATGAAAATGTTCAATGTATACTCCACTTGCTGTTGGCCCCCTCAATAAAATTAGTGAAGTTCTGTTTGGATATACAAATAGGGATAATTAGGAGTTTGTTAGTAGTTGTGTTCCTAAGTTGTTAGTAGTGGTATAGGTGTACCTGCTTTTGTGTTTATGTTATTAGTTAGTTATCTAGGATCTAATCCCTATCCTAATGTACCGGAAGCCTTTAAATAGAGGCTTCCACCCCTTTAGAAAGCAGCTTTTTATCACCTTTAGAAATTGAGTGGTGTAAACCATTGTAGGAGCGTATCTGCTCGTGTATCATTTTTTTGGGAGAGGTTCTCTCTTATTATTTCTTATCTTTTCTTTCTAAATATTAGTGTTCTTCCTCTAAATCAAGGAATCTAATTCTTGGGTTGCTAACAATCGGTCCGACCTGCTGGATTCGAAGAAGTACCAGTGTGCATGGAATTGGAGGGTTGGTGGGCTAGGAAGGTGGAGCTGCCCAACTTTCAGGGACTGATCCTATTGGGTGGATTGCAAAGGCTGAAATGGATACTGTTTTGGTTTCGTTCTTGGGATCAAGAAAACCCAGATCCAACCTGGGAACCTTTTAGCATAGGTCTGATCCGTAGATTTGGCAATCAGGAACTAGAAAACAAAGCTAAGAAGGGAGTACAAGAGGCCCTTGAAGAAGCCACATCAGCAAATCAGTTGTCTACTGCAAGGGGTTGCCGTCGGAAAACCAAGAACCATCATAATCAATAAAGAGTGGGAAGTTAACAGAGCAAGAATTGATGAAGAAAGATTCAGAAAAGGAAGAAAGTTCAGTCTCACATTTGTGGTTGAAGAAGGAAACATCACACGCCTTAAATGATCCGTTTGGTTGGATGAACCGTGCTAGGAAGTTCTTTTTGATTCAGAAAACTTATGAAGAAGATGAACTTTTTATCAAAGACTTAAATTTTGGAAATTTGGATATGGAGGAAATAATGTTTAGTGACAAACAAACACAAGTGGCAGAGGAAGGAGGCAGCCACTGCATCCTGCACAAAGGCACTGGGTCTGTGTCCATTAAGATTCCAGCAAGTCTTGTGCTGTCGCCAGATTGGAAAGTGCAATTAGAAACAACAGAGATCGCAGTTGCTTTCTCTTGTCTTGTCCTTGTTTATCGTCTATTTTTCTTTTTGCGGAGCTTTCCCCCGTTAAGCCATACTCGATGCAGCAAATGTTCTCTTCGATTCAAACTTGGTCTCCTTGTTCCTCACACTCGAAATTGTGGCTGAAAAGCTTCTCGAACATTTGCCTTCCGCCACCACCTTTGGTCTGTCCTATCCCGCGTTCGAGAAATCCGACACAATCAGATGAGTCCAATCGCCATTAAATAGAGGTCATACTTTGTTGGGCAATTCAGAACTCAGCGGGTTTGCAGCTGCAGGAAAGTGCAGAAAAAGGGAATATGAAAGTGCCTAAAGCTGAAGTTGAGTCTTCAACAATGGGATCCTGGAGGAAATTTTGTTTAAATTTTTTTTTAACCATTGAATAATTAGACTTTTAGTATATGTCAACCTTGAGGACAAGGTTGTTTTGAAGAGGAGTGTAATGTTAGGATATACAATTAGTGATAGTTAGGAGTTTGTTAGTATTTGTGTTCCTAGGTTGTTAGTAGTGGTATAGGTGTACATGCTTTGGTGTTTCTGTTATTAGTTAGTTATCTAGGACCTAATCTCAATCGTAATGTACCGGAAGTCTTTAAATAGAGGTGTTTCCACCCCTTTAGAAAGCAGTTTTTTTATCACCTTTTGAAATTGAGTGATGTAAACCATTGTAGGAGCGTATCCGCTCTTGTGTATCATTTTCTTGGGAGAGGTTCTCTCTTGTTATTTCTTATCTTTTCTTTCTAAATATTAGTGTTTTTTCCTCTAAATCAAGGAATCCAATTCTTGGGTTCGTAACAAGTTCTGCCAGTGCTTGAACCCAGTAACGCATCCATGCAACATAGCTCAATAATAGGTGTACGTACCATCTTTTCTTTTGTAGTGACACACTATAGGTTTGTTTATCATGAGACTATTTTCATAACCAGGCTCCTGAATAGTATTGTTTAAATTGAATGATGCCTATTACACATCTTTGTGCTCTACTATATTGATTTTACTTCTGTAATAGGGGGAGGCTTAATTATGGTTGGTGAAGGTATTAATGATGCCCCAGCTCTTGCTGCTGCAACTGTTGGGATTGTGCTTGCTCATCGTGCTAGTGCAACTGCTATAGCTGTTGCAGATGTGCTGTTGCTTCGAGAAAATATCACGGCAGTGCCATTTTGTATTGCCAAATCTCGCCAGACAACTTCACTGGTACATTATATTAACTGTTAAGATGCTAATTTCTTCAAAAATTGGATGCTGTTGCCTCACATGTCAATGAACATGCAGATTAAGCAAAATGTGGCTCTAGCACTGTTCTGCATTGTCATGGCTTCCCTTCCGTCAGTTTTAGGATTTCTGCCATTGTGGTTGACGGTATGAAATTCAATCTGGTTTAATGCCTGATCTTGTTGCTATTTTTCACTCATACTTTTTTGTCCTTGTAAACAAAATGAATGTGATTATGCTGCAAAATCTCTGTTTTCTTTTGACAGCCATGCTTTATTGTTCTTGTAAACAGAATGAATGTGATTATGCCGCAAAATCTGTTTTCTTTTGAAAGCCATGCTTTATTGTCCTTGTAAACAGAATGAATGTGATTATGCTGCAAAACCTTTGTTTTCTTTTGATATTACCGCACAGCACCATGTAGTGAATGACTTGCACACACATTTTTCTTGTCACCATTTTAAAAATTGCGTTAAAGTTGCCTTCTCCCCCTCTCCTTTTATCCGTTTTCACTCGGGACCAGAGGGTAGTTTGCTTGTAGTAAATTACCCTTGTCTTTTTCATCTCAAACAAAATTTGAAGATTTGTACATGGAAATTAATCGTATCATAGTTGAAAATATACAAATTGTTTGATTTGTGCCTCTAATAAAGTATTAGTTTTCTTTAGCCCCCTCAATAAAATTCCTCAAATGTCTGGCAGGTTGCTCCTCGTCTACCTTTTTCTTCTTTGTTTGATTTTAGTTCTTGCTAATCAATCTTTAACATGCATGCAGGTTCTCTTACATGAAGGTGGAACCCTACTTGTTTGTCTCAATTCCGTACGTGCTTTACATGAACCATCCTGGTCCTGGAAGCATGATATATTACAGTTGATTGGTGAGGTTAAATCTAGACTCCCCTACCTTAGGACAAATATCACCTGCTCAAGTAGCATTACAACCGCGAATTTATGATGCAGTGTTGTTTGAAAGTAGACAAGTAATGTATGGCAGATTATATTGTTTATTGAGAAAAAAATGTCAATACCCCTTGTATATCTGTAGGCTTCTTTTTCGTCACAAAATTGAACATTCTCTATTATTTGAGTCTAGCTTCCCATTAGTTAACTCCCTTTCTGGCTGTGTAATGGAATAATGAAAATGGTAAATATCACGGGAAATATTTGCACGTAATTTTGCTGTTATAAGACTTTCTCTACGCAGAATGTAATGAAGATATATCATCTCAAAAAATAGCAAGAGGGTTCGTTTAATTTGTAAAAGAGTAAATATTGAAAAGAATAATACATGACAAATTTTAAGTTACTAGGCAACTTTTTGCCTTAAACGATTTTGATGCTAATAGACAATACAAAAAAATTAATAAAAATTTACTACAACGTTTTATGCATGATGCATGTGATATTGTAAATGTTACTGATAATCTAAATATTAATATTGGAGGAAAAGAGTGAGAGAAGGGATAGAGAAAAGAGAGATGAGAGAGAGGGAGATAGAGATAGAGGAGATATGTATTGAGAAAGATTATAGATTTGAGAAGGGGAGGGGGTGGGGTGCTGGAGGCTGGAGAGCGAATATATATTTTAGTATTTTAAATAATTTATATTTAGGATAAAAAGATGTCTTCTAATTTATTGAGAAACAAAAATTTCATCATTCTTTATCTCATTTTGTCTGTCATAATTTTTTATTTCTAAGTAAATCATACACATGCCAGATATTCTCATAAAGTTCTCATATGTGTAATCTCTGTTATTTTTCTTTTTTATAATTCTATGAAATGAAATTTAAGTATAATATAAAAATTAGTATTTAAATTCCTTACTAATATCTTAGGCAATAAAACAGTAACTCACTAAACCATGGCTTGGCAATGCGAATATAAACATTCGAACACATCTTATTTGAAGTGATCAAGGCTATGCCATTGAGATTTTAATCTGTCTTGGAAGATTTATTATTTTTCTAATAAAAAGTTAAATTTCATTATCTTTGCTATATTTTTGTGGCATTTAAAAAAAAAATTATTCAATTAGAATAATATAATCATTACAAATAGAATAAAATACAATGCATCATTTTCAATCTTCAAATCGATCTATATTTTTAAAGTAATACAATTACTTGAGTTAACAAGATAACATTGAGCATAAAAAAATGATAAGTCAATTGACTGTTATCAAATCAAAATTAAATTCAAAACACTTATTTGAATTTTTCAAAAAGCATGAGACACATACTTTTAACAATTTTATAATATCCATCAAACAACTGGAATGTGAGAATTAATGAAAATGTTTGGAGCTTTGTTAATCTCAATTTTAAGAAGTTGAATATTTTTAGGATGTATAAATATTTAGTTTATAATTATACTCTTAGAGAGTAATTACATGAACTTCAAGAGTATGATAATGTAGTCAGTTCATAAATACAAAAACTTGTGGTTTATTACAGAGTGCATTGCTCTTTTTCCCTTTAAAGTAAATTTTCAATAGAAAACAAAAGAATATGTTTTCCAAAAATTTGTTAGGGAAGCTCTATTCATAGTTAGAGTCACACGTTATTTTATTTGCGTCCTCTAATTGTGGATGATTTGACAAATAAAAGCTAATCACAAGATATTTTATCAAAATTCTGTGAATTGTTGAAGATTTAATAAATAAAAAGCCCTGGGTCTCTTTTCAAAAAATAAACATAAAATGCCAGTTAACTATATTATATATGGTTTTACAAAAAAGTATTATCAACAACTTTTCATTTTACATTTTTAATAAAATATTTAAAAATAATAATAAAGTAAAGTGAGGTTTGAAAAAAAGGAAAGAATAATAAAACTATCAAAAACGGTCTCAACTCCCAACTATCCAGAGCTTTAAAAGCAGAAAATTTCTCGATATTAAAAAGAAAACGTAACCATATAGGAAACTGATCAACAAATTTTCAGATTCATAAAAAGGTAACTGACAAAAACAACTCTCAATTCCAAATAACGTTACCATTTCCCTTCATGAATGCTGTGCGATAAACTACTTGTTTAATTTTGGATTTGAACCATAAAAATTAAAAACTATTTACATTATACTTGTACCGTTGTACATAGATTTTGATCAATTAAAACTCAAATAAAATTTTTCCATCCTACACTTTTTTCATCTAACTAAAGCCCTCTTTATCTTTTCCAAAAGAACAAGAGAGAAATTTCAGATTTGCCATTTTCCAACAATTAACAATTCTCTCTCCTATGTACATTGGCCAAAATTATTAACTCAAAAATAAAAAGGAAAGAGACTTCCTCTTTTTCTTCTTTTTTTTTTTTTTTCAAACCCATTTTTTTGTTAACATTAATAAGACTCTAATTACGTTCTAATCAACCAAATTAAGAATCAACCCTGTTAATCCCAATTGGTTTAGCTGAAACGTTTCTGAGTCTATCGACTCCTTGAAAACACATTCCATTACGCTCTTCCATGTAACTCCTCACTTCATTCCTTACCATCTCTTGCATAACCGCCATCAACTCCCCACTCATATTTAACGCTCCCATCCCAACTTCCTGTGAAACTTTCGCCGCCACAGAAGCCGTTACAGCACTCATCGGCGAAGCATTAATCGGAACCGCCGCAGCGCGATTTATTACATCCGAAGAATCCACGCCGGGAAGAGAAAGAGAAAGCGAAAGCGAAGTCGGAGGTCCGTCGTCTTGCTCCGACGATGCCGTTTCCGCCACCATTCGAACCGGCACAGGACGAAATACGTGCCTAGGAGAAGCTCCGGCGTAGGTTCCGACGACACCTTCTGCTCCGGAATCGCTTAAATCGGAGCCGGAAGGACTTCCCGGCGCGCCGACGCTAGCCGAGCGTTTAAGTGGCTGAGGATTAAAAGCGGGATCGTCGGCTGAGAAGATGGATGAACACTTCCGCTTCAGCGTGGAGTTCCAGTGATTTTTTATTGCGTTATCAGTTCGACCGGAAAGTAATCGGGCTATTGTGGCCCATTTATTACCGAAGCGGGCATGGGCTCTGATTATGATATCATCTTCTTCAGGTGTAAAAGCCCGATGTTCAACTTGAGGTGAAAGCTGGTTACACCAACGAAGCCTGCAAGATTTACCAGAGCGACCTGGAATGGCACGGCTGATGAGTGACCAGTTTCTGGGCCCGTGTCTTTCAACGAGTTTCTGTAAGGCAACATCTTCTTCTGGGCTCCATGGGCCTTTGATCCGATCCATATCCTTTCGGTTGACAGCCATCATGGTTGAATAAAATTGTGAGGGTAGGGAGGTTTGTTAGTGTTGTGAAGCGTTTTTGAGATGATTGTTGTGAGGGAGTTGTGCAATTGTGTTGATTTATTTATATTTGTGAGGGTTAACGGGTGAGGGGAAACGGTTTGGGAGGTTAGGTTTTGGGGGATATCTGCATCGATCATGATGCTGTGGATACCACTTGTTCCTGGGAAGCGGTTGCTTTTGGATTTGCGTTACAGCTGTATTTCTACACGCGTCACTTCTCAGCTGCTCCTCTTTAGACAAGTCATCGCTTTCTTTTTTTCTTTTTACAAATATATATACATTTCATTTTTTTTATTATACAAATATTCACTTCAAATCAATTATATTTTTAATTCTATGGCCAATTATATTATTTATATAATTTTTAATGTAATATATTTAATTATGTATTTATGATATTAATAATTAATAAAAACTATTTGATTAAAATTGTATCTTATTTTTTTTTTATTATATGTCAATTAACAGATAACTAACATGTCAATTATGCTTTTTATTAGAGTGAAACTTTCTTTTTCATAAGTATTTGTTTAATTCATTACATTTCATCTTAAAAATTCAATTTTATTCATCAATTTTATTAAATTATCTAACACACATTTTTTTTTGGATAGATGGATAATAGTATTATCCATTGACAATGCTTAAACAACTCATAAAATTATTGAACCAATTCAAAAATTAAAAGTCATAGTTGCTATTAGGGAGAAACGGAGGGATGAATAAGTAATGGCATTTTTTGACCGCTTCCCCTCTTACATCCTATAGTATATATATATAAACTATAGAGTATATTACTAATATATTAATTACTACAGAACTGTATTTATTGTTATTATTTATATAAACAATAAACAAATTAATAAATATATATAAATTTGTTAATTTATATTCACTTATATTTTAGCAAGTTATGTTTTAAGATGTGTTTAATAAATTTATAGTTATAACTAATAAGCCTTTTAAGAATTTGTTAACTTGTACCCACAAATTTTTGAGTTTGTATAAATTGGTAAGATACATCTTAAATGACTATTTAACGAATTTGTAGATATAATTTATTAATTTATACCAATAAAAAAAATTGAAATAGTGAAGAAATACACAAACGTAAAATAAAAATTCAATTTATATATAATTATGTTGCTAAGTGTTAGGAGCACAATTTTGTGACCAAGCAAATATGTTTTGTGTCTAATATGTATCTTTATTTTAAGGTTTTTTTTATCTTATATTTTGAGTTTTTCTAGTAAGATAATTTTTTATTTTAGTCCCTTTATGATATGTTTCTCGATCTATTCATGATTGCTACTCTCCGTCGTAATAAATCAACACCAAAAAATTAACTTTATTTGAGCAATAACTCCATCACTACTGGCCAATGCAACTTGAAACATAAGTTAATTATCTAGCCCTCTTCAACTTCTTGCCATAAAAAAACACTCGAAAAGGCAAAAAAAAATGATCATCAACTCATTATGTATTACCAAGATAAACTCGACCACTTGTAGATTGATGACCATACCTTAAATGCAAACAAAAAGAGGTGGCCACAACTTTCATAAATGTTAAAAGCAAAGCACACAAGATATGACTTGGTTAACTAGAATCACCTAACATCGAGTCATGGCTTCATGTGTGGGAAGTCTCTTATATATAGTCATCAAACACAAGTAAGTATCTTAGACAAAATAGAACTTTTTCACAGCCACTGAAAGACCTATGTTCAATGTGTGAGAATGGTGACATTATGCATTGGTCAAAGATCAACCATAAACACTTTTAACGAAAAACCTAATAACTATGTTGGGTGCCCAATTCCATGAATCTTGCACGACAAACTACGAGCAAGCTTAACAATTCTTTAGCAAACGTACTAAACCGTGCAAATAATAATAGTAATATCTACAAATAAACTTAACGATTCTTTAACAAGTGTACTAAATTGTTTAAATAATAATAGTAATATGAAATATCGTCTCCACATAGATATTATTTAGTTTATATACACAATAAAATTAAAAACACATTGATAGGTAAAAGGTTTAATAATTAATTGATCAAGTAAAACAAATTTAAAGTTAGCGAGATAGAATGATTAGGATTTCGTGCACCCTCTTTTACTTTGTAAGTATTGAATCACTATTTTAAAAATCAAATTATTATAATTACGTCAAATTAACATATTAAATTAGGATCAATTCTTTTGTTCAAAATTCATTTCTTATAACAATGAACCTAATTCCTTAGACGAACTAGCTTGTTACTCAAAGAATGGATGTTCGCCAATTTATCATACATATGTTAATACTCTATATTCACATAGTAGATATTGAAACATGAACATCAGTTCTAAGTCAAATTGTTACTATTTATTTTCCAATAAAGAAGTAATTCCTAATTTCAATTTGATAATGGTCAATCAACAAAAAGCATTAAGAATAAAAATTGATGAATAAAAAATAACAATTTCAATTGCATAGATAGTAATAAAGATTTAATACTACGTACATTTAAAGAAGATTATTTACGTCCTAATTAAAAGGTGAATTAGTACATGATTAAGAACATAGTAACAATGAAGAACATTAAATTAACATAAGAAAAATGAAATGAATCTTCACTTGTTTCTAATAGTGGAATCTTTAAGCTCCTAGCCTCCAAAAAATGCAAAATATGATCCTGAATGCCCTATAGGTTAGACTCCTTGCAAAATTATGAGTTTTTAGTTTAGATAGGATTTTGGGACGCATGTTAGCTCATTGTCATCATTCTTGACGCATTTCGCTGCTCGAGACAAAAAAATATGTCATCAAATGCACTATGGCGCATGGATGGATACAATACGCTAATTATGGAGGCATTCGTGTTGATTCTAGGAGCAATATGATGTAGTGTTAAATTTATTTTCATTTGATTTGACTTGTATTTTTTACCTTTTTACAATCTAAATCTAAATCTTCGTGAAAGTTGTAGTTATATATGTTAACTTTAATTTTCAATTAAATTGATTTCAATTGGACATCTAAAACCACATATGATTAAAATATTGCATGCGAGTCGTGTGACTTTTTCACCAAAACTCAGCATTGCGCTCATCAATGAAACAATACAAAACTACACATAATAGTTGATTAATCAAGAAAGTGAAAGTATGAACATATTATTTAATCGAAGAATCATTTATTCAAAATAATCTAAAACGAACATTAAATTTAAACTAACAAACTAAACTTAAAATACCCTAAAAAATTTACATTCCAATCTCACTGCCACAAATTTAATTGTCGATGTCCATCAAAGCAATCGAATAAAACATGATTTGTGTGAGTAGTAACAAATGTGGAACAACCCTTACTCAATTATCTAGCCAAAACCAAACTTCCATTTTTAAATCCAACATGTATAGATCATTCACCATGTCTAGTAGAACCCTATTCGCTCCACCAAATAGAAAATATTTGCATGAAACAATATATTATTAGCTAGGGTTCCATACTTAAATGATAGTAAATCATATCATATACCTCCATTTTTCTACTATAAACCTCTATTTCCACTTGAGCAATAAAGTAGTGTTACATAATATATATTGTTCACACCTAAACCACCCTAATCATTGAAAAGACACCATATACCAACATATCCAACACAAACCTCCTCTTAGCATCCATCCCTCCTAACAAAAAAACTCCTTTGTATGGAGACAATATCATTTATCACCTTTCTAGACATTTTGTAGAACAACATAAATATAAATGTAAGTTTGGTAAAACTGAATTTATGAGAATAAGTCTATCTCCTATTAAAAATATTTGTTCACTTTCAAGAAGTTTTATTTTCATAATCTACCACTAGACTCCTTGAATTTGCACCAAGTAGAATTTCTAAAAAAAAAAAAAAAAATAATACTTCCTAATGACAAAGATAAAAAATTTGACTACTACAAATAATTTTTTAGTAAGTTAATTCTCAAGATTCTACTTTTTATCAAATTAGTTTTTAAATTAGAAATCAACTCAAATTCACGCAAGATAGACTCAATTACCCTTAAATTATTCTAATAGCTTTCACATATTTGAAATTTAAAATCTCACTCTTCCTTTTTCTAAAATTTAAAATTTCGTCTCTTAGGTAGAAGAATGGTTTAACATTGGGAGATAAGCTTTCCAAGAACAGTTTTTTTTTAAAAAAACTTTTACTTCTTTCAGCTCCTCCTGCATACATGTAAGCCTCTCTCCACTTACATACAACTAACCCAAATTGTGTCCTTCTTTGATTAAATTTCTTAAAAGCATGAAAACGCCTAGAATTAAAATATTTTTACTTAATTCATTTAGCATGTGATTTTTGTAGAAGCAAACTCTCATTTGCCTATATTTGTTTCCAAAACTGGTTGGATGATAACTTCCTACCCTCTAGATTAGCCTCCTATCTAGTAGCGATGATTTCATCAAGCATATTATTCTCATTGACTATGTAATCAATCTACAAATCCATTATTCCAAATACCTCTCGACTCCAACATTCCAGTTTGTCTTTTTATGCACATATTATTCATTGTAGAATTTACATTATAGAGAGCATTAATACAATTTAATACATAAAATATTTTATTTTATAGTATAAATGTATTTAACATAAAAAAAAAAGTGTGAAACATATTTTTTAAAATTTTACATAAAAACTAGTTAATACATTTGAAATATTATAATTAATGAATAACTCACATTTAGTTATATTACTTCATAGCTTACCATTTTTAAATTTTTAGCGATCGTTATTAGACTCTAATGTATAGTATAAAGTAGAAAATAAAATATTTCAAAATTCTTTAAATACTTTTGTTGTTTGAAAAGATTAACGACTCAACAATGTTTTGATTAGTTGAAAAAAGTAATTTTCATCTTCAAAGGATAGTGGGTGAGATTAAAATTATTTTTTAATTTAGAAAAGTTAGCAGATTACATCCATCGCTAAGCTTAGTCGTTTAGATTATCGATATTAATATGTTATGAATATGTCATTATTAGACTTACGAGGCAATTGAAAATATGTCATAATCTTAAAATGATTGATGTTTGCATGTGTGTTGTGTTTGTGTGTACTGCACCATTAACATGAATTTGATAACTTCTTTATTGTTTGTATTTGGTGTTGGGGAAGCGCAAATATGCCTAATGCTACAAATGAAGTTCATGTCTCGGGTCAATTTATAAGTTTTTGTCCTGATATGTGACATGGGTTTGAGAATGTTGTATTTATTTGAAGTATTTTTTTTTATTAAAAAAACGAATAATGTTGATGTTTGAAATAAATTCTAAGTGATGTGATTTATTTGTTAAAATAATTTAAAAAGCGAAGAGTGATTATTATATAAATCTGATATCACAAATATTTTTAATTGATTTAATTATAATTTTAGTTTTTATATTTTTGCATATTTTTGATATTGATCCTTTGATTTTAAAATATTTCAATTTTAGTCTCTTCTTTAAATATTTGAATGTGAAATGGTGATGTGATATTTTTTAATTTTTAAGATTTATAGGTCCTCAAATACACATCTCATTAATTTGTGTTTACAAAATGTTAATGAATGCCATTTGAATATTAGTTAAAGAATGAATTAAAGATTTTGTGCTGAAAAGTAATTGCTTATTGGGTGAGAGTTCAATTAAGTTTTTCATCCATCTACCATATAGATCGACCCTTCGGCATGAATGATCCACTAGGTAGACATGACAAAGAAGCGGAGCGGGGGCAGATTTTGTCTCTTCCATATACTCGGCTAATTGAGAAAAATCTATATTTGCTCCTATTTTATAATATATGTGAAATTTAAGCCTCTATTCTTGTTCGTGGGGTTTGAATTTTTCTATCCACACCTGTACCTATTCATATATATAAAATTATAAATTTAAAAATTATATCTTATTATAATTAATATAATAAAATATTTATTATTAGATAATAATAAAATTAAAAAAATATTTTTTATATAGATAATATTATAATTTTTAATATTTAAAAAATACTAATTATATTCAATATATATATATATATATATTTATTTAACAATTTAAAAACTACAATAATATTATTTGTGGATGGATGGTGGATATTACCACTCCAAATCTGTCCTTACTCTAAATTTTGATTTCGCGAAAAATTTGAATATGTACAATCAAAATCAATTTTTTCCACCCAAATAAAATTAGTTGGATGAGTACGTCCATATTTGTTATCTCTACCACTAAATATCAATTGAAGACAATAAATTCCACTAAATTATTTATTTTGTGCCAATTAATTGAAGAATTATATTTTGGTTCATATTAAAAATATGTTGCATCCGTAAAAATTATTTATTTTTATTTACCAAGAACGTCTAGATGTGCAATTATCTAAAAGAGTAATTATCATTTTTAAATGTTTGAGGTGTTTTCAATTTTTTTTTTTGGATATATAATAAATAATAATGATGTATATTTTATCTCTTATTCATTAATATATTTTTTATAAAAATATTTATGGTATATAATATATACAACATTTATCAAAATATTTAGACTCACAAACTTTTTATTTAAAATAAGTTTAAATGATCTCATTAATTATTACTACAATAATCCGCTTTTTTATTTATAATTTATTTTTTAATATAAAATTTTCATTTAATTTCTTTAAATAATAATTTTTAGATACTTGTTAATATAATATTCTATTTTAATATGTTAAAAACTAAAATTCGATATAATTACTTAACAAATCAAACATATTAATTTAATTTATTTATTTTTGATAGAATAATTTAATTTTTGTCTGTTTGGGTCTATTTCCCTTGTAAGTATTAGAATGACTAATTCGAGGTAAAGTTGAGGCGTTAGGGTCAAAATTAATTATGCGGACGACTGGACGTGAATGTAACAGTTGTGGAAGTTAATGTGGACAAAGAAAACGCTGAGATTCACAAAAATCTTCTCAGGTTAAAATATTATCAGTACTGTACTACTACCAGTACTTATTATTATTATTAAATAAAAAACTGAAAGAAATTAAGAAAGAACGAAAAACGGAAAGGAATAAAAAAAAAATTAGAAATAGAAAGAGAGATAACGATGATAACGGTTGGGAGATGATGGGTGATGTTCCTTGCTAGTTTGAGTTTGACTGACGACTATTCCAGCCTGTACAGCATTTCGTGCGGATATTTTTTATTTTATTTTCGGTCGTTCATGGGAGAAAAAAAAAAAAATAGTAATAATAATAGTACTACTATTAGTACTAGTAGCAGAGAAGGGCCCACCTGACCAAAACAACAGTATGATGATGTGGCAGAAAACGACAAGATCGGTCGCCGAATCGGAGCGCGAATCATTACTGCTTTCTTGTCAGTCCAGCCTGTATTCTTTACCTGCCTCTTTCCCTATCCTATCCCTATTCCCTCCACACACTCACACCTGTCGGTCACTTCCCTTACCTTCCTCTCATCTTCCTTTTCTAATTCTCTTCTTTTTTATTTATTGATATACATTCATGTTTTAAATGTCTATATTTTTATTTTTTCTTTTACTTATCATTTTAGGAAAATATTTTTTAATTTAAGGTAATTTAATTCTTCAATGTAAATAAAATTGACTTATAAACAAAATTGTAGAAACTCATTTTTAACAGTAATCAACTAAGTGAAAAAAAAGATGAGCTACATAATTGAGTAACAATTTTTCTTTTTACAACAGTGGATGATAATTTGGAAAAAACAATACTAACATAAATAAATAGCTAGATTACTTAGTTAAATTAACATAGAAACGATTGTCTAAGTCAATTTATATTTAGTGATAGAGGTAATATTTATCCTCCATCTTATGTTTAGTGTTGCGATACAATATTTATTTGTTGTATATTGTTTATTAATTTATAATATAAATTAAAATTAATTTATGTCCAAAATAAAATAATTATATTTATTATCCTCATTTATGGTTCTTTGAATTTAGATGGAATTTAACTCAACTTTTCAAAATTGACTTATATGTTTTGTTTTTATCAATACTTACATGTTAAGAAATGTCTTCTACATAAAAATATAAGCATTTTTAATTCTTATTAATATGTCTATCTGATTTAAAATAATTAAGTTATTTAAATTTTTCATAATTATTAAAAAATTAATAAATAAAATTAAAAAAAAATTACAAAATTATTTTTGTTAAATATCAATGCAGTATAAATTTCATAAATATATAATATTAATTAAATTATATAATCAGAAAACATTGAAAAATGAAAAGATACTTATTTTCAAACAATTTTTTATAAAAAAATAGGTCGATGATTATGAGATACAGAAAGTCATTTAGTAGTATAAAAATTTAAACAAAGTTTTTTACTCCTTAGACTACACATAT
>JBBPBS010000007.1:2867983-2903040 GCA_037974835.1 Cicer judaicum | reverse complement strand
AAGTAGTTAAAAATTAATATTAAATTAAAATTGTATTGAGATATTATTAATAATTTAATAAAATAATTTAGTTTTGTTTTTACTTCATTTAATAAAAATATAATATTTTAAATAATTTTTAATTATTAAAATAATTTTTTTTCTAATTTTTAAAATTATAACATAATTTTTAGAATATTTAAAACGGACATATGGATCAACAATAATAAGTAAATATTTAATTATGTTCTAAAGACATATTTTAAAATATAAAATAATTTATATATTTAACTTTTTTAAAATTCAAAAATATATTTATTTCAATAAAAAAAATTACTTTGGAAATTTTTAGCATTGGTACTCAAGACAGATGGTACTTTTAGCAAGGGCAATAAACCAATAAGTAGAAAGTGGGGATTAGGGGATGTATAATTAAAGCAAGGTAATATAGGGAAAGGGCAAGGCGAGAAAGTTGTCGGGTAGTATAGGGATATGGTATACATTATTCAAATGCCAAATATATGATCCAACAGATTCGTATCCAATCCATTTCTCTTTCTTGTACCTCCTTCCTGCTGCCTAGTGCCAACGTCTTCTGTCTCCATGCACTATTTTTGTTTTTGGTAGGAGTAGAGTATCATTTTCTTTATTTTTTTTAACCTTTGTTTGGTTTGAGAGAGATAGAGAGGAGAGAGAGAAAAGAGAAGTTGAAGACTTCTCCTATTTGACATGTAAATAAAGTGAGAAGAGAGAAAATTAAAGTATGATTCCAAATTTCAAATTTTTATTTTTTCTCTTCTCAAGTGAGAAGAAAGAGCTCCTTAAAGTCTGACTCATGATTTCAAAATTTTAAAATATTAATTATATATTGTTAATATTTAAAAAAAATAAATATTTTGCAACAGTCAATAATATAATGTAATATTTTTATGTATATAATTATATGATTGATTTTCAAAAGTTATATTATTTATACATAATTTTAATTTTTTATATTAAAATAAACCTCCAAATTGTTTAACAACTGAGACGCAGCCAAAGCACTAATCAATATGGTAAAAAATCGTTTATCCAATTATTTTTTAATTTTTAAAAATACTGCGTTACGGTACTATAGTTCCATTTATTTTCTGAATTTGGAAGGGGGTATGTACTTACCAATTAGGATTGAATTGTGTTTAAATTTTTAATTAAACTTATATTTAAAGAATTAGTT
This sequence comes from Cicer judaicum, assembly GCA_037974835.1. Taxonomy (NCBI): domain Eukaryota; kingdom Viridiplantae; phylum Streptophyta; class Magnoliopsida; order Fabales; family Fabaceae; genus Cicer; species Cicer judaicum. The sequence continues at coordinate 2,901,845 of JBBPBS010000007.1, read as the reverse complement.
GTTCAAATAATAAATAAAAATAACTCAGATTAATAATATTTTTATCATTCTAACAATAATTATATTTTTTATTTTCAATTTCTATTCAACCAAACAATAGATTTTCTATATTTTTTTATATATTCTAAACAATATATCAAATATACTTTATTTCTAACTATTCCTCGTCTCACACACTCTTCCTGACACGAGCATTAAGAGACAGCGCAGTGTGTCAATATGCAATGCATGCAATAATCATCCGATTATAAGCACGATTAACAACAGTAATTGTCTGTCGTAAGATTAGAGCTTGATTCCATAAACAGTGGGAAGAATATGTCCAAAAAAAAACTGTGTTGTTCCTTATCTAGACAACTTTTTCTGAATTTTAACTTTATTATAAATATTTAATTTTTATTATAAATACTTTTTAAATTATATCAATGAATAGTTACAATATATTTACCGTACACTGATAATATACAATAATTACTTTATTATGTATAATATTAAAAATATAAAATTAAATTAAATAAGTTTTTAATTTATATAAAATTTAAAATTTAATTTATAATTCCTATAAAAAATTAACTTTTTCTGTAAAAAATTTCTATTTTTATTTTTTTTAATTATATATGTATATATATATATATGTGTGTATATTATTGAATAGTATTTTTAATTAATAAATTTCAAAAAGTATTAAAAAATAGTTCTTTTTAAATAACTAGAAAAATTAACATTAACTCAAAGTTATAATTAAATATTATATATAATTTATTTATTTAAATAAAATTAAATAAAATAATTTAAATTTTTAATATTTTATTCGATAATAATATAATATTTTAAAATGATTTATAATTATTAAAATTAAATTATTTTTATTAGAACCTTAATTTTTGAAATTCGAACCTAAACTCCAAACATATTAAAGTTGCCTTGGGTTGAGATATTTAGATTTTTGATATACAAGGAGCGGTGTATGGGTCAGTTGTTGTGGACAGCAAAATGAAAGTGATGTGTATAATTGCAGTAACCATCATTTTGAATTGGGTAATTTGCAGCTGTAGAGAGGCCATGGTAATAATGCTTTTAGCCTTTATGAGATGAGATTGGTTTTAAAAGTTTTTCAATCCGCATGGCATTTCCCTAAAAAGAGAAGAGAGATACGGAGGGTTGTACTTTACCACTACTGAAACCGTTGGGCAGCGACAGCTGTAAGCTAATTATTATTATCGTTATTATTAAGAGTACAACATGATTTTCCTATTCTCTAGAAACAAAACAAAACATCCTCCTAATGAAACATCTCTTATGGCAATTTTTAAACTACCAATTTTAAATTTCTTAATTACAATTAAGTGACATTTATCATGTTAATCATATTTAAACAGTTCATCTAGATTCTGCTTGCGTGGAAGCAAGACACATCCATAATTGTTGACTAGGGGAGCAAATCATGTTTCGGTTTGGACCAAAGTCTAACTTCCGAGAAACAACATTCATTCATAATACTAATACTTGAATATTGACCCAACAAATTTTGAGAACTCGTGAGTTTCTTGAACCAAAATAAGATTTGTACAGGTTTAGTCCAGAACCAAGTAACTTATTGAATCAGCCAACCTAATCAGCTTGTGCCTTGAACCAGCCGGTGTAAGCAAACACAATACTAAGGATTGTTAGGGTTGTGTATGGTTGGTTTTTTAAAAGAACCAAACTATATTCATTTTAAAACTAATATATGAATTTGATTTTATAACTAAATTCATTATTTGGTTTAAAATTAGTTATAAAATCAATTATAAAATTGGTTATAGTTAAATAACCAGTTTATAATTAAACAACCGATTTTGAAAATTTTAATTTTAAAATCGATTTTTTTTTCAAAATCAGTTAAAGTTTGATTATGTTTTAAAAGATAATTTATTCATAGTTTAAAAATCGGTTATTTAAAAAAATCGATTTTTTTTATAATTTCTTTTTTAAATTTGTCTCATCAAATTTTTTGAGAAAAAATTCAACTTAAAATTTTTTTGAAATTTTTATTTTATTTTATTTTTTTCCGATATTTTTCAAAAAAAATAAATTTCAAATTTTTTTCAAGAAATAAAATCTCAAAATTAACAAAATATTGGTAGTGGATAAAAACCAAATCCAAATATAAAACATAAGTGGTTATCCAACCGGATTATAACCATATGTTTTAAACCAGATTTTTAAAATAAATTTGAATTCGATTTTGAATTTGAGCCTTATAACCAGAATTTTTCAACAGCCCTAAGCAGCGTCAATCAAACTGATATGATGCTGACTGAGTGCAAGCTTTAGCCAATCAGTTTAACTAAAAAGCTAAAAGATAGAGTTTGTTAATTAGTTTAATAATTTTATAACTCTCAATAAAAACATATAAACACTTGCACAAATAATTCGAAAATATTTTGATAATAAAATTTTTTGAGAGAAAACAAATAATTCGAAAATATTTTGATAATAAAAATTTTTGAGAGAAATCAAACACTAGTAAGGAAACATATAAACTATCGTCAGTATAATTTTCTCAAACTATGGTAAATTATTGAAGTCGAATTCAATCCTCATATGTAAAACATAATTTTAAAATGGATTTTCAATCTTTGAATTTTCTTATCTTTACTTCATTTGTTTCTTACATTTTAAGATATAAAGTTTTTATCAAAGTTATATCAATTAATTATATAACTATTTTATGGTTTAATTCACTACATCAAACTTTTAATGGATTGTTAGTGGGTAAAAAAAATAAGATTATAATTTTTTATAATAATAACAAATATTATAATACCTTCAAAAGAAAAAAATATTATAATTAATTTATTAAAATCCTAAATACAAAATATAATTAGATGGATTGGATTAATATATCTCCATTAGAAATATGATAATAGAAGGATTGGGTGATTTTTATATTAAATGGATAGATTGAATTGATTTATTTTTTCAAATCTTTTAATGGATTGATTCGATCCATCCAAATTTGAAACCATTCAATCCATCTATTTTGTCACCCCTAACTTGTGGCCAACCAATACCTCTCAACTAACTATTTTACTTTAATTAATTTAAGCATTTGAATAAAATTAAAATTTATAAAATTATTTCTACATTCATGTGGTGATTGGACTAATATAAAATTTATCAACCTTGTAAAAAAAATGTAAGGTTAAATATCAAAACTTGGTTTGATCTATGTGAAAAAGTGGTCAAATGAAATATAGATGGCAAGACTCTCCAAAATATTATTTATCTTAGGTTAAGATATGTTAATGAATAGTTCTTACCAATAGATAGATCGAAGACATGATAATAAACCAAATAATATCTAATTATATGAGTTAAAACTCATAGTAACTCTACCAACATTAGTAAATTGCTTTTTTTTTAACCATAAAGACATTTGAACTGAGCTTTGGCTACAATGTAAAAGTTGCAATTGTGGTTATTAGTTTTCCAATGCAACAAAGATTAATGAAAATTAGATAAGTACAACCTACGCTATTGCTTGCAGAAAAAGAACGCGTCATGATATGGTAAAATTTGAAAATTAATTAAGAATTCCACAAAAATCCAATTTGATCCAACACATATCTAAAACACAATTAAATGCTATAAAAAAATGTATTAAAATGTGTTGATCACCATTCAAGTTTGGAGATAGAAGGGTCACCATTATTCTTAACTAACGAAGAGTTGGTATAATTTCGTAACTATAGTGTTTATATGGTCATCCAATCAATTTCTAATGATATTGATACATTTTATTGTAATTAAAATTTCATTATTTTGCCTAAATAATATATGTCAATTGATAATATTTCTCAAAACTCTGTGTTATCACATATCAATTACAATTTCATTATTTCACATGATGTTGAGTTTAACCAACAAACTTATGAAATTATCTTAATTTGTCAATTATTATTATTTTTTTTTTTACATTTATAATTTTCTTGATTTTTGTATAATTTGTTAGAGATTGAGTCACTACTCATTCATTTTAATTCGATGTCATATATATCCACATTTTTTATATAAAAACCAAGTATTGCATACTATTCATCCGATTTAATCTAATTCTACCTTGCAGTTCAACCTTTCTAAGAGTTCACCTTGTCGTTTCGATGTCTGAACAGGTTTTAAAACAATGAATCAAGTGGCTAGGTTTTAAAACATCAGATCAAGTGGCTAGATAAGAGAATTGTGTCAAGTCCATTGAAGCAACTTTTTTTAAGTTGTAATCTTGGCAATATGATAATTGTTTCTTTCGATCACTCTCATATTATTTTATCAATTGATATTAGGTTTTATGTATTGAAAAAAGTACTTGAAAATTTAATATTCTCGATTGACGAAATTAAACTTTAGGGTGTAATAACTACTAGTTGGAGGAAGGAGATAGCAGAACCATGACAAGTTTTATCAATCCACGAAGGAGCTAGACAAGTGTGTGGGTTGGAAAATTTGATAAGAGGATTTCTATGGTGTAATTAAAATTTAAGGTATTTTAATATTATCAAATTAAATCATCAATAGTTTAATGACGTGTCATCTATGAGTAGTTTCACCATATTTAAAATTTAACACAACTTAAATTTTGAAGTTTTACATTTTTGTTCTATTTTATAATAATTAATATTTATTTATTAAATGATACAAAAAAGAAAAACTAAACGTCTCCTCTTCGATGTCTCTTTCATTTGTTATACATTGTCTATCTTCGTCTTTGTTTATTAAGAATGAAAGATAAATTAAGAAACGACAATGCGATGACAATCCATGGTCGATGGTACCAAGATGAAATCGACCGACCCAAATACACACAAATTAGAAGAGAGATATTCTTGCGTTGGTAGAATAATGGTGGAGAATTCTTCTCACGGATGTAGAAGAACAACATAAGAGAACAATTTTCTTTGGTGGTTAAACGATTTCATGAGAGATATAAAATAAGTTTTGAACTTCTGAATTGATAATAATTTTATTTTTAGTTAAATAAAAAAAAATTGATAAGATAGATGTATATATATAAATAATTTGACCAATTTAATATATAATATATAAATATTAATATGGAAAAAGTTACACATTTATTAATAAAAAATTAAAAATATCAATATATTTTTATTTTTTAAGAGTGCAGTAAAAAATTTCATATAATAAACAGAGGAATTGCAAAGTTTTCGGAGATTGAATATTGAGAGATAATATATTTTCTTGAAAGAAAGACTTTTGTTGACCCAAAAAGTTGTATACCTGGTGACGAAGGACAAAAGCCTTTAAGATGAGAGATGGTGACATGGACGAATACCTAACGAGAAACTCATCTGTCATTTCATTTCAATAATTTCAAGGAAGTTATTGGATAATAATTATACAAATCCCCTTCAATTTTATTTTATTATATTAGTTATTTTCTTACAAAAATATTCTTATTTATTTTACATTCTGATTATAAAAAATAATAATATTAAAAAATTTAAAATTTTGAAATAACAAACAAAACAAAAATCATTTTGATTTTGTTTAATTTGAAAAAATATTTCATATTTTTATTTCTAACTTTTATATTAATTTTATTTATTTATATAAAAATAAACATTTAAATTAAATAATTATATGTATTTTAAAACACAATAAAAATATGAAAATATTATTTTTATTATTTTTCGAACTTCATCTTCATTCACCTTTCTTTTAATAATATTTTTAATAAATATTTCATCGAAACAAAATTAATACACATTTTAAAAATTTAAACAAAAATGTTCTTACAAATTAAACTAAATTGACTGTGGTTAGTTTATTGATTTATCTCTGGTCAAGTTATCAGTATCCACCAACAGCACACTAGTGTGGCGTCACAAAACTGTTGGTATTTCCACTGAATCGTCAATACAGTAGCAAGCCAGCTATAACAGTTATTTCCACAAAACTGTTGGTCTTTTAAAGTTATTTTGAAATGACAAATTAAATATGGCTAAATTAATATTTATTTATATTTAAATCCATCAAATTTAGTCTTTTTTGTTGTTTATAATCGTTTCTTTAAAAAAAAACTGTAAAACCTAATTTCATTATCAGGAAAAAATAAACTATAACAATTTAATCTCCATATTAACCACCATCAAATAATTATATATCTAGCAATAAAAAAAAGTATGATTCAGACTCTACAACAAAAAAATCTCAAAAATTTTAATTAATCTTTAATTTTTCAACAGACAGTTTTGAATGAGCTGTACACCGTTCCCCTGGTGAAGAAAGAAATACTTTTTTGACAACCATAATAATCCATCTAAAAGTTAGTTTATTTACGTTTGTAACTCTCAAGTCTCAACATATGCAAGGGTATACGAGATAAGATTTCATTTTAAAAACTCAAGTGAATAAAATTTTATATTTTTAAATTTAGTGTTTAAAAAGAATTATTGATTTTTATTTCTATAAATTACTTATAAAAACTATTCAAAATAAAAATTAATAGTGAATACAAAATTATTATAAGATCTAATAAAATTAATAACTTTTTATAAGTAAAAATAAAAAATTTAAAATTTTATAAAAATTAAAAACTTATTTAACGTATGTTGTGAAAGAATTCTTAATTTTGCGCATGTTTGATTTCATGAGATGGAATGATGATAATATCAAATAAAGACTTTATCAAGTTTTTTCTGTAGACCTAGACACTACTATCAACAAATTAAACATATATGCAATTATAATAAAAAAAATTAAGTCTATTTTTTAAATCATCTTCTATGATAAGATCAAATAAGACTATCATGTTTTGTTTGTAGACCTAAACACTATCAACACATTAAAATTTATGCAATTTCAATAAAATTTTAAGTCTATTTTCTAAATCATCTTCTATAGCTAATATATCAAGTCATTGAAAATATAAAAGTTTAATAAAAATAATTTGTAGATATTATTATTAAATATGAAAGAATATATTAATATATACTTATACCATTTATATTTCATTTTCAATTATTTATTATTTTATTTTAATTTTACTCAGAATTAATAGTATGTACATAGTTTATTCAATAAATAAAATAATAGAATATTATTGGAGACACCCAAATACAAGGTCAAAGAAAAATGCAATTTATTTTATAAACTATTATGTAAAAAAAATTTAATTTGAACTAAAGCAACATCCAATATGAAAAAATATATATTCAATAATTAATTAAAATAATTTTATAAAATTATTACATTTTTATTTAATAGTTTCAAGGTAAATTTAAAGGTGACCGTTGACTATATTTAAAAATCGCTTGAAATTCTAGTGATGATTGCCAACATTAATTTAAAGTATAAATTAACAATTTTTTTTGTTTTTATGCCATGAATGATAATTGAATAATGTTTGTTTAACCATTTAATTTTGAGGACACATTTTTGATTAATTTTTATATATATGACTTCAATTAATCATTATTTCAGTAATGATTACCAAGAGAATCGTTTCAATGAGTGTCAACGTCCATATTCGTTAAGATTTTGAATTACTTTTAAACATTCATTAAGGGTAAACTATCTTTTCAAACGTGAATCAATATAGCATTCACCTGATTTTAATATGTATAAAATTATAAAATAGTATTAGAAAAAATAATATTTGTTAAGGCAAATTACACTGCGAACTATCTTGACCGTTGATTCATCCCAGATTGTTGTCTACAAGTATTTCTAAATTTAATCGAGCCATTAGATATTTCAGATTTTTAATAAAACAAAATCTATTTTTTCAAAAACGAAAATCATTTTGAATTGTATGAATAGTGTTCATTTCATATTTTTGAAAAACCATTTTGTTAAAATAATAATTTTTTTGGCTAAAAATGAAAAGCTAAAAATTGTAGCTTCTCAAGTTGTCTTCTCCGATAGATAAGAGAGAAAAATGACACAAAATTGAAAAATACAGAACTTAACCCATCAGATAAAATCAAGTCATTACCCTTTAGAAAATTTAAAAGTAGCTTCTATCAAATTTAAATAGGGTTTTGTTTTTGTGTATTAATTGATTGATTTTTGATGAGTAGTTACGTACATTAATCGATTTTGAAATGTGTATATGAAATGAGTTAAAGTAATAAATTTTGAAGTGTCAAATTTAAAATATTTAAATAGTTATGTTATTGTAAATTTCACAACAAATGATTTAGATATTGACACTTAGCTGAGAAAATATTCTACCAAGTACTAATTATTAGCTTAGTGGTTATGGATAATCAGACTATTACAAGTTAGAAAATTGGATAATAATAGGTTACTCTATGAACTATTTTAACCATGTGATTTAATATTTTTGTTGATTTAAATATCAATTAGAATGACAATTAAAAAAGATGCAAAAAGTTGTAAGAGTGATGGAAAAATTGTTGCAAGATGTGTGATGATAGTAAAACCAAATCATTTCTAAATATCTGCATTGAAGAAATATAAGATAGTAATTGGTCAGACACAGACTTTAATAAAAAAAAAGGTGGAAGAACATTTTGAGAAGTTTGAAAAGAGAATTAATTAGAGGTAAGGAATAAGAGATAAAATGGAAAGGTAGAGAAACATTATGAAAGATAAATTATTATATTTAAAAAAATCATGTAATTTATAGTAATTTTATAGTTTAAAAAATACTTTTATAAGATTGTATACAAACAAATTAAAAATAAGTTTTAAAAAAAATTAGTTTTAGACCACTCATGATTTTTTCCGCTTAGGAATTTACAAAATCATTGATTCATTGAATAAATCACTATTTAGATCTTGAAATTTATACAATATTAAATTATCTTTTTAAATTATTTAAAAATAGACAAAATATTTTTATTTCAATTATTTAAGAAAACTTTTTATAAATACAACTTAATATTTATAAATCTAAAATTCTAAATTAATTTATTGTTTACTCGTTATACATTCATATCCGAAGATTTTGGCTATTGTAAAGCCATCAGCGCTGCACCGTTTTGGTGTGGTCTCCACTTTCCCATTCTCAATTGCTTTTATTTCAGATATTTACAACGTCATTTTTCTACTTTTCTGGTGCTTAAGCAATTATCCTCCGGTTTATTGACGAAGTGATTGTTGCGTGAACTTCATGTTTTCTTTTACTTCTTTATACATGCATTCTTTTTTCTTTTATATTAACTTCATTAGTTCTCATTATATGGCCAACTTTCTTACTAAAAAGGGTTCGCGTCCTATAGAAAGAAGAACAATCTCTCTTTTCATATGTGCACATCTTTTTAAAAATTAACTAATTTGAAATATCTATAACTATGACTATGGCACACGTTTAAATTTCATAAATTTTTTAAATAAATATTACTTTAAAAAATTGTTTTAAAATAATTTTCTTTTTTAACTAAGATTTTTAATTATTATTATATACACTTGAAAATAATTTCGGTATATATTAATAATAGTAAAAAATTAATTAATATTTAATAAAAATAATTTGATAAATACAAGCTAGTAAAAGAAAACCATTCTCCACGAGGAGGGAGGGGGATGCATATGTCCATATGATATTATTGGTTAAACAATAAAGCATATTTATTGACTTTATTCCCTTTGATTATTGTAATAATCGATGTTTTTGAATAAGTTAGGTGAGATGTGACAGTGGTTTAGTTTAACACCAATGATGCATAATATATTATATATTATGCAAATTAAAGCAACAGAATAGAAACAAACTAAACAGAAGTTTATTGCTTTTTCATTAATTTATTAATCGTTAAATTATTGAGAAAGGAAAAGGTACGGTGGTTCGATGATGAATGTCGTGTTCTAATTTGAAACTGCAAACAGACTGCCCCAAAAATTAAGGACAACGGAATCCATCAGATTCATACAAGACACGAGGGGGTATGTAATATATATTCACTCTGATTTTGTCCACCCACCCAATCTTTTATAATTTCTTCATTTTCTTATCCCTATCTTTATCAACTTTGTCATTATCTTTTTTTGTTTTTTTATTTTTTTTTAATCTCCCCACGAAACTTTCCTTTTCTCTCCTCCTCGCCTCATTTTTGTTTATTACTATTTTTTACAGTGAAATGTTAGTAACTAACTAGTCTAAGGTAGAATTTGTAAAAAAAATAATAAGATTAAATTTAAGTATATTTTTTTTAATTAATATTTTGAATAATTTAACTTTATATATATTGTTTTTTAATTTAGTTGTAATGATTTTTGTTCCCACAACAACTTTAAGATATGAGATGTAATCATATTTAAATTTGTTAGGATTAATTCTAATAATGTTGTTCATGTCTTTAATATCAATGTATGACCTAGTTAAATTAGCATGTCTTGAATAAACCTTTCAAAATTTCGTTTATTTATACTGTTCTGATTACCACGTTTACTTATTTGGTAGATTTAAAGGTTTTTAGTTAATTTTTACACAAATCACGTGAAACATGTTAAAAATTAGGTAAAATATATCTATAACTTTTAATGTTTAATTAGATTTTCGTCTAAGTTGTTTACATTTTTTTTTTGTTCTTTAAATTAAATTATATTTGCATCATTTATTTTATTTTCTATAATGATTGGTATAATTGAAATTTTTTAATTATTAAAAACTCTACCAAATATTGTAACAATATTTTCTTATACTAATCATTCAAACTAAATAATCAAGCTAAATAGTTGCTTTCATTTTTTAGTTTTTATGCAGTCATTTAAATTCATTTATAGTCTTAAAAATATTATAATAAATGTTTATTTACATAATCAATATTATTAACTATTCTACTTGAAAAGTAGTTTGACTAATTAATTTATTGTGGTACTTCAATTAGATATAATATAATTTTATAATAATAATTTGAAAAAAAAGTTCAAACTTAAAGAATTACTCGTGTGATTCAATATAACTTAAAAATTAATAATACAACTAAATTTAATTTAAATGACCAAATCGAGAAGAAAAAAATTTAAAGGTAAGTCCAAATCAAACTAAACTTTAAAGATTATAATATATTTTTTTCTAAAAATTATTACCTTCATACGAATTTTAATCAATCATCTAATATAAAGTCAACTGCATAATTGACTAGGCATATTAATAATTGACAATTCTTATAAACGATACACATGTTTCTTACTAATCTTATAATAGTAATTCTAAATATATCAAAAATTATTGTAAATTAATATAATTAAATTACTACATGATTAACAAACTAGTAATTTAACATAAATTTAAAATCTAACATATAATAATAATAGTAATAAAAGTTATTATTCATATATTCTTATTTTGTAGGTTTAAAAAATTATTTTATAGTCTATAATCTAACTTTTTTTAATTAAATAGACTTCTAGAAAAAACTTAGTATTCTCCATTTTATAAAGAGCTTGATCTAATTTAGAACCGTCGTATGCTAAACAATACATCTTGTCGTTCGGGCTAGCTTATCCCACCTCTAACAGTAGTGATCAAAATCGAAATCTTTTTAACAATTTTTCAATTTTCCAACTCATACCACTGAACTACACTTTTAGAAATCATTTGTATATTTCCTTAAACTGTATATGTTCTTTCTCTATCCTATAAGGAATGTCATATGTGCATAAAAATATGATTTCAAAATGAAAGTCATTTTTAACTTGTATTGTAACATTAATCGCATTTTCCAATATACTCCCTGTAAACTAAAATATAAGCAAACAATTAGCCATAATTGGTGGATTAAAATTACAACAAAATTTAATTAACTTAACCATATTTAACGGGATTATTATAAAAAATATCCTTCTAACAAACAAATTCCTACAAAAAATTAAATGAAAAATATATAAGGATAGTTTAACAAATGTGTTTTTTTTTTATTGCATCAAGAAATTAAATGCAATTAACATCTTTCTTACTATATATATATATATATAATTAATTAATTAATTAATTAATTACTTTTGCTTGTTATTCACCATTCCTGATTCGTACTCTATATTTTTGGGTTTAATCTTTTGATTCTGGGAGAATGATACTCTAATAATAATAATATAATAATAATAATAGGTAAGTAAAATCTCACTTATAATTATTTTCAGTTAGAATTTGAATTCAAGTTCTTTTAAATGATTTATACTTAATTGAAATTTATTAATTATTTAAATTCAATTAATTATTATATTTCATTTTTAATTTTTGATAATAGTGAATACACAAATACTATTTGTTACATGAATATACACAAATAATTTTATAAAGTTAATTTGGTAAAATAATGTTTTTATTTTAGTTATGATATTTTTACTTCATTTGTCTTATTTGGATTGTGAGGTTTTAAAAAATATTTAATAATGTTAATTTTAATAATAAAATGAATTTAATTTGTTAAAATATTATATTAATAGTAGTAATTAATAATGATTTGAGAATAGAAACAAATGTATGAAATAATTAAAAGTGACATTTAGCAACCAACTCAGTATATATATATACCTGTGATGTGATGTGATTTGTGATCATATAGATATTTTTTTTTCTTGGTGCAACATATAGATCGTTTTCTAACCTTGACTAATACTTACTTGTTTTATGTGTGTTGAGAATCTAGCCAGAAAAAAATAAAAAAATATCCTTCCTAACTGTTTTAGATTGTGGATTATATAATTAGCACATGCATTAATTTATGTTGTACTTTTCTATCATGCATGCATAGTCGACTATGACTTTGAAGTGACTAATGTCAAATACAATGGCAGCTGGAGACAATTGTGTGGTTCAATTTTCGAACACGTTTTCTTGTTCTTCTTTTTTTTTTAACAAGAAAAAATATCAATTAATTAGCTCATGCAGAAATTGACTCGAACGATTGGAATAATTTCTTTTTTCTTTAATATATATACTGTTTTTTTTTTTCGGTGTAAACCTAGCTATTATATCACCGATTGATGAAAATTTAAAATTCATAACATTAACAGGTCTTTTATATTTAAATTTAATACTTTACTGTTTTTGTGTCAAAATATATGTTTCTTCGAAGAAGAAAAAACTAAGAAAGAGCTTCTCGTACAAAAATAAAACTAAGAGAAGAACCCCCGCGGTTAATTAGTGCAAATTGCACATTTTTGGTTATATGTTCCTTCATAACTTGGACATTATTTATTGTGGATTAAAAAATGATAAACTTGTGTATGTGACAATGAGTATATTATATATCAAGGGAAATATGAATTCATCCTCAGATACATAAATATTGTAGTACCTTGAAATTATTATCAATTAATTAAAATAATTAAATAATTTCGAGTACAAATCAACATTTAAATGTATTTAAGTGTGTTCTAAAATAGTTCAACTTTTACATTTTGGTAAATTTACATCCAATAATATTGAAAGACGATTCTAACACTACTATCCGGACAGGAAAGCCAAGCATATGTAACCCTTATGGAAATTAATACCCCAACATTTTCATAGTGTTCTTTTTATCTAATTCAATAGAATTTTCTTCAAAATATACATATAATTCATTCTTATAGGTGATAGATGTACTTTTATTTTGAAATGTCTTAAAACCCCATGATATATAATAGGTTAAATTACATTTGCGGTCACTTAACTTAATTTTAGTTAACGTTATAGTTATTTATTTATTTTTTCGAGTTGCTTTTTTATTTTAATTTTAAGTGATAATTTAATGTTTTATATTTTAAAATATTAACAATTTTATCCATTTTTTATAAAAATTCAAAAAAATCATCAAAATGTTCAAACAAAACCCATAGAATTCATTATCATCTTCAATAAAATGCAAATTTAATCAAATTCAAAATTTAAATATTTAAAAAAAATCATATTTGTATTTTTTATTTGATGTTGTTGGAGATGAAAATATGAGTTTATTTGAATATTTGAGTTATGCATTTGATTAAATTCGCATTTTATTGAAAGATGATAATGAATATTATGGACTTTGTTTGAAGATTTTGATAATTTTTAAAAGGACAAGGTTGTTGATATTTTAAAATATAAAAAAAAAATAAAAGATTAAAACGTTAACTAAAATTAAGTTAAAAGACCGTGTATAATTTAGTCTATATAATATATCAATATTAATATCAATATCAGTAATCTAAAAACAAGAAAATTTAATATAAAATAAATTTAATGTTAACATAAAAAACCTACACTTATAATTTTATATTTCTTAAGCTTATTCTTCTCTCAACTGGATGACTTAAACGATGAGATAAAATTATAGAATGATTTAGTTGAGACTTAAACAATGAGATAAAATTATAGAATGATTGAGAAAGAAAAACACTTTTAGTTGTGAAATTGCTCACACATTTTTCATAAAATAATTTAAATATTTTCTCGATACACCATTCTCATTTTTCAAAAAAAAAAATTTATATTTTAAGGAGTTTTTCAAATACTATCCATATAAATAGACATCAATTAGATTACTTACTGTATTGTCTATAAAAATAAAAATCGTAAACTATTATATATAGACTCTATTTTTTTTTTAAGTATTATCCTGCAATAAATCATTTATGAAAGTAATCCACTACATAACACCGAAAATAAAACAAAAAGATCAATGGAATTTGTTTGAGGGTCTAATTAAAAACAACTAACATACGGAAAAATCACTCTCAAATGATATTCATGAGTTAATTAATATTTAATAATTCATGAGATGTCTCTTCAATGGAAAAAAACATGACTTTAGAATTTTAAGGAGTCAATTTAAATTTCATTTACAATCGTTTTAATGGTCATTAATGTCATATTTTTAATAAAAAAAGTTTTTCTTCAATTTAAAAAAAAATATAAAAAATTACAATTAAAATTTAAAAATGATTAGATATAATTAATATATTAATAATAATTCATCAAGTCAACCCATAATTAGTGTGACAACAACTATTAAAACAAAGAATTAGTCTAGAACCAAAAAAATTCAAACAATACTGAAAACAAAAAGGCTATGATATGTTTTGATTGCCACTTTTTGTTTTCAAAATCAATTCTCAATTTTGGGGATACAATAAATTTAACAAAATGATTCTTTAAAATTTTATTGAAGATAATTAATTTTAAGCCTGATGAGATTCACAAAACATATATGTGCATATTACCATGCAAACAAATAAATTAGTTTAAATTCACTTTTAAAATATGTAATTTAACATAAACCATTTTTTTTTCAAGCTAACCCATATATAAAACCTTTCCAATAGTGTTTGAATGAGATCTTCAATGTTTAATAAGTGGTATTCACTTCGCATTCAATTTCAAATGTTCATATGTAATAAACTTATAAGGAAGATTTTTGTCACAAATATAAATCTATCAGTTGAATCCAGATATCAATATCAACAATTGTGAACTTTAATAGAATATGCAAATTATTAATATTAAATATGAAAAAATAAAAATAAAATTATTAATTACAGTAAATATTAAATATTATTTATATATAAATCTTAAAATAATTATTACAACTAACTTACAACTAATCTAATTAATTTACAATTAACTGACGTAAACTAATTCTAACACACGTGAATATATAAGGTTGAAAAAAATAGGAAAACCTTCAATACAAAACCTAAATTTGTTTAAGTTTCACAGATCTCATCCAAGACTAATGCTTTCTATTTTTTAAACTGTCACTTATTGGACGGTAAGTTTGGTCGTGTGGGGCATGCACAACCTAGTGTGAATCCATGGATAAAGTTTCGGCTCCTTAATCTTCATGCTTTGTTCTATTTAAAATTTATGGTCCTTTTTTTTGAGATTACCAATAAAATCACTATCGAATACTACTTTTCTCTATTCTACGATAACTTACCATGTTCACAACAACTAAAAAAATTAATATTTTTAACTTTTATAATACAATTTTAATTATTTTCTACTAATGATATATTTTAGTTAATATTATATTATCATTTTTAAGTTATTATATTTTATTTAACTTTTAAGATAAAATAAAATACATTAATCATAATTAATGAAAATAATTTTTTTTCATTTGTCATGGAACTAAAAGTAAAGAACATAATAAAAATAATTTAACAAACTTGGAGATAAGATTTTTTTTAGGAGTTGGAGATAGATCATTAGATTTATTGGGATATTAGTTAGTTTTAAACATCAATTGACATGATATCTATAACAAACTTTTTTTGTTTTGTCAAAGAAATAAAAAACAACATATTTTTGTTTTTGTTTTTAAATATGTGGATGTGTTTGAATGAATTATATTTGTGAAATTAATTTTAGTTACAAATAATTTAAATATTAAGTAATTTATGTTTGATTAAATTAAAGTGAATTCAACAACAAATTTTAATATAAAGATTATATTTAGATTAAAAAACTATAAATCATAATTTTAATTTTCCAGACAAAATTAATTTTCCTCCATAACTTCTCAAACATATCAAAAATGATTTTACACATCTAAAATTGAATTTCTCCCCTAAAAATGAAAACAAACATCCACTAATTAATATATATACAATTAACGACTTCAAACGTATAAATTGTAAGTGTCCTTGCTCGGCTCAATTAACTCAAACATCAACATATATTGATGCTTGATTAGGTGATTCGTTCTTAGATTGTAATTCATCTTTCTATGCACAATTGTGTATTTAAATGAGTTATTCACATCTTTCAATATATTTCTTTCATTAATACTATCTATCAATTGTGGGAAACATTTGCTGACAAATTACTTTTGACACACATATGTGCCCCATCTAATCTAATATCTATCTAAAAAATACTACACTCTGATAAATACGTAACTGATTTTACTTCATTAATTGATAAATAAGCATAAATAAAGGCATACATGTCTTTTTACAATTTTAGTAAATGCGGTTTTACTCAATTATTAAATGTGATATGATGCAATATATTTTTACAGCTTTTTTTTATTCTTACTTTTTACTTCTTTTTATATTTCTTTTTCCTTTTATTTTCTTCATTTATTCAATATTTTTATTGATGAGATGCTCATTCAACTTTTATTTTTTATATATAAAGAAAAAATTGTATGAAATTATTATAATAATTTCTCCTAAAAATAATAAAGTTATAATAACAGTAATAAGAAAAGAATATAAAGCCAGAATAAAAAATAATAGAGAGCAATAAATCATAATAAATGTAATAATCTATACAATTCATGGCAAAATAACAAAACCAGATTTCAACAAAAACAAAAACAACATCAAGTTAATTTATCAAATTCAGATTTAAAAATAAAAAGAAGAAAAAAATAGAATAAGGAACAAGAAGACGGTGTCAAGAAGAAATATACAAATCAAAGATAAAGTAAAACACATAAAATAAATAGTATTAAACAAGAAATACACAAACCACACTCAAAGAAACATTTAGGTGTGTTTAATTAATTGGAACCTTGATCTAGAAAAATCAAGGTAGGTGGTGATGCATAATTCCGGCGTGACAGAGACAATATCTAACACGGTGGTTGTCGGCAAAGATGCTACGATCATAAAAAAATTAATGGATTATGTGGCATACATCAAGAGAAAGAAAATGACTGGTTATGTTTCCTCAAAGGAGATTCATGATGGTCGAAAAATAATTGTCTGATATGTGAGATAGGTTATGTGTTTTGTAGAGGAAAAAAAAAGAAGAGTTTGGTAGTGTTGGTCTCTGGAGGTCTGAATGCGACGGGACATCACAAATCGTGGTGTCATCTAGGGTTTTGTGACCAAGAAAAGAGTTTTTTTTAGAGAGTAAATATAACTTTTTTCTATTAAAAATTCGATCGGATAGATAAATCCATGTTCAATCGGATAACTGGGGTGTTGGTATTTCTGACACCGATGAAACGTAATATAAAGATGGTGGTGGATCACAAAATAGAACATCAGTAACAACATATAGGTGAGGTGATGATGAAGACGATCCTAATGTGTGTTGTTGTTGTGGGGTTGATTGGAAGGTAGATTGCACAATATGATGGCGGTAGTAAACGGGGATCATGAAGATATTGTTTTACAAATATAAATAATTTGGTGTGTTGTTTAAACCAAATCATATATTTGTGATATGACATAAAACATCTTGTACGATGTTACCTTGCAACACGTAATTTTTATAATCATTTTTTTTAAATTTATAATATAATATATATATTTTTATTATCATAATTTTTAATTATAAGTATAATAATTATTTATTATAATAAAAATATAGCATTTATTTATAATTCATTAATGTATTTTTTTAATTTATTATTAGTATTTTTATTTTAAAATAATTTAATTATTTTAATTATACATATAATAATTATTTATTATAATAATAATAATTAAATTATAAATTTTATTTATAATTAATTAATATATTTTAATTTAATATTAGTATTTTATTTTTAAAATAATTAAATTAATAATTGTAACAATAAACAATTTTTTTTTTTAAAAAAAAATGGTAGTTGAAGGTCGATTCTCCAAGAAGAGACTTTTTCCTCGGGAGGTCAATTCCCGAAATAGAGACTTCTTGTGAAAAATAAAAAATATGACAATCTAAGAAATTTTTTTCAAAGTGGTACAATTAAAGAATATAAATTAAAAAATGAAATATTCGAATCAAAAAGTCTAAAAATTCATCTAACAAAATTTTCTGAAATCCATTTTAAAATATAATTTATTAAAATTTAAAAGTTTTTCAATACCATCAATCTTTTTTTATAAGTTATAATTTTTTTTATTTATTTCTACCTTTTGCTTGAAAAATCCAAACAATATTTCAAGAACTTTTCATTATAAAAAAAATCTTTTAAAATCCTGATACAAGACATTCTCTTGAACCATATATATTTCAATAGGGTGAATGCAACATGAGTGGTAAAAAATCATATAGTCCACTTTAATTAAAAAGCAAAATACATCTCACAACATTTTAAATTATCTAAAATTTATAGATTAGTTATTTATAATTTTAGTTTTAAGAAATTAATTTTATAAATTTTTCTTGCGTTAAATTTGTCATTTATGTAGATAAATATTTGTATAGATTATTTCAATTTTAAATTAATAAAATTAAAATTTAATTTTGATTACAGTAATATTGAAAACAAAAACCTTGAATCTCATTTGTAGAAAAACAATTAACTAAACAAAATTCAAAGTAAAATAATGTTAACGCTTTTGATATTAAATGCGATTTTTTTTTATCTACATCACAACAATATCTAATTACAAAATGATTGAAATGAACTTATTATTAAAATAATTTAAACAGAAATGAAAGACACGTGAAGTATTTGCCATAAAAAAAAAATGCAATTATGTATGAATTTAGTTTTTGGGATTCCTGAATTTCCCCAAAACAGAATACGCAATCCCGCTGTCAATTCGGTTCAGTTTCAGCCATCTCCGATGGATCAACCGAAGCAAGTGGTTGTTTGCGGCGGCGGAGTCATAGGTGTATGCACAGCTTATTTTCTAGCCAAGAAAGGCGCCGCCGTCACACTAATCGAGAAATCCAACGTGGCATGCGCTGCTTCCGGAAAAGCCGGCGGCTTCCTAGCTCTCGATTGGTGCGATGGAGGTCCAATGGAACACCTTTCTCGCGCAAGCTTCAATCTCCACCGTTCCCTCTCTCAAGAACTTGATGGTCCACAATCCTACGGTTACAGATCCCTCACCACTCTCAGTCTCACCGTTACTGAAGATCAATCAAGGAGACCTTCTACTACTTCCTCCTCTGCTTTGCCATCTTGGGTTGATGGACCGGCCCATAGTCCAAAAACGATTGGGACCCACGAAACAACAGCGCAGGTGCACCCGCGGCTGTTCACTCGCACGCTTATTGAGAGAGCGGTGGAGAAGCACGGTGTTAAGATAGTGATTGGGAAATTGGAGCGAGTGGAGGTGGAAGTTGGAAGAGTTGGATCCGTGGTTCTAGAAGGAGGGGAAGTTATCGATGCGGATGCTGTGGTTCTAGCATTGGGCCCTTGGTCCAGTAAGCTTGAGTTGTTGAATTCGCAGTTTAGAGTTTCTGGGCTTAAGGCCCATAGTATTGTTTTTGAGCCCAGAGAACCCAATGCCATAACACCCCACGCTCTTTTTCTTAGCTATCATACTTCTAATCGAAGAGCACCTCTTGACCCGGAAGTGTACCCTCGCCCCACAGGTATGATTATGAATGCATAATTGAATATCTTTCTCACAATGAAGAATATATCAAAATTAAAAAAAATAAATACTAATAATAGTGATACTTTTTTCGAGTAATGTTATAAATTTTACTCACGAATGTGAAGAATATACACGGTCAAATTTACAAGTTAACAAAAAAAAGTTTAACCATGATTATCAAATAAACGGTTAACTATACATTTGGACGGAAATCATAGAGTAATGATGAATGAAATCATGGAAATAGTGTCCTGCAAATAGTATTTGTGACGCTGAGCATTTTCCTATTTATTTCAGGGGAGGTTTATGTGTGTGGGATGTCAGCAGAGGAAGAGGTACCAGATGATCCAGAGGAGATAAGGGGTAACGAAGAATCGATTGCGATGCTGAAGAGTGTGGCTAAGACTGTGTCAAGCCATCTTGGGGAAGAAGGAGTGAAGGTGGAGCAAGCGTGCTTTTTGCCGTGTACTGATGATGGCGCGCCAATCATAGGCGAGGTTCCCGGAATAAAGGGTTGTTATGTAGCAACCGGACATAGTTGCTGGGGTATTCTCAATGGTCCTGCCACTGGTGCTGCCATTGCTGAACTTGTCCTTGATGGCCATGCCACCATTGTTGATCTTAAACGGTTTAGTCCTGCTAGATTTATTGGGCGTACCAGGGCTTAGTCACTGTTATTACATGGAGTGAGTTATGGGAGGACTCTTTTAAGTGTTTCATATTAATTAATGTTTTGCATAAAAAAAGTGTTGCATTATTAACTTTTGATGCTGTATTTAGGATTAGCCAAAATAAAGTATAGTAGCTACATTACCAATGATATTTTTATCATTAGATGAGTAGCCCAAGTTGCAATAGTTATTGTATCAAGTGTAAATAAGAGTTTTATATTGCATGAAAAAGTAGATATTAAGTATCATAATGTGAGAAGACTTACATTTATTGCTTTAAGATTTTTGATGAAAATGTGTTATTTTATGAACCTGGTGACCCAATAACTTGTTCATAAAATACTGTTCATTACTCTTTTTCCAACGCTGAATCAATTATGTTATTCATAATCTTACTTCATAAATTGAGGATGATGCTGTGCTTGGAAACTTAGTTTTCAAGTAGCATTTCATGTTGAAACAAAAGCTACAATTATCAGCTTCATACTCACCGTGCGTTTACTTTGCTCCAACCACGTTAATCGTTACCCATCAAAACAAGAGAGTTCTTAATTTGTCACTCCTTCTAATTTGATAGACAAATTTTTGGCATCACAAAAGAGGTGTCTATTTAACTTGATGCTTTCCTATAAAGATTTTTATTTTTCAAATATCCTATGTAGATTTTTTTAAAAAATTATTTAGCATACCTCCACAATTAATAAATATACTAAGTATTTTACATTTATTTTCTTCACAATTGAAAATTTTCTCTTTCACTCATATTCTTCTTACTCTCTCATCAGAATAAATATTAATTTTGATATTCTTCACCTTAAATAAGTTTATTTAAAAACCAAATCATTCATTATAAATAAATGGTTGTTTGGGATAGGCAATATTTAAAATATATATCGTAAGCAGCTATTTATAATGTATATTTTTATTTTGAATCTTATTCACATTAATTAATAGCCATTTCTGATGAACAATTTTTCAATTGAATTGTAAACACGTGAATTTATAATTTGTGTCTTATAAATTATTATAAATACGTGTTTACCATTTGATAATATACAAAATTCAAAATTTGTGTTCACCAAACACAGAAATGACAATGTGCTTTTTTTTATAAAAAAAAAATACAGTATAATTTTCCCCAAAATATGTACTTCAAACAAGTTTGCAAATGTGATGGTGGTTTGGGATTTTATTTAATGTGGGGGCATTTTATTAATTGTGGGGGTATACCTACTAATTCTTGTTACTGGTAGTTGGAAGCAAAAGTTTGGTACTAACACAATACTAGCCCATAATTTTTTTAAAATTGTAAATAGTCTAAGTTATATCAAACCTCTTTGTTTTGGTTCCACGCATTTTACGATACGAGTACAAAATACGTCATTTTATAAAACTGGAATGGTCAACACCATATTACTTTTGCTTGTTATTGACCATTCCAGATTAATACCCAGACAAATAAATTCAACACCATTGTCGGTTTTATTTTGTTTAATAGTTTTCGAAAACTGATTTTGGATCAAAACAACAATATCATACATAAGCTTTCTAGTTTCAGACTTAGACTTCATAAGATAAATTTAATGGGCGTAGAGTAGTCACCATCTTTAGTAAGAAAATACTTATAACCATGTAAAGAAGGTACATACAGATGTTCCCATATATCCATATCTATCAAGTCAAAAACAATATTAGATCTACAAGAGCCAGCAGGAAACAACAATTAAGATTGTTTGACAAAGTAACAAAAATCACATGCATTGTGTGAATTATATTGAACAAAAGAAAAATGTTTACAAATGTATCATTCGATGGATGACCTAATATAAAATGCCACAAATTAAATGGATGACCTAATATAAAATGCCACAAATTAAAGGACAATTTTTCAACTTTAGAATTCAAAGAAAATGATAAAAGTCCATCAACAAGCTCAATTTTCCCAATTTTCCCAATCATCCTCAATGTATTAACATCTGGAATAATTCAAGAAAAAATCAGTTTGCATCCTAATGAATGGATCAATTATTGAATAGAAATCATATTTAAAGTAAACTTGTGTATGTACAACACATTGAGTAATTACCATTTGTCACTAATATAATTACTTCTTGAAAATTCTGAAAGAATAGTAGTGTTAGATAATATTATTATATATTAATAGTAAAGGTATTTTAGACATTTCTATTCTTCTATATATATACTCATTGTAACCCTATTAACTTAAGTCTGGTTCATTCTATGTTATGAAACCCTAGAGTGGTTGTCTCTTTTCTTCTTCTTTTCATTGTTAACATGGAATCAAAGAGCTTTGGTTGATTTTGGGATCTACTATAAAGAAGAGAGAGATTATTTTGATAGGAAAGACAACCACAAAAAGAGAAAAGAGAAGAGTAACCCTATTCTCGATTTTGTTAAATTAGTCTCATAAAAATATCGATTACGCATTCGTTAACCGTTGGATCGGACTGATTTTTGGGAAGCAGGTTCGAAACATTCAGGTCTTCGTCTTCAACGGTCGGATCAGAGAAAAGACGTATGTAGGGGGAGAAATTATGCTCGCACAACACCAGATTATCCCTAATTTATTTTGTTTTAGTGATCGTGTTTGTCGTATTTTCTTGTCATTATTTGTTATGGTTGGTGCTAAGGATGATTCTCTTCAAGCACATTGGAAAGCACATTGTTCGAAATTGGGGAGAGCACATAAGAAGAATTTTAGGGGACTATCGTCTAATGTTGTTGCTTCTGCTCCTCCTCCTACCATTGACTCTAGTTTTGATTTTGGTTTGATTCACGTGATTTCAATTGTTGTGGTTCTTTGCTGATTTGGTTGGTAATTTAATTGTTCGTCTCTCCTATCTCTTTGGTTGTCTTCTTCTCTGTTGTCGCTCTCTCTGTTGCTTCTTCTAGTTGATTGCTCCTCTCTCTAATGATTTGCTTTGTTGCTTCTCTCCATATTGATTGTTCTATTTGTTTGCTATTCTCTCATGTGGTTCATCTATTTGGTTGCTTCTCTCTTTGTTTACTTTTGTTTGGTGTTGTTTAGTTTGGTTTGATTTGGTTTCGGTTTGATTTTTTGTTGGCTTGGTTCTTCTCTTGATTGTGACTATTTGATATGATTTTTTGCTAGTTTGGTTTCTCTCTTTATTGTGATTGTTTGGTATAGCTAATGATCCTCTCTTTGGCTTATGCTTCTTCTGTCGTTGCTTCTCTCTTTGTTGGTTCTTCTCTTTGATTGTTGCTTCTTCTTTGGTGACATCCCTTTTGTCCCCCCGACTATCCAACCACCTCCTGCGATTGTTGATCCTCCTCGTTACCCCTCTCGTCAACTTTGTCTGAGCCCTCTTCCTATAAAGAGGTTGTTCTTGATCCTCTTTGGCAACAAACTATGACATAAGAACTATCTGCATTGCACAAAACCAATACTTGGGATTTAATACCTCTTCCTCTTGGAAAACGTGCTATTGGGTCTCATTGGGTATACAAGATCAAAACTAAGTTTGATGGGTCAGTTGAGTGCTACAAAGTACGTCTTGTTGCTAAAGGTTTCTCTCAACACTATGGTATGGATCATGAACAAACTTTTGCTCCTGTAGTCAAGATGACCAATATTTGTACTCTTCTTCTTTACAGATTGTTGATTTGTTCATAAAGATGCATTTCATTAAACGTTTTTGTTTTTTAGTTGACAAATTCTCGATGCTCCATGTTAATGCATCGTGAGTTTGAGGGGAGATGTTAGATAATGTTATTATATATTAATAGTAATGGTATTTTATACATTTCTATTCTTTTATATATATACTCATTGTAACCCTATTAACTTAAGTTTGGTTCATTTTATGTTATGAAACTCTAGAGTGGTTGTTTCTTAGTTGTCTATCTTCTTCCTCTTTTCATTGTTAACAAGTAGAACCATTTGAAAGTTGAATATGTATAGGTTTAATTTTATGAAACATAGTAAAAATTTCTATTAGATGCATTTGATGTTGGCAATCATTTGACAAAATTGTTTTGACTAGACTCCTGCTCAGTTGAAACAAAATTGACATTTTTATTACTTTGTAACTTGGTGTGTCACCGGGTGGAAAATCATGCTTAAAATAGTAATGGTCAATTGTGTGACTAGATTTGTTGCAAAAAATGCATTGTCGAGTAGAAGTTGATTGACCATCATTACCCCTTCCTTGTCCTATTCCTTTATCATATCCTCGACCACAATTGTTTATGGAATTATTAGTAAATGTTGCAACCAATTTTGAATCAACAAAAGAACCAAAAATTTGTCGTTCTTGTTATAGAACAATAGAGAACACATTTGCAATAGAGGGAAGAGGATGAATCATCAAGATCTAAGTCTTGGTTGTATTAAAATTATCATTCAATCTTTCAAGTTCCTTATTTTCCCTATGAGTGCGAACCAAATTTTGAAGGTTGCATGTTGTGGAAATCAAGCAATCACAATTAGGTAAAGGGTGCAAGGCTTATAATTCTTCCCATATCAATTCAATATAAAAGTCATAAACAAATTTGTCACCTTGTTTGATTGAATGAATATCTCGAAGAAGATCCAATAGACAATAATTATCACCCTTTGAAAAACGATTGCGAAGGTGATCACACAAGGTTTTAGCATTTTCAATATGAAAGGGTTCTTGTAATCCATGACAGAACCATCATATTACACATATCCTAAGCGTCATCTTCAAAAGGCATAGGTAACTTACCATTGATAAACTTCACTTTATTCTATGAGGTGATCGGTGATTCGTCAATCGGCTTCAGTTGTAGTAATTTGCAATGTTCATGTCCCTACTACCATGGTGAAGGTAGTAGGAACATGAAGTATTTTGAGGGAGATATGCTAAAGATTTTTCATTTTTGATAGGTAAACTATGATTAACATCTGATTCAACAATTGGATTAAAGAAAGATGAACAAAGCAAAAGAAGAAGAAAAAAAAAAAGAATGATGTTTAATTTGTGCAAAATTTGCAGTAATTGAAACAACAAATTGTTAGTGTTTAAGCAGAGCGAAGTTTGTTGCTGATAATGGAAAGAAAATTGATGAACAACGAAAAAAAAATTCTCAGCAATTAAAATGAGTCATAAGTTTGAGAGAAAAAGAGATATATCAAATGACATGATGAGTTTTATAATTAAAAAATTAAATATCAACTATATAGATTTTAAATAACTTTTAATAATGATTATCCATATATGATTGTATGGTCAATATTTAAAAAACTTCACTATATATATATATATATATATAAATATATATTGTGACAAAACAAAATAAAAGAAAAAATAATAATGGGCCCAACTAGTACAAGCCCAATAACTGATACAAACAAAGAGCTTATAATAATTAGAAACAATTGTCTCTATAAATGAATGTTTAAGGCAAGCGAAATTTGTTTTTGTACAATATTTTTGTTTACCATGAATGTAATAAAATTATATTTGAATGTTAAATTTTAATTGTATGTGTTTTAAGGATATAACCAATAATTAAAATCTATGTTATAATTAAAATTGATGATCAATAATTAAATAAATAAAGATAAACTAAAATCGTGGATAGGAGGTACGACTTTTCTATTTATTAAAAAAAAAAAAAAGTTAAAACATATATCTAACTACTTACTTGGTACCCATAAAACTATACCCTATCTCCACACGGCTTACTATTGGCTGTCCATCTATATTAGAAAATTTTACTTGGTACCCAAAAACCCTATTTTACTCCTTTTGAAATTTTAAATAAAAAAAAATTAAAAAAGAAAAAAAGCTTACACAGGAAAACTTGAACACCTGTTACTCATTTAAGTTTTTAGGATGATAGTGTTGAAAAAAAATTGGTAGTGACAAATTTAAAGTTTAAAGTTTTGTAAAATCATTATTTATATTTTAAAAAAATTGAATTTTTTAAGGTACAATTGTGTTTTAAAAATTTAAATTTGAGTCTTTTAGAATACAAAATTGTTTCCAAAATTTAAACTTTGAATTTTTTTTTATCTTCTAAAGAACATAAAAATTGAGTTTTATAGAACATAAATTGACTATGGCGAAAAAAATTCAAAAAATAGATAATTTGAGTAAAATGTAAGATAAGGGTACAATTGTTATATTAATTATAATTTTTTCTTTATTAATATGAAGTTGTGAATAGGTGTTAAATTCGATAGACTATATATTTGATGGATGCATGTAAATTAAATTTAAAAAAATATGAAATCATGAATTTTGATGTTTTTACATTAATAATGCATTTTGGATTTGAATTGCATTAGTGACTAAATATTGTATTGTATGATTGAAGCACGTATTCTATTTTTTGAGCTAGCAACACAAAGAGTATGAAATGTTTTTTTCTTCCTCTTCAATATCCTCCTACATACAAAAATATTTTTTTGAATTGGTTAATTCTAATGTGTAAAATATATATTTGAATATTTCACACACTTGAAATAACACATCTAAATAAAATTTGAAGATTTTTGATAAAATTTGACAAAAAATAAAATTTTTTAAAATAAAAGAGAGTTTCTTCTTCCACCTTCTATATTTTCAAGTCTTTAAAATTTATTTTTTAATTCTCTTTGAATTAACCAATTCAAACAAAATTTGTTTGGATTGAACCCAAATGTGTAAATACTAACTTGTAAATTTTTAAAAAGTTTACACTTAATTTAAGTAATTTACACCTTTGAATAAATTCCAATTCTATTCGGATTGTTTAATCTTAGGGCTAAAATAGACAAAAATATATATAGATTTTGGAGGATTTTTAAAATGTAAATGGGGTGGGAGGAAAAATTTCATAAAAATGACATTGACAAAAAACACATTGATTGGCCTGTTTTTTTAATTTTTTTGGTCCAAATATGGATTTTTTTTTTTTTGCATGAAGAGCTGGCTTCCCCTAATTTTAAGTTATGCATTACAAAAAAAGGTTAACACATAAAATATTCAAATATATGAATTGTTATCAAACTCAATAATTAACCTATTTTATAGTTATTTATTTATAAAAAGGCGAACAGATTTGTTTGTTAAATTTTTAAGATCTTTTGCTTTAAAAAAAATATTTTACATGCAAAAAAAAATTAATAATAAACTTTATTCATTTATATATTTATTTATGTAAAAAGATTAACGTGTTACTTTTTTCATGTTACGATACCTTATTTTCATTTTAATATCCTCATAAAATATTATATAAAAAAATTATGTTTTGCATTTTTGTGTTCTTGATTAATATAATGTTAATATTAGTGATGTACTATTCTGTTGAAAAAAATTGATTCAAAATTTCATAAATGTATCATTTTTATAATTTGTCTCTTTGAATATATTTTCTTTGAATTCGAATTCAAAATCTTATGAATATAATAAGAAAGATAAGAAATTTACGATATATTTTTAGAAATATATAAATTCAATTCCTATATATAAAATTCATATATATATATGAATTGCAATAAATTTGTGCCCAATAGGATTTGAACCTATACCAAAGGCTTAGAAGACCTCTGTCCTATCCATTAGACAATGGGCGCTTTTCTTTTTTTCTTTCACTTTTCACGAAATTTCCGTGGCAATTGAGAGATAGAGCTAGCCTATTCGTTATGGGGAATCCATGAAAAGAATAGAGCTTACCTCCGGCACCTGGCTTTCTCCGGCGCATATTAGCTTAGCTGCGCTTAATAGGCCGGCTTCCTACCCCCGCGGGGGGCACCATAGCATGTCGGGAATAAGGGGGGACATACTGGACGTAACCACTCCCTTGGTTGGGGGTTGTGCCGCCCTGCCTTTCGATCGATACACAATTGAGTAGGCCGATCACGAACGCAACTGGTGTGGGAGCGATCCTGGTCAGGGAAGGCTAAGACGGCGCCTCGCATATGGGTAGCAAGAGGGCGCTTATGCCCCGACGGTGGGGCCTTATGGGGAATATTTTGATTGCGCATCAACTATATCAACTGTACTTAAACTGTTAGATAATCCTAGTCGATGATAACATTACTGTTCCCATCTCTATTACAGAACCGTACATGAGATTTTCACCTCATACGGCTCCTGGAAAGCCTTAAATAAATCTAAGGACCGGGCGCCAATTATTTATGTCTTGATATATCCCTAAGATATATAAGATTTGAATTTATGGGACGGTTCTGAATTAGACCAATTCAATTCTGTCTGTTGTAGAAATAATGAAATAAGAAAGATAAATCCATTTTAATAAATTAATAAAAGATATAATAAGTTCCTTCTGAATTGATCTCATCCCTTAAAAATCAAAATTTGAATTTGTTGAGTAATAACTGAATTGCTCAATAAAATACTCTTTTAGAATTATAAATAACCCTCATCATTTTGAATTACGAAAAATAATTACACATTCGTTTCTTAATTATGATATAAATTTTATCTCCATGAATATGGATATAAGAAATCAAAAACGAAAAAGAGAACTTAAGCTATCAAATACGGTATACTAAATATAAATTCTCTCTTTAATCCTTTTCATATTATGATTTTAATTTTTTCTTTTGACAAAGTAGATCAAGAGTGCATAATAGATGAAAAATGGGTGACACTATATCATGAGGCTTATTCTTCAATCTCTTTTTGTTGCACTCTGTTCTCTTACATGACTTATTATGACACTCATTCTTTTTTCCTACTTTTTTTCACATCACTAATAGCATCTTCTAGAAAAATATCTCCTAACTTATCTTTATTTATTTTTCGTTGCTCTATTCTCCACTCACACACACTACATTCAACCCAATGAAAAACCTAATTTAAAATTTATGAATCTCACGGTACTAATTAATGAAGTGAATATATCGATCGTTAATACTATTATTCCGATGCTGCACCAGTCCACCATGTGATTACTTCATGTGCAAGCATTTGTGTCGGAATTCTGGGAGTTACAATTAATCATTAATTTTTTAATTACTAGGCCCTGGCACTAATAAACCTTAACGTTACTCTTATAATCACACTAAACAAGACCACTTTACAGTCTACACCTTATAATTATTTGAAATAAAATCCTGCCTGCCCCATATTTTAATAACGTATTTAGTACTTCATTAATTTATTAAACTTGATCTAAACTAAAATATGCATTTATTCTCAACTAAGATTATGGGTCCATGTGGGAATCAAGGTTACAAATATGTGTATTAGGATTAGACAAAGCACAAGACAAAATGCCAGTGAGAAACAAACATTTAGTCAGCCTGGTGTTATGAAGCACCTACTAATTAATTAGGTCTTCAATCCAAGTGTCCAATAAAACATACTAATTTTCTCTCATGTTATGTTTGCAAAAAAAATTATTCCAAAAGTAGTGTGGTTTTAGTTCTATTTCGAATTGAACTTTTGAACGGAGTAAGTAATACATTTTTCATGTCATATATATTTACTTTATGTCTCTCATTCACCTCCATCATATATTGATTTGAGTACCGTTAGACACCATTTTGGAGTATTCTTCCTTTAGATCCACGGTTATTGTGAGATCACTAAGTTCTGATTAGAACAACATATAATGTATTTTAATATTTTTTTTGTCAATTGTATCAATTAATTAATATTATATGCATTCCTCACAAAATTATTATTCTTCATTTGACGTCTATTCTATATATATAATTTTAGTGTGACTTTTACCTTTCAATTTAACCTTTCATTTAAACTATTTTATTTACAATTTTATCTTTCTATGTTTAATTAAATAACTAAAAAAAATATTTATGCCTATATATAAAAGGATACCGAGTTTTTGTTTAACATTTTTTCTTTTTAATTTGACCATAAATTATTTTATTTGCACATTTTATTTTTTGAATAATATCATATGATTTTTTATTATTATTTTTCTTAAATATTTTGATCAAGAAAAAAAAATTGTGACAAAAATCTAATGGTTTGATGTAGTAGTAAAAATATAGATATTGAATCTGACAGATCGTAAGTTTGATCATTTGAGAAAAACAAATGTAAATTTCTTTTCAAATATTCGATGAACCAAAGTTCTTCCGACCTTGAAGTGAAACACAATCATTTCATCTTAAATTTATTTAAAAAAATCAAATATAACCATTAATATATTTCTTTTACAACCATTCATATTAAGGAATTGAATTGAGTGACTATTGTTTAATTTAAAGATCCTGTTCCAATGACATATATTAATAATTCAACAAATAGTAATTATATATATAGAAGACAATAATTTTTGAGAAAAATATATATAATTTTATTTGATACACTAACAATTGTTTTAAGAGTACGTGATATTTATTTTAATTTAATTGTTGGACTTTAGACCAAGTCACGCCAAGCCTTCCCATCCATGGGTCGACTCCGCTTACCGAAGCTCAACTGCTTAAACCTACTTCTTTTATATTCATTTCCATCTCTCCTTAACTTTGTTCACATTTTTTTATCACCTTGCTTAAATTTCTTCATTGATTTTCGTTCTCTTTGGGTTAAGACCAAATTAACTAGTAATTAATATTTTACCTTATCTGTTCAAAATGCTTGGTTGCTGATCAACTTAACAAAATGTCAAGAGATTCAACTATATATTCTCATTGGTAACTTATTGAATAAGGAAGGGAGAAACACGATCCGTTCATTGGGGGAAGCAAAGTTGTACGACGTAGAAAGGTTGAGTCCAAAGGAACAGCCATTTTGTTCTTTCAATTTCAATGAAAATAAAAGGCCAAAAAAAAACTTATGCATAGCTATAAGCGCCAAATGAATAATAAAGTGTTACACTATCTCAATGAATAATAGTCAAATTTCTTTTTGGCCCTTAATCATTGTACACCAACATAAAGATATTGGGGGCAGAATCTTTTCACAAAGTTTGGGATTACTTCACATACAAAAGGTCTTAAATGAAGGAATTAAGAAATGACATAAACATCACTAAATTCACCACTACTAAAAATATAATTTGAATGTCCTTTTTAATTCCTTTCTTCTTTTAGGCACTTTTTAATTCCTTTATAAAAATTGTGTTTCCCCTCTATTGCTATTAGTATGGAGCTGGTAGGTGTTTAAAATTTTTTTAGTTAGATTGAGATTTATCATATCTATAAATAAAGTTATTATTTTTGTGCAATTGGTTTCTCAAAGGTACACTAAATTTCATTATTTTTGAATGAACTACTATAGGCGGTAGTTATAGTTAAGAAGCAGTGAGAATCCTAACCGTTGGTTTGGTGCATCTTAGATGATCTAATCTAACCAACGTTGATAGTATAAATTTTGTTGAAGCTACTTTTTTGGTCATCTTCCCTGAACAGCCATGGCCCTCAACCTTCTCCTTTGTAGTAGGCTCTTAGCTTCTTTATTATATGTGAAGAGAATAATATGCATTAAAATAAACAAAGGTACATTAGTACATGTGCTTTATGAGCCTTTTAATTCCCTTTTATTCCTACCAAAGAATAAAAGGGTTTGATCTTAATGAAAAATAATTAAAGCAGCTTTTACTATTAATAGCGCCATAAAGTAAAAGTTAAATAAACTTTAGTCTAGATCATGTTTGCCAATTTAATTCATTTGTATCAGACTTTTTGAATCTTGAGTTTCATTATTTCTTTTTTTAAAAGGGTAATCACATACTTCCTTACCTGTTTGTTTTTTAAAACCAATGTCAGTAAAGTTGCCACCAAATATTTAAATAGCAGGAGCCAAGTTAATAATCATAATAATAATAATAATAATTTATATATTTTGTCATTGTAAATAAAATAGAATTATCACTTTTCATGAAAAATGTATGATTTTAATTATGAATAATTCTAAAATTACAAAAAACAAAAAGAAAAATAGTTGTGATTTAGAAAAATGTATAAATAATTTTCATTTTTAATAGATGACATTATATAATTATCATAAAAAATTTACACATAACTATGAATTATCCAAAAATATATGACTCGAGGACAATGTATAACTAATTCTAAAAATGTATACAAAATTAATCTTAATAACTATTGATAAAAATATAATGTAAGTGATAATGCGATTCCATGTGTGGTTTAAGATATGAATGCAGTTCCTCAAAGTCTGAAATAAAACAGCTCTGTATTGTACTAGGCAAAAACTGTTGCTAAAAGTTTAGATTGGTGACACCTTGCAAATAATCTAAAATAGCAAATCCACTGTATTTGTTTATGTTTTCATAAAGATGTAAACGGACAAATATAAGGGTCCGGTTGGCTTTCGTCCACCGTCAATATAAGGACACAAATTTTGTGCACAGAATTATACTATTATAAAATTGTTTTAAGTAATCTTTGTTACGGATTTTATAGTTCATCGATAACTATAAGAATAAATATATAAATAAAATAGTGTGTCATAATTATTAGGATTAAAATTCAATAGATAAATTTATAAAAATTATTAATTTAGTCAATTTAATAAATATTGTATATAGTATTATTTATATAGATAAATTAAAGAAAATTATTAATTAAAATATTCATTAGACCTATATACTCTTACTTGTCTTTTTTATTTTTTTCTTACACATATTAAAACAACCAATAAAATGTACTATTTTGAAGTCGTTATTTATCTTTCTTTTTTTGTTATACATAATCTCAATTATTTATGATCTCATCTCATATATTACAGGTATTATTAACAAATTAATAACTAATATTGCATTTACTCTTAAAAATGATAGTTAAATAGAAAAATAAAGTCCTGCAATTATAATACTAATAATTAAAAAGAAACGAATGGATTAAAAAAAATTATTAAATAAAAATATTTTATAATATTGTTAAATATGAGAAAAATTGTAATTAATATTTGTTCATAAAATGTGTTATATTTGTTTACATAAATAAATGGAGTATATATTGTAATACGTCCGTCACAAATTATATATTATTGGTTATTTCATACAAATTACAAAAAAATATGATT
>JBBPBS010000007.1:2840327-2867711 GCA_037974835.1 Cicer judaicum | reverse complement strand
TATATATATATATATATTGTTAGATAAAAGAGATCTTACGTATAAAATATTTTACATTTAAAGTGAATCATAATTATTCAATATTAAAAAATATTTGATTTATATACTAAATTGCATTTAAAATAATAGACATGAGTGACTGTGATATGATAGTAATATAAAATATTTTACACTATCAATGAATATAAATTAAATTTAATGATATTTTATTTTTAAAAATAACATATAATTTAGACAAGACTTCTACTGTACATTTAAAAATTAACGAATTTTAATATTATTAAATAAAATTATAAATAATTGAATGACATATCATCTATTAATAAGTTTAACCACATTTTATATTTAACAACACAATTTTTAAATTGTATCTTTTTTGTCTATTTTGAATTGACGTTTTTTAGTTAGAATTTTAATTAAAATTAAAATTTCAATTTTAATTATGAAAATTTAATTATTAGTATCAAAATTAAATAGATAAATATACCAATGAATTTAATTTAATTAATTTTAATAAATATTATGATCATATTTATGTGAACAATAAAAAGAATATTTATAATATTAATACACATTTTTGTTTATAATTTTCGATTTAGACTGGAGAGAGTACTACCTGTTTATTGTCTGGGCCATATCTTCTCGCGGCAATGAAATTCAATGTAGGTTGGTTCTTAATATGTTTGTTCACACATAATCTTCATCCGTTACTATTGATGAACGCCATTTAAATTGGAAATGATGTGCATTAACTTTTCATATGATTTTTTCCCTTTTTTTCCATTAATGAATCCAATAATGACGTTATGACAGGGTAACAGTGTTGCATTTTGGGACCCTCTTCAATAATGGTGTACTACTTGGATATTTTTTCCTATCATAAATTAATACTACAAAGAAAATATAGTACTCTTTTATTTATATTTCTAAGATCATTTCGTTTTTGAAATGGTTGTTTACTTTGTTTTGGATTGTTATTACCCAATTTGGCAGAAACAACACTTTAAAATCCAAACTTTGAGAGTCTATCTCTTTTTATTAACCTTGTTCTTAAAGACATAAAAGATTTAAGATAAAAATTTCAAATTTGTCAATTATGCAGATGATACATTATCATGAAGATTGATGATCACTCTATAAATATAAATGTTTGTGTAAATTGAATTACAAAACATCTATTCAATTTTTTAGTTTATTGGCATGTCTTTCCTTTTGGTTCACTTTCATCTCTTATTTCCTTGATCTTTCGAATCCGTAAAGGTGAAAATTAAGTGTATCCAATTACTAACGGGGTAGATAGATTTCGCGTAGAATTTTATTATTCTTGATCCATTCAAAAGAAATTAAAGTGGAAGAAAACAAATGATACAGCCAGCCATGAGTCATAAGTTAAAAGAACGTAGTACAATCATCAATTTAATTACATACAATTATAAAATAGTCAATATATTTTATACATATGTAACAGCCTTTGAAAGTTACATAAATAATTAAATAAATAAAGTCGAGGACATAATTACATGGACAGAGGGATTTATAAATGAAGGACTGATGAAAGTCAATAAGGAAAGAGTTTGCAAATCTTACAACTCCATCTGTGTGTCAAGTAGTCGTAGAAAAAGATGCTATACTATTATTATTGCTCCCATAATAATAATAATAGTAATAACTTTATAAGTTAATGCAGCAACAACAGTTGAATGAAAGAGTGAGGCACTGAGTAGTGAAAGAGCAATTAAACTAACTATTCAAAGCTCAACCATAAATTTGTAAGAGGTTTGGGTTTCGTTGAGGTGTTAAATATTAATGTCCTTCTTCTTGCATTTTTTTAAAAAAAATATAACATAAAGTAATTTTTTTTACAAAAGCCAAATTAAATTTATTTACGTTCATATAGTTTAATGTGAGGTAACCTTTTAATTTATTTTGATTATATTATTTAATGAATGAACAATATTATTACACCCACATGGAACTCTGTCTGATCGCAATAAATCCCCGTTACCCATTTTCCTCTTATTTCTCTCTCTGTTCTCACTTGAAGAAATGTTGAATCACTCTCTAAAACTAAAACCATGAACTCCACCACCACCACCACAACTCTTTCTCTTCTCACACTCCTTATTCTCATAACCATTAACCAATGTCATTGCCTCAACAACGACGGTGTTCTCTTACTTTCCTTCAAATACTCCGTTCTCAACGACCCTTTCTCTGTTCTTTCAAATTGGAACTACAGCGACGAAACACCATGTTCATGGAACGGAGTTTTTTGTTCCATCACAAAAAATGATACTCAATATCGTGTTACTTCGTTGTCGCTACCGAATTCTCAGCTTTTAAGTTCAATTCCTTCTGATCTTGGTTTAATTGAAAATCTACAAATTCTCGACCTTTCTAACAATTCCATTAATGGGTCACTTCCTTCTTCGTTTTTTCAACCAAACTCTGAGCTTCGTTTTCTTAACTTTTCAAACAATTTGTTAACAGGGGAAATTCCAGAGTCTATAACAGAGCTTAGAAATCTTCAGTTTCTTAACTTTTCCGACAATGCTTTCGCGGGAAAATTACCAAACAATCTCTCAAACATGAAAAACTTAACCGTTGCTTCGTTTAAGAACAATTACTTCACCGGTTTTCTTCCTAGCAATTTGAGAAATTTGCAGGTTTTGGATCTGTCTTCGAATTTGTTGAACGGAACATTAACTAAAGATTTCGGTGGTGAATCCATGGTTTACTTGAACATTTCCTACAACAGATTTTCCGGGAAAATTTCACCGGAGTTTGCCGAGAAAATTCCGAGAAACGCAACGGTTGATCTCTCTTTTAACAATCTCTCCGGCGAGATACCGGATTCACCTGTTTTTTTGAATCAAGAAACGAAATCCTTCTCTGGAAACCATGATATTTGTGGTGAACCAACGAAGAATCCTTGTTCAATTCCTTCTTCACCTTCTTCTGAACCAAAATCTTCTTCTCCAACTTCTCCACCTGCAATCGCTGCAATGCCGAAAAATTTGGATAACGATTCACCTCTTGCACCAACGGAATCTTCAGAGAAGAAAAAGAGTGGTATTCGAAAAGGAACGATTATAGGAATCGTGGTTGGAGATTTCGTCGGAATCGGAATCTTAGCTTTGGTTTTCATTTACGTTTACAAGTTAAAGAGAAAAAAAGACATGGAAAATGAAATAAAAAACGAAGCTTGTTTTACGAGAAGCGAATCAACAACGTCAGAGACAAGAGGTTTCACAAGTTGGTCATGTTTAAGAAAAAGAAATGAAAATGAAGAATCCTCGGAGACACCGAGTTGTTCAGATAGTGACGTGGAAGCAGCATCGCGAAATGCGGAAGAAGTTGAAAATAAAAAACAAACGGGTTCGGGTACTCTTGTTATTGTTGATGGTGAAAGAGAGCTTGAAGTTGAAACACTTTTGAAAGCTTCTGCTTATATATTAGGTGCTACCGGTTCAAGCATAATGTATAAAGCTGTGCTTGAAGATGGAACTTCGTTAGCGGTTCGTAGAATCGGTGAAAATGGTGTTGAACGGTTCAAGGATTTCGAGAATCAGGTTCGGGTCATAGCGAAACTGGTTCACCCGAATTTGGTTCGGGTTCGTGGCTTTTATTGGGGACATGAAGAGAAACTCATTATCTATGACTTTGTTCCTAATGGCTGTCTTGCCAATGTTCGTTACAGTAAGTTTCTTTTAACTTGAGTAAATCATTTATTTTTTACTGTTTTTGTGTATCTTAGTATGATGGATTTGTTTTTACTATAATGCGCTGGGGTATAGAGGATAAGATTTTATTATGAGTCATGACGTTGATGGTGTGAAGTAGGTGCAACGGAACCTTTTACTTTAATGATAAAAAATAGTCAACCATGTCAAGACTTTATTTTTCATCAAAATAAAATTCAGAGACTTTATTGCCAAGGGTTGTCCCATGGCTTTCTGATAACGATACGCGTGTCCATAATTGGAAACATTTACATGCCTATTGTTTTTTAGTTATTGACACTCTCTTGGACCATTTTTAGGTTTGCTTCAATTACTTCTATCATGTCTCTTCTATTGTTCTCGTAATAATGGAGATGGAAGAGTATAGCACAAAATAGTTGTTGTGTTCATTTTTTTTTTCTTACTTCTTAATGTAGAGGTTTTTTTTTTTTTTTGGACTTACTCTTTGTCATGCTTTTTGTTGTGTGGTTGGAATGTTAGGAAAGGTGGGGTCCTCGCCAAGCCACTTACCATGGGAAATTCGGCTCAAGATAGCGAAAGGGGTGGCACGTGGGCTTACTTATCTCCACGAGAAGAAACACGTGCATGGAAATTTGAAGCCGACCAATATTCTATTGGGCAATGACATGGAGCCCAAAATTGGAGACTTTGGGCTTGAGAGAATAGTAACGGGTGACACAAGTTATAGTAAAGCTGGAGGGTCTGCACGTATTTTTGGGAGTAAAAGATCAACGGCCTCACGTGATAGTTTTCAAGATGTTACACTTGGGCCTAGCCCAAGTCCAAGTCCAAGTTCCATAGGTGGTGTGTCACCTTATCACGCTCCTGAATCGCTTAGGAATTTGAAGCCTCACCCAAAGTGGGACGTGTATTCTTTTGGGGTCATGTTTCTTGAATTGTTAACGGGGAAGATTGTGGTTTTGGATGATATGGGCCAAGGGCCCGTGATTTTAGTTGAGGATAAGAATCGGGCATTGAGGATGGTTGATGTGGCTATACGGGCTGATATGGAAGGTAAAGAAGAGGCCTTGTTGGCTTACTTCAAGTTAGGGTATAATTGTGTGTCTAGTGTTCCTCAAAAAAGGCCACAAATGAAAGAGGTGCTACAAGTTCTTGAAAAAATACCATCTACGTCGTCGTATTATTATAGCCACTGAAAACATGAGTTGTCATATTTTTTTTTTTGTAGAAAAAAATAACAATGTATGTAGTTATGATAAAGTAATAGGTTTTTGTGTTTGGGTTCAAATGTTGTGTGTAATTTTGGAAGTCCATTGACTATATCTCTGTCAATTCATTTACTAATTTTCCCGAAATAGATTCCGTCTACATTCCATGTACCATCGTTATTATAATAACTTATCTTTCAAGATGTTGAATATGGTCGTCACTCGTCAATGCAATGATTGAATAAGTTAGAACAAGTTACAATAATGTATCAAATCTTACAATGCAAAAGCAAGTTATTATAATAACAATTGTTTTTAAATTGTGATATGCAATTGCAATTGAAATCTTGATCGCAGCTGCAATTTGAAAAACATATATCGCATTTATCCACATTATAAAAGTTAGTAGTATAACTTCTACCACAATTTAAAATCAAGATAATGCAAAAAACTTATCATACAAACACTTCTATAATACTGAGTAATTGGTGTATCCAACTCAACAACTTATAAGATACTATTGAACAATGAATCTATTTATAAATTACTTTTAGTCTCGATTTTGAAATAATATGAGCTTTTTGGTGCACCGGAAGCGATACCAAACAAGTTATCCATGATAGTCTCACTACTCAGTGCAGCAAAACTTATAGAGCATATAATATTGGAATATTAGTATACCAAAGATATTGTGATTACACAACAAGAGACAGAGCATATAATACTGGGATTTTACAACCAATTATATTATCATACACACACAGCATAATCACAGTATAAAAATAAACCAAAATATGTATGAAATCTAAATGAAAATAAATTTAAACAAAAATAGTATAAAAATTGAGGCTGAAATAATTGAACTACAGATCAGTAATGTATTTTGGAATTTATTCATATAATTTCTAATCCACGTGAATCTAGTTTCTAGCTGCCAATCAAATAAGATTAGAAATTATTGATCTTTTGCGTCTTATTATAACACTCTTGTCATCATCAAAAGCCCTACATCCATTGAATTATAATTGTTTTATGCTACTATCTCCATTATTGTTACTGCTAATAATCATGATCAAATAAGGCTGATGAGACTTCAATCATAGTTGCATTGATTGCAAACATTTTTTTACACAATTTTACAAAGATTTTTTTATAATTTTTTTTAACATAAATCAGCATGTTGATCTAATTTATTTATGAAAACCGATACATCATTTAGTATTTTATAATGGTTAAATTTAAGTATTGTTCGCACAGACACTAATCTTTTAAAATACTAATTTACAATGAAATATAAATAAAAATGTTAATTGAAAAATTGATTTATAAAGTCATATAAAAACACAAGATACATCAACTTTTCAATCGTCGACATCTTCCAAGATATGTTTTAGTATCTTTGTTGAAACATGATTGAGTACATAAGTGTCAGCTTCAATGTATGGGAAAGAGGAGAGTATAGGACAAGGCACAAGTTGAAGTTTCATTTTCTTGGGCCTCAAATTATTCGATGTTATGTAGCTGTTGGGTATACTTGACTAGTGATTGAGCTCTTATGGTAATCCGCTATTTACGGATACATGTCTATTTATTCTATTTATAGTATAAGTTAATATCTAGATATATATAAGTACAATCATTTTATTTCTAGCCAAATTCTATCTGGATTCCACCTTTGTGGATCGGAGACATGCATCTAATTTATATAATACAAAGAAAAGGTTTAATATTTGTATAAGATTGTAACCATAGAAATTGAATTCCTTAGTGATGTCGGCATTTCTCGTATGTATGTGTGGTCCAAATTTGAAACTTCCAAAATTAGCCTTTTGAGATTTAAAAGGATTTATGCCATTGCAATCATCTTGATTTGCATATGCTTTGTTGGTCAAACTTCGTAATGCTACATTACTGGTAATATTTTTCAATCAGCAGTATCATACGAGTAGAAATGTTTTAGAAATAACAAATGAGATTGGTTTGCATCTTTGCATTTATGTGTTCAAGATTTCAATTCAATTAGCGGTCCAAAAGAGGCAGAGAAATTCGGTTTATGACCATTATTTTTTGGGGGGGTCAAACTTCCTTAGTATTTTGAACTTATTCTCGCTATTATTCACTGGCCCAAGTAATAAATGTTGAAAAATTGTGCACGATTGGGCCAAGTGTTGGGTTGGGCTCTCTAATTGTTTTTTTTTATACGTTCTCTCTAATTGTTGAACACAAAATATAAAAATACCCAATAATGTATGATTGAGAAAAGCAACGACTGGTGATTAGTGTTATGTTTTCTCATACAAAAAGAGCTTTGAAATAGTTTATTTGGATTTGCATTATGAGATTACTTTCATAAATAGTCCTTCCTCTAACCTCAATTATAAGTAAAAAATGTATATATTAATTGATCTTAAATATTTGTAAAAGTCAACAAATCTATCCAAATTTAATGAGATTGTTTTAAAAATAACAAAAATATCTTTCCATTAATTATTTAATGTTGTGTTAGATTATCATAATAATTAGATATAAGCTTATAATGTAATTGAATTAATCTTTTACTAAAAATAAAGAAAAGGAAATGCACTAACTATTACCTTTGTTTTTAGAAACTTAACTATCTTTAATGACATGAAAAATAAGTACATTAACTTCTAATTTTTGTTTTAAAATGTCTGTAAACTCTTTTTAAAAATAAGGAATGTCCGTAAATTATTTATAAGTTATTTTTTACTTCCATCAAATCAAATAAGATTTTTATGATAAAAACACTTTAGTGCACAAATTAACTTCATCATCTTTCTTATTCATCCCAAATTCTATTTTAAGATAAAACAAATGTCGAAAACATAAATAGTATTTTTTTTAAAGTATAACGACAAAATTTATATACATTAAATGTAAAGAAGAGAGATATAACGAATTCAACACTTTACAACAAATATTTCAATAGTCTTTAACTCTTTGAGTTGTATTTGTCAAACAACTGAAATAGCTTTTTAACATACATCCTCAAATGCAACTAGCTTATTCAATTTGAAGCATATATTTAATGGCCTAGGTACTTTAATTTAATTTACATAGAACCTCGTTGATAAAACATTACAAAATCAATCAATTACAACTATTAAATTATTAAAAATATTTGACTATTAATATAAACTACTTCTAAAATTATATATAATTGTTAATGATATATCGACAATATAAAAAAAATTATTATGATAGTATACGAAAATTATATACTAATTACTTATACAATCTTTTTTAAAATCATAAATGTGAGTTGTTATTTTATCTGTGGAAGAAGTTGAATCTAGAATCATACAAGTCCAATTATGCCTCCACAAATTACCAATTTTATTTATCGTTCTAGTACTTCATTAAACTAATAGGCTATTTTCAACCGAACTTGGACTCCTAGCTCTAGACGTAAAGTGAAGTTGTTGGAAAAGAAGATGAGGGTCGTTGCTCCGAACTTCTCATTAGGGTGGTGTACATGCACACATTTCAATGATCAAGTATATTTTTGTCAAAAAAAATTAGAGGTTTTAAATTAGAATTTCAATGTATTTTTACTACTTCAAGTGTCCTTTCTTTATACAAGTTTATCTAGGATTTTTAGAAAAATATTGTTAGGATCATCTGATAGAGGATTAGTGATTATCAAATCGCTCTCTGGTATGGGATGCATGTTCCTTTTAGCATAAAATGGATATTTCTACATAGTAACTGTAATCATGGTAAGATTGTCATCAAGTGGTTCAAGATGTAGACATAAATGAACTATTGTGGTCAATTATTATCAGATCCCTTTTTTGATCTTCTGGTGGCTTAGATTTATGGTATAGATTATCATGGTCGTCGACTTCACATCCCTTCAGAGAGTGAAGGGTGCTCTAATTTCAAGAAGCTTTTGTATTATTGTTAATTAGATCAGGTCTA
This sequence comes from Cicer judaicum, assembly GCA_037974835.1. NCBI lineage: Eukaryota > Viridiplantae > Streptophyta > Magnoliopsida > Fabales > Fabaceae > Cicer > Cicer judaicum. The sequence goes on along the minus strand of JBBPBS010000007.1, from coordinate 2,858,857 downwards.
TCCGAAGTGGACTTATCTCCTTGACAAACTTAGACTATGATACGTTGAATCCAACTCAAAACATAAGTTAAATTAAAGATCCTTAAAAAACAATAATACATATATTATATGGATAATGCTTAATATTATGAAGGTTGTCTCACACGAAGGACGTGAAACTTGAAACTTTGAGAAAAAATGGATCAATGGAACAAAAACTACAAGAATGCCACTTCGGCAAAGACGGTAGACAACTATGAAAATATGTTTAGTATCAACATCATAATTTTTTTCTTTTTTCTAGAACACAAAAATTCCAGTTATGTGAGAAATTATAATCGTGGGTTGCTGAATTGTAACACTAACGATATTTTTGTTTGAAAAAAAAATGAAAACCCATAAATCAAGTGATGATATTTGACCACACATTCTTGTGTTTCTTGTGGAAGCTATTCGTACCAAATAGCAGCACTATATTAACATAAAAGCTTATTCTTATTTGACCAAAAAATAAAAACATAAAGTTCTAAACGGTTGGATTTCAAACTTGATAGTTAATACAAAATTATTTTAAGACAAACTAGTTTAGTAAACACGTATGCAGTTGTGACTAATTGTGATAGTAATTATGATGGTTGTTGACTAATGATTTTGACCACTCAAGAAGAAGAGAATAGACCCAAAAATAATTAGTTGAGAGACAGGACCCACAATTCTACATAACTCTGTGGCCGAAACTTCACCAAGGCAGCTTCTGTTCTATTTCAAAGGGGTTGTTGTGTTTCTTAAAATGACAGCCATTTTTATATGTATTCATTTATCTTGCAGTGGTACATTTTAGAACCACGAATGCAAATTTATGTGAGAAATTTCCTGATATTCATACTCTGTCTGAATTGTCCTGTTTCATTCCACATAAACATAAGTACTAGTCCTTTTGACATTTTGTCCCTAAATGTATAAAAACAAAATTTTCTAGTTGTTTCTCAACTACTACTCACTTTCCGCTCTGCTATATCACATGTGAACAATTATTATGCCTCTTCTTATTACATAAATCTCTATCTCTTAGTTCTCTATCATATTTTAATCATATATAGCTATACTTCAACATTCTTAATGTATGTATATGTTTTGGAATATCAGTATATGTTTTGGAATATCAGCGTGATTTTGTTAAAACTTTAAAGTATAATTTTAACAAAGAGTAAATAATCATATTTTATAGTGTTAATAAAGAGTAAATAATCATATTTTTTTTGTCTATAAATAAAACCAGTGACATCATCAAAAATTTCACTCTTAAAGTGAAGATTTTGTTTTAAAATTTAAATCATCTCATAAAATATAATCTATTAATATCGATATAATAAATAATTATTTAATTCTTTAAATATGTGAGACATTGTCACTTGAATCTTTAAAAATATCTTAAAAATTACATAAATATTTTATAATATGTCTTCTATTAGTTACATAAATATTTGAAAATACACATACCAAAATAAAAATATATAACAAAAGATACATTTAGTTATATATTTTAAAAATATAATTACAACGTTGTACATATTCAAAAATTGAAATGATTGTGTATTTATTTATTGTTTATTATTTTAGAGGGAAAAAATAGATGTAAATATGAGAAAATTATTAGCTAGAATGTTGATTGTTAATTTGAAAGAAAGCGAGGTTAACATAAACCATATAATAATATTATGAAGAAGAGATTGCTTTTGGATGGGGAATCTAATTTGAATGTGTAAAGAATGCATAAGATTAATTAAGTTGATAGCATATAATGATGTAGATATGGATAAGTCACTGAACAAATGGACAAGAGTTATCTGTAGACGTGTCCTTGCCCTGTTGATGACTTTGTTCCATTTGGGCCTACAATCAAAATGAAGGTTAGACTTAGAGATGCCAGGCTATAAAGCCTAATAACAATAGCTCGTACAAACCAACATGCTACGTACGATACTAATGCAATAAGGGAGGAAGCATTCTAAATTGCTTGTGTAAATCAACGTATGTATACACACAATTGATTTGGGAATCCATCCCTTCGAGGTCAAAAAGATAGGATGGGGTAATGTTTTAATGTCTACTATTAATTTAATTTACTAAATAAAATAGAAAATGTGTATAAAAATGAAAATGAATAGTGGAGATACAATATTACACTCTCGTGTTTTTTTCTTTAGCATGAGGGATCCATTTCGCAATTGATTTACACATTTGACACTTCCAATATCGAAACTCAAATCCATACAAATTCCAAATCATTAATTTAGTAGTAAAAATATAGACATTAAATCTACATATTACAAATCTAATTTCCGTTTGAATCAATAAAATAAATTTATCTATATATAAAATTTTAAATCTTTTTTACTTAAACTAGGACACCATAATCACACTATAAATTTCTTTGGTAAGAAAAACAACACATTCACATAACGTTTGTCAAACAAAAAAAATCCAATAATGACCACGCGCATGAGTTGCTTGGCTTAAGTGCTTATCATGTCAGTGGCTTTGCGGTCAAAAGTAGATCGTAAGATTAATTTAATTTAATAGTTGAGATCATCAATCCTATTCCTATTAACCGTTGATTTAATAACAACATTTGGTTTTAGAGACTTGAGAAATACCAGCATCCACAATGGTATTTTTAAAAATCTAAAAATAAAAATTTAAAATCTTGACTATTCAATCTTCAGCAAACAATCACAAATCCTTTAGGTGCATGATTAAGTACAAATCCGGGTAATTACCCTTTAGGCACCAACAATGGAGATGCTCTAAAAAAGGAGTTGAGTGGATGCTATAGGTAGTTTAGTTAGCTTCTTTTGATACCATTATTCAAGTTACTAGTATATGGGCTGTATTTACCCAATGATGCATTCCTTGATCCCTATTTTACACACAAAACTTGCTAAGAAACAGAGGTGCAAAAAAGTTATTCAGCGAGGGGACTGTATATTTATGTCTACTTCCTATCTTATAGATATTAACACTAAATTACAATGTACTTGAATTTAATATTAACATTTCGGATTTGTGATTTAAATATATGGAAAACTGTTATTTTGTCAAAACTAGGAAAAGTGTTCACTAAATAAGACAAACGTAAATCCAATTTTTAATTTAAAAAAAATCATAACTTTTAGCTAGTACTTCTAAAGATACGAAAAAGCACTGTATGGTAACTACCAAATTTGACTCTCAAGCAAACTCATCATATCACCAAGAATTATTGTTCAGCAGGAATATAGCTGTCACTTTGAAAACTCATATTGCTATGGACTATTACAAACTCATCATAACCATGGCATCATGCATCTGTAACAAATAGCAAACCATAACCAATTCAAAGTGATAAAAGCAAAAAAGAAAGAAAAAAAAAACAGGACCACAATGGGAACAAAGTAGCATCCTAAAATCAAAGGCTTACCCAAATATGGGCGGTCATTTTCAGAAAATTTTACTTGTCTTCACCCTTTGATTATATTTGGGTATTGGATGCTATTTTAGTGAGTCAAGAAAACCAATTTTCTCTTGATCTTAATGGCAACCTAATTTGTCAACATAGCTCAATTATCACTTTCTTAATATGATATTCAAACAAGAGTCATAAATGTTAGAATTTCAGAGATAATTCTACATTCCTAAAATGAAGAGTCAAGTACCACAGAACAGCTGGTTGAAAATTTAATTTGAAGTGTTTTTTCCATCTACATCTTATGCTAAATGCATTTTCTATTTTGACTTATTTATCTTAGCTAGGTTTTCCTAAGATAGCAATCATAGATTTTGTTAAACAGTAATAATCTTTATTGAAATACAATAAAACACAAATACATTATCGTATAAAATACAGTTAAAGTCATATTTTGTTTTTCATTAAATGTGAAAGTAGTGTATTTATGTCCTATTTTGTGTATCGGTGTATATTCCAATAATATTACTCTTTGTTAAAAGGTATACTTTAAAACTTAAACAAAATCAAAATAATTTTAGGCAAGCACTGCAATAATTATTTGTAACCACTGACAATGATTTTTATAAAGTCCAATGTCATCCTTCATGTCAAATTACAAAATCGAGTCATTTGACCATAGGACTCTTACATTTATTGAATACACATCAAATTTCAATCTTTTCCAGCAAAGGTTATCAAATGCAGGGTTAAATACGAAACACCAAGATTGACAACTTTGACACCAAAATCGTATTCAAACCAATATACAAGAATTATGAAGTTTATAGTCAAGATTTCCAAACCTTGTGTGTAGCCAAATAATTAATATCTAATTCAATAACAAAGGAAATGGCTCAGATGCAGATCAGACAAAACCAATTGGAACGAGTAGAAAAAATAAACATATTTGTAAAATTGGTATGTTACACAAAAGATTGCTTTATCTAATGTAAAAGAAGTTTCATCTAATGTAACTCTAGAAGATGCATTAATGGAAGAAACCCAGAGTACCTCCAATGTCAAGATAGAAGGAGAACCCATTTTTCTGATTGGGTTTGGTTTGACATTGTACAAGAGTTGCATTACTTTACATTAGACCCAAGGACAATAGGACATTATGTTACACTAAAGACATTTGATTTGACCTATCTTTGATGATTAGTTAGCACCTAACAATTTCCATATGCACCTATTCTTCATGAACAAAAGATAGATTGGCAGATGTGATAAGTGAAACTAACATCAAATGTGCTTATTGACAAAAATGTGTAAGATAAGTAAAAATTGCAATGGATAGATAACTCACAGGTAGAATTACAAGTTCATAACTCATCTTTCTACGGTATCAAATCCCTGCTTCACATTAATCAACAAAGTGGACGAGGGAAACCCAGTCTCTGCCTCATTCCATTAATCTTCAAATGTTTGGCTAGAAATGTATATATAATAACTAGAACATAATGTAATTGAATTTCAATAACATAACTGCCAGAATTGTGTAAAAGAGTGCTACCACATTTGAAGTAAAAAGACTAAGAACGCTCATTATTAACGAGGGCTATTAAGAACATCAATAGACACACGATTAACAGAAGGCAATCGCATTTGCTGGTCCTGAGCTCTGCTCCTCTTAAACACCGGCTGCAGTGAAGGAGAAACCGAAAACGACGCCACAGTCCATGAATCATTTGAGCTATCACAACTGAAAGATGCATCGATGACACCACCTGGGCTACTTGGTTCAGATAGGTGCTTGCGTTTCTGATGAAGACTGTAAATACCATCATGGCAAACTAATAGCTTCAGCATAAGTTTGTAGCACTGGTTCACTTGTTCCTGTAAAATCAAATCACCACCAACTTTTTCACTTACTCAACAAACCAACACCAGATTTGAAAAAAATAAAATAATAATCATTGATACGGTATAGGAGAGAACCAGTTAAATTAAATGCACAAACCTCGCTAATCTTTAATAAACCCATTAGTTGATCAATGTACTCAGTTGCATTAAATGGTTCAATCTCTTTAATTACATGGATCATTGTAGCAGCAGCCAATGTAGAAGGAAGATAACTCATCATAGCCTTTGAATCTGGAAACAATTATGACATTGAATACACATAAGTACCATTAGCCTTAATAGCAAGCCTCTGATTCTATTTAATATCAATGTCTAATATCTTTTTATAAGCATTAATGATGAAACTTAAAGTTTTAATGAAATCTATGTTATTACTTACCCACAATGACATGAAGAAGAACCCTCTCACAACGCCACATAAACTCCCAATGCAAACGGCTCTTCAAACCAAGCCTTCTAACAATGTGTTCAAAGAAAGAAATTGGTGTCACAGGATGCATCCTCCATTTCAGAGTTGACAAAACCAAAAGCTCCATTCTCTGTATAGTCTTAGCTTCAAACACAAATCTAGAATCCTCAACCTAATAAGAAACAATAAAAAATATATATATAAAAAAAATAACCCTCAAGCTTTTAACACCAAAAAACAAAACTATGTGGCATTTCAACAAACACTTAGAGTTCATCTTAAAAGTTAAAGCATACTTGAAGGTCTAAAAGAAGTGGCACATGAGTCTCTTCCATTTTAGCAGCAAGTGACAAACAAGCAACAGCAGTAAGCTGTGTCATCCATGGCTTATCCTTTTGAAACTTCAAACTAGTGATGAATCTATCAAAGTAGTTCACAGCAAGAACAGTGGTCAAAGCAGAAAATCCATAGTGTGAACAAACTCTAGAAACCCAGTTCACGGCTTCAACACGAGAATCTTCCAAAGATCCATCAACAACAATGAGATTATTATTATCATCAAGAGAAGAAAACAAATGGGTCTGTTTTTCTTTCGAGATTAACGAAACGAGTTCATCGTGTTCCCAGAAAAGATCATTGTCAAGTAAAATCGAGGGTAAAGATTGGAACTTTTTTGTAGATGGGTCGTTAGTATTGGTTTCGGAATCGGTAACGTTTGCATCGAAATCGTCTTCGAAGTTTTGTTCTTCACAGAGAAGGGCATCGAGGAAGGAAGGAGAGTGTTGTTGTTGTTGTTCTCTGAGAGCCATCTTCTAGGAAGAAGATGAAGAGAAATGGTATCTTCATTATACCCGAGGGAGAGAAAGCAGAGCCATTTTCAACTCTGCCATGAATTTCTCTCACTAGGATAGCAGAGAGAGAGAGAGAGAGAGAGACGAATGAGGTAATGAAAGAAAGGGTTTTATTATCTCAGAACCATTTCACGCTTGTCGTTTTCTTTCTTCCTTTACTATTCTCAACAATTTTTCTCCCTCCCTATGGTTACTAATATTATTATTACCTTCTTTTTTTTTACAATAATATTATAATGGTAAGATTTTTATTTGATTTTTTTTTTTTCTAGAGCCGAAGTAAAAGCACCACTTGTGAGGCTATGAAAATGTTCACTCTTATAATATACCACCGGAGTGTTGTAAGATCTAGAATAAATATTTACTTTGGATTGTGTATTTGTATGGAAGCCAACACAAGTAAGTATGAGATAGATTTAAATTTTGTAATAATTTTTATATAATATAATTTTTTGGTTGTTATTAGATTATATATGTAATTTTTTATCTGGTTTTAAAGTTTATATATTATTTTTTTTATGTTGTGATTGTTATTTAAATTTTTTTTTATGGTTTGTTTTTTCAACATTTGTTATAGGAGTTTATGAATCAGTTCACCAAAATAGAGTTATTTGTATATCCTACAGCTACAACATTGTGTAACCTTCCATATCAGAAAATAAAGCTTATATATATTGTAGAAGTATTGTTTAAATAAGATTCTAACTAAATAATATCTTCGTTATAAAGTTGTCATTTGTGGTTCACCTCTCTTTCTTATAAACTTATTTGGTGCACCATTATAGTATGTCAAGTTCCGTTATGAAGTTTGACTTAGATAAATTTGATGGAAAAAATAATTTTTAATTGTGTAAAATTCAAGTCAAATATGTGTTAATTCAATCACGATTACACAAGATGTTGATTAACACATGAATATTGATTGGAATGGATGCAAGGCACATTGTGAAATTACATATATTGCTTAAGAAGTTTCTATTAAAGTCAATGTGGAAGTTGCATCATATTTTTCAGCACAAATAATAAATTTTTGAAGAGTTTTAACTTCAAGCGGAGATTCTTGAAGTGGTTTAACTTCAAGTGGAGTATGATAGTTCTTTTTAATTATGGTTGTTGATGTAGACAATGGAAATCAAAAATGCACAAATTTTTAATCAAGGAATAGGTTGATAGATTTGGTTGAAATTGAAGAAGTCCTTGTTTGGAACTGTAAAGAAAAAAGAGAGTCGGAGACTTTAGTTTTTCATTCCAAAAATCGCACAAGTCATAAATATTTTAATTTTGTATCTAATTTTTTTATTTTATATTTTTGTGTTAGAGTATTATGAGATGTATATCAAATACGGGTCTTGAAAAATGTAGATGTATTAGAGACCATCAGAAATATGAGATAAATCTATATATTTATGTTAAATTTATCTTAAATCAAAGCATTATAAGTTTATATTTTATCTAACGACAAAAAGTGTTTTAAACGTATAAAATTAATATTGTTCTGTTTGGTGGTGTTAGATTAGAAATTTAGTAGAAGCATTTAATTAAGATTTGAAAGAAAAAAATTAAAATATTCATTGTGATGAAAAAATCATGAGGTATTCAATGAAAATTTTGATGTAATTAAGATTGATGTATGACTTTTCAATTACGATAACTTGGATTTTTAAACAAAATGTATAAATTTAGTGGTATACTGGTATTTAGTCAATATCTTTTACTGATGGTAAAAAGTAATGTTAGATTAAAAATAAATCAAATTTTAATAAATTATTTTTTAGTATGAAATTCATTAGATTTTATTAGAGTTTTCTGTTTAATTTTTTTTTCTCGACCGCGTGAGATTTCTACATATTCTCATTTATTCTTTGTCATCTATGCTCGTTTCTCTTTCTCCATCTTTGCCGTTTCTCACATTTATTTATTCGCATCTCCCACTTCCTCTATTTAAATGCATTTATCCAAACTTTTTTTGGATAGAAAATATAGTAGTTTATGTTATGTTATAATTATCAAAGCGTGTATTGATTGTATAGCATTTGACTCATGCGATGTAATATATAGTGTATATGTAAATATGTAATAAATAAATATTTTGTATGAAATATAAATTTTTTGTACAGTTTTTTTAAATGACATCTATGTTTAACTCATTTTGAATATGTGTGATATAATTTATAAAATAATGTAACTATGATAATGATCCTTAAAATAAAAATGAGTTGATAGTTTTTTTTATGCATTGTTGAGAATTTTAATGGAGATGATAAAGAGAACTCACTAAATATTTTAAGAAAATTGATTTAATTTTACATTTTTTATTCAAGTATTTAATTTTTTTTTCTTTTACTCCGTGAATGTTTACTAAAAAAATTAAACATGTCATTTGAAATCTTATAAATCTATGAAATCTCTTAAAATTCTACCCATTTTTATGATATCAAACTACTATAATCAAAACTTCAAAATCCTGATTATGAAAGTCTTAACAAATGTGTCTTTTAAAATATGATATTTCTTTTAAAATATAGGTGACTTTTTCATGTTAAAAAAAATATTTAAATCATAAATTCATAACACTCTTCAAAATTGATTATGTTTTTCTATAGAAGTGGCAAATCTTGTTTAAAATATATTCATTTTACGATTTTCATCGTTGTAGAAAACTTTTTTTTTGAAAAATGCATCGATTTTTTTATGCTTAAATATCGTATAACTCATAATAAAAATACACATATTAATTAAAATAATTTATAATTAAAAAATAACATCACACTATATCGTATATCAATGGTTAACATATAAAATTTTGCTAATAGTTAGTAGTTGTGTTGGTTATGTTGCTAGATAAGACGGTAGAGTTTGTGTGTTCGAAATTAGTTAGTTTACCATTTGAGATTAGTTAGTTTATTATATTAGTAGTTTATCTATATATAAAATTTCTTATATTAATTTTATTAGTACAAATTATAAGAGATGAAAAATAAATTGAGTAGATATATGATAGGAAAAAAGAGATACATAAGTGGTGGACATGGAAATGAGAAATGCGACCTAAGTTTCTCAACATCATCAAAATTTGATAATATTTTAAAAATTTATTACTATTATTTTTTTTTGATAATATGTTATTATTATATGTTAAAAAAATTAATAATATATCATTATTATTATTATTATTATTATATATTTAAAATATAAGAGATATCGTGTTCTTATAAAAAAAATCTATCACTGTTCAAAATTTTAATTTTTTCTATAGATTGTAATTTTATACATCAAACAATATTATTACACTCACATGTATATTCGATTAACACAATTGTAACTATAAAATTTAATTTAATCCAATTCAATTGATCTAAATTTTTATGATTGAATATTGAGTTCCCTTCAATTCAAAATGAACTCTAAATTAAATTATTGTGCTTTTCGAATTCTATTGCTAAGTTATTTTTATAAAAAAAAATTAATAACTGCATATTTTTTTTGCAATAGAGTTTGAACATATTAAATTTATGATAATTCCATCCTACAAATTTGAATTCCAAAATGTTTATAATAGGTATCTTGCATTCGAATTAAGTTCATTTAGTTTAATGTCTGAAATTTTTTATTTTATTTTAATAAATTTATAATTTACGAAAATGATTATTCAATTGAATCGATCGAAACTAAATTTTGTTTGTTATGATACTTTATGCTATTTTCAATCGAACAAAACGAATCTTTAATTATTTTAAAAATTACTCATACAAAACAAAATTGAGATATCTAAATCTCTACATTAATTTAAACATTTAAGTTCACAAATATATATAACAAAAATAAGAACACCAAATTACAAAATTAATTTTGTTTCACATATTTCATTACTATTTACAAATCCGGTCACAACACCTGTTATGTAGTTTTGTTGGTGTCACAACAAGTAAACACGTTTTGAAGAAGTTATCAACTAGGAATTAAACTAACCTTAGAGTCAAATTACCTTTGTACTATTTATATTTCTTAGTATTACAAGGCTCAAATACAAATTTAATTGATATTAAAAAAGATTGTAGAATAAATTTGATTGATTTGATAAGGATGAGAAAATTAAAAATTGTGAGACTTTAAATATTCATTAATAATATTAAAAAGATAAAAATATATTAAACAGAAATATAAAAATAATTTAAATAATAAATGCAGTCATAATTTTCTTTTATATATAAAATCCAAAAATTATTTTATCTATAAGATTCTAGAGTGTTAAAGACTATAGTGCTTCCTAATTCTACAGCTAAAGTCTAACTTTTTCTCTAAAATATGTTTTTATATTTTACAATTATTATCAACAAATATAGTAAATTATAATCAATCCATTTCACTTTAATTTACTCAATATTTTTCACATTAACTGTCTATCTACAGATTATTTTTCTTAAAATAGTTACTTTTAGTTTTTTATTTTTGGGTGTAAGTTACTTTTAGTTTTAATAGTTTTTTCGAGTAGAACTTTTGGTTGTTTTATGGAATCACACATTAATTTGCTTATAATAAAAATAATATATAATTAGCAAAAGAATATTTAAAAAATTGTTATTGACTTTGAAAAAAATGAATTGTTCTCTTTTCTCATTTTTAATTTGTATAAAGTTAACAATTATTTTGCAATTGAGTGAGTAATATCTGAAGTGAAGAAGGTGTTATAGTAAACATTGTCCGGAAGGGTAGCATAGAACCTGGGATACTGTAGCGGTTCCGTATCTCTTTATTTGATCCTCGATGCGATTGTCGTAGACGTTGGATATCCCCAGCCGTTGGATCATATATGCTGTTACCTATGGATATGGGTATCGCAGTATAGGGAACCATACAAGCGTTGACCGTGTCTGACAGGATGTGTCGTGCTCGGTTTCTAACACAATTTTTTGTTAAAAACATAAGTTAATTATTTAATGTGAACAATTACTTCAATAAATAAAATATCTCCATTATTGATTAATTTTACAAGAATATGTAGTAATAAAATATATGAAACTATATACGCGTAGCAAAATATGAATTAATATTTTTTATCTACTTTGAAGTTCGGTGTAAACTCTCACGATTTTATGTTTAGTAAAGTAAGATATATATCTATAAAAAAAGGTGTGTGTATTGTTTACAACCTAACTTTAGACTCGATTGACAAGTAATGTAACACTTTTTGATATACTGAAACAAAGGCTAAAGGTTATGTAAATCCTCATTTATATATTTGGTTTAAGTACCATCCAACTAAATTCCACATCGATTAAAAATATAATTAATATTATATATAAAAGATAACATTATATAAAGTTTTTAAGGCTTTACGTGGATATGCGAAATCAAAATCTCTTGTGGTCCTTAAACATTTGACTTGTTCTTACATTTCTTTGGACTCCCAACATCTAGTATCTAATATTTCACATTAGATAAAAAAATGTTATATTTTATAAGTGTTGTTTACTAAACATTTAGTCATATATAAGAAAAAAATTGGTTGTCAAATGATCATTTGTGTCTTGAACAATTATAATATGTCAAGTTATGTTGTAAAGTTTTTGATAAATGAATTTGCTAGAAAAATCAATTTTGGTATTGGTTAACAAATATGTGTTGATACAATTATGATTACACAAAATCTTGATTAGCACATGAATATTGATTGACAACGATGCAAGGTGTGTTGTGAAATAATGTCACACCATAAATTTTTAGCATGGTTTTTGGCATATAGAATAAATTATTAGAGTGGTTTAGCTTCAAGTGAAAATTATTTGAGTGGTTTAACTTAAAGTGAAGTATATTTTTTATGGTGGAATACGATAGTTCTTTTAAACTATGATTGTTGGTGTAGATAATTAAAAATAAAGATACATCAGTTTTAATCAAAGTGAAAGATTGTTAAGTTTTTGTCGAAATTGAGAAAATTAAAATAGTCCCACGTTGCTTAGAATTGTAAAAGAAAATAGAGTTCAAAACTATATATATCGCTCTAGTTTTTCATTACAAATTCCACTAGTTAGAGTTCACAACAAGACAGTTCCTAAAACTCTTTTTGAGTTGTGAAAAAATAGGAAATCAAGCTTAAGGGAGCTCCACGTTTGGGGTTGTATAAGAAAAGCAAGAATATATAATCCATACAAAAACAAAATTAAACTCCCAAACAATAAGTGGTTACCAAGAGAAGTAAAAAATGTATATCTTTTATTATCCTAACCATAGTCAAAAAATTGTAGAAACTACCAATTTGAAATTCCTTGAAAATGGTGAAGTTAGAGGGATTAAAGAATGACAAAATGTTGACATAAAGGAAGTTAAGGTAAATATTACTTTACCTATAAGCGTTCGTTTATCGATAATTGTTTCAAATATTATTGTAGAAATTCTAACACCAATGAACAAAATTTGAATGATAACACACACAATGAACAGACTAATTCATACGTCTGAACAAAATGAGTCTTATGAGGTTCCTTCGAAAAGAACTCAAAGAGAAAGAAAATCAATTATTTTCAGCTACTATGAAACTTATTTACTAGAGTCGAACATTGAAATCAATGAAGATTGCAATTTTATTTTCAAGAAGTCATGGACAATGATAAGTCAAAGAAATGAAATAATGCCTTGAAAGATGAGTTAAAATTTATGCAAAACAATAAAGTTTGGAAAATCTTTGAATTGCTATAAGATGTTAAACGAGTTAGTTGTAAGTGGGTCTTTAAGACCAAGTGTGACTCAAATGGCAATATCAGACGATGTAAAATACAATTTTTTGCTAAATGATATACTCAAAAGGATGACGCTCATTATAAAGAAACATTTTATTACGTCTCAAATAAATAATTTTTGTGTATTATCATGACATTGGTGGCTTATAATGACTCAGAGTAACACTAGATCAATGTGAAAACCACATTTTCTGAATGATAGTCTTAAAAAAAAAGTTTATGTGGATCAACCTAAAGATTTTTCAATTGAAGGAAAGAGTCATATAGTGTGCAAATTTAATTAATCAATATATGGACTGAAACAAATCTAAAAGAAATGGTATATTAAGTTCAATGATACAATTATCTCTTTCGATTTTAAAGAAAATCTAGTCGATTGAAGCATATACCGAAAAATTATTAATAGTAAGTTTATGTTTTTGGTTCTATTTGTTTATGATAGTTTGCTTGCAACCAATGGTTTGAGCATGTTTCATGATACTACAAAATTTCACTCTAAGAATTATGAATTGAAGGATTTCGGTGATGCGTCGTGTGTGGTAGGAATTAAAATATTTTGTGATAGATCACAAGGATTGTTGGAATTGTTTCAAAAAGCGTATATCAATAAAATTATAGAGAAATTTAATATGGAGAATTGTTTTGCTGAAATATTACAAATCCAAAAAATGGCCAAATTTAATCTCATGCCAAAGAATGACATAGAGCGAATAAAAATGAAATCAATTTCATATGATTTTGTAGTGAGTAGTCTAATGTATGTGCATACACAAGGTCATATATTAGCTTTGTTGTTGGTATCTTAATAGAATATTAAAGTAATCATGTAATTCATCATTTGAAAGCTACAAATAGAGTTTTCAGATATGTGCAAGAGTGTACACTTTCTTCTACTTATTTTTCCTTGGAGAATAAGACATATCATGGAAAATTACTAAGTAATTTGTTGTGGCTTATCTACCATGGATATTGAATTTGCAGCATGATTTAAAATTACAATTAAGTCGTTAAAAATTTACTGTGATAATTATGCAACAATATTCTTTTCATGGAATGATAAACACTAAAATGGTGCAAGACAGATGGAGTTTAAATATTTCTCTATCAAGGAAGAAGTTCATAAACAAATAATATTCATAAGACATTTTAAAACAAATCTTATGACTGTTGATTTGTTAACTAAAATGATACAATCAAAGACATTTAAGGAACATGTACATGAAACCAGTCTTGGTTGTCCTATTAATTGAACAATGTATTTGATGATGTTGTTACTTTGAGCTCTTTATGATTATATATTACTAAACACTTACAATTTATTTATAATCATTGTGTAATTTAAATTATCTGTTATAATATGAATGTCTTAGAAATATTTACGAGATCATAATGTTATTTTATGTGGTGTTGAACTTCTTGCATAATAGATCATTATTGTTTGTGGTATATAAAAGAAAATATATATTTAAAAATAATAAATCAAGACCTCCATAACTCACATTTAATTTTATATTATATTAAGTTAATTATGGATTTACATGGATGAGATTTGAGACATGAAATGTGTAATCATATTTATACGTTGATTATTTTTTTCTTCTTCAGATTAAGTGAAAAAATATAACAATTTTGATAGGTTCACACACCTTGCAATTTATTGGCATAAATTAATTATAATAACCACTAATTTTAAGAGTTAAGTATTAAAAAAATATGTTATAGTAACTAATAAATAATGAAAGACAAAAAATATATTTGAACAACAAATATTACAAACAGTGTTAAAATTGGGGCGTAGGTTCAGCTTTGCAAACCCTAACAAAAATACTTATATTATCCTATTTATTCTATCTTTTATTTATTTATTTATTTTGCAGTTTGATCCAAAAATAATTAATAGTATCTTCTTTGATTTGCATATACTTCACGCACAATGATTTGTATTAAGAAATATGTGTTTCATTATCAAAATCTGATATATTTTTATTTAAAAAATTCATATTGTTAGATACTTTGTTTCCAAATTTAAATATGTATGTTTGTTCCGCAATTTAAATATATACATGATAAATATTATATATGTCAAAATTTGGAAAGAAAAAATGTACTTTTTAATAAACTGATTAAAAACAATAGAAATACTATATTTTACGATAGGAAACGGCAATAAACATGCGAATGTGTGAAAACACTATCCTCTTTCAAACCCACGACTTATTTTTAAGTAAACTAAATGTACTATCACTTCAGTTTTTTTTTAAGGGACATACTATAAACCTCCGTGTTTGACGGAAATCCAACTAGGTAGTGGTGTTAAAATTATCCAATCAATACAGTCGTGCGTTTCTAGTATGAAAGATTTCGTTATAATTAACATTTTGTGAAAAACAAATATAACGAATTTTTAAAAGGCTAAAACACTATTTAATATTAATTTTTTCAATAATTATTTATTATCTTTGTTTTATTTTATATAATAATGATTACAGTTAAATAGTCCAAGTCACTAGACGAGGGTCCTTGACTCCTTGATACCCCACTTCTTGAAATCATGTACCATTCTCTAGATAGTATTGTGAAATGACATGGTACGCTCTACGGTGTAAACCTCGATACTGCTTCTCTCTCACATCAATGAATATCGTTTAGTAAAAATATTTTTTTTTTCAAATGAATATCATTTATAATTTTTAATATAATTTTAATAATTTTTTCTTTTATAATATCTTTCAATTATTAATATATATATATATATAAATTTTAAATTATTATTTTAAATATACTCTCAATATATCAAATGTCTCTTACAATGGTATAAATATATTTATTTTCTTTTTCTTAACCGTTTCACACACAAAACGCCAAATTAAATATATATATATATATATATAATGATTTAAATACTATATCAGAAACATTTTAATATATAATTTGTCGTAGTTCTGAGCTCAAAAGTCATTTGAAATTTTAACGACGATCAATGATAGTTTTCAGAATATAAATTAATGTCATCGTATTCTTTATACATTAGACGATAAATAAATTAATGTAAGTTCAATAAAAATAAAAGAGAATAAACGTATTTTAAAAATTAATATTTTAAACCAACACCATTAAAATCACCGTCTCATCAGTAAATATGTGAAATATCATCGATCATTGATAAATTTCAAATGATTTTTAAACATCGATTAAAGAAATCAATTGAAACACTTAAATCATCTCCAACATAAGTTCTTATTATAGTTTTTGAAAAAATAAATTTAGAAAAAAAATATGATACTTGATAGAAAAACGTGATCGCCTTTTCTTCATATAAATTATGATAATTTAAAATATCACACTCAATTTTATCTTACAATAAATTTTATTCCATACTCTTAATTTTACAATCAATTTTATTCTCATAATTTTTATTTTACAATTTAACTTTTTTATCCTTTGTTTGAAAACATTTGTTATTCAAATTTTTTATATTATCACTTTTAAATTATTTTTGTTTATTTTTAAATTTTTTTGCATAGTAACTAAAATGTTTTAAGTTCAAATAAAAATTAAATAAATAAAATAATAATATATAAATTAAATTGTGAATTTTTTAAAATTACACTGAAGTAAAAATTAAATGAGTTATTTTAATTTTTAATGTGATTGTGGTAGAATGAAGCCCATTTAATTACCCATGATAGATGAATGATTCTATATGCTTTTAGAATACGTTACAGAGGAAATGTCAAAGTATTACACCGGGGATAAAAAAAATTGAATGGTGATGGCCATTTTGCAACGGTAGTTATATAGAATTGAGAAAACGACAGAAACAGTACTCGTAGGAACAAAAAGAAGAAAGAACAACACAGAAAAGAAAAGTGCACGCATCGAAACCATAAAACCCTCAAACAAGTAAGTGCTCCCCATTATCTCTTTTCATCTCTCTCTCTCCGTTACTTTTTTCATAATTCTTGCCGCGCGTCTTCTTGTCTGTAACAAACCACATACGTTGTACTTTTTTCTTTTTGTTTTTAAACAAAACATTGTGACAATTTTAACCATTAAATTAAATGTTGTAACCATGTATATTAAATACACATCGCTGCAAGTGTATTACTAATGCTACCAACTACGTACATTTCTTTCCAGCTGAATTAAATTTTAGTAACAAAATAATAGTATCTTGCATCAGGAATTTTACCTAGTTATTTGACTCCTTTTTCAATTTCATGCCGTGTTCCTTTAATTCGATAGGTGTGTATATTTAATTTACCACACCAACAACGAATGTTTGTTACCCATTGATATGATAGGAATGATAAATTGTGGTTCACGTTATGTGAATTTCATCAGAATATCTCCTGCTCATGATTCTCGTCATACGTAACGCATGTCATTTAATTAATTAACTAGTACAATCTTTTAACCTTGAATGAAAAGTTATGTAATTAGAATGAAAAACAAGCTAGTAGAAATTATCCAAAGGATTATTGGGGGTATTTCGTAACTTTTGCCTAATTAACTAAAATAGCTAGAAAACTAGGTGCTTGTTATTATGGCACCACAATCGATTTGAAATTGAAATTTGTCTTCTAGATTATTGTAACGAGGGAGAAAGTGGACAGTCTCTTGAGTGTATTGCGTTGGATTGGATGTATTACTCTCAAATATTGAATGTTTTTTTGAGATAAATCCCAATAAGTGATAGATTAATTACACATCCGTGGCCAATTATACGTCTGTCCAATATGGTCAATTTTACAAAGCCCCAAAATTATTAGTGCTTCAAATTTTATTACTTATAAATAAAATGATGTTATTTAAATATAATATGAAAGATTTGTGATACATTTATTTCAAAAGGTGTTAGAAATATAGTTTAAAATTTTATTTACATATTATTTATAATTTATAGTTTGTTTATTTTGATTAATTTAAATAAAGTAGTTTGAGTTTTCGGTGTTTTACTCGATAAAAATATAATATTTTAAAATAATTTATAATTATTAAAAGTGTATTATTTTTATTAAGGATCTAATTTTTGAAATTTGAAATAAACCTTAAAAAATATTCATTCACAACAATAAATAAAATGTCTTAGATTTAGATGTTATACTTTATTTTTTATTGTAGACATGTTTTTTCATCTCATTTTGTAGACTGTAATGTCTGAGTTAATTATTATTTTTTTAAATTAAAAATAGTATTCATTT
>JBBPBS010000007.1:2813686-2840100 GCA_037974835.1 Cicer judaicum | reverse complement strand
TATTAAAAGTGATAAATGTTACAATGATGGAGAAAACTACATTTCAAAGTAGTTAAAATTAAAAAAGAATGAATTTACATACAAACTTATAGCATTGAAGATAATAATATAAAACAATAAAATATTTATAAATATAATAAAATATATATATATAATAAAATTAAAGAGTTTAAAATACTTACATTTTCAAAATTGTAACATTAAAGATATTAAAATTATTAATTATGTCTGAATTAGATTAAATCAAATCTTTCATTGAAAATCATTTAACTAATAGATAAAAAAAAGAAAAACAATAATGAGCCGAACTAAAAATTAGTTTTAAATTATTCCTCTTAGCTGAAGAAAAACGGAAAACGAAAGAGTTTAAAAACAAAAAAATATGAATCTCAATTTCTCTTGTTGGATTTATTACGAAACAAACAAATGATGAAACTCTTACTATATAAAAAGTAACTTACTTTTCACGGATATCTTAATTTTATTGATATTTCGAAAATATCTAACAAAATGTTAGAAACGAAAAATTAATGAAAGGAATCAGTGGGTATTTCATAATTAACTTGACAAGTTAATTAGTTCAATCATTTATCTTTACTAGCCAAAACAACCATTATGATGGCACATCATTGTCCTTTTGGTTTTACATGGACTAAAGGATGTCCTACGTGATATGAGCAATTAATATTATGTCCACTATTAGCGTCACACTAGTCTATTAAGTACTTGTGTCCAACTTAAAATCTAATATTTATATACGTGTATATGTATGGATGTATAAGAGCCCCACTGGGTTGCTTTGTTCCCTTTCCCACCGCATTATTTTTGAAAATTGTTCTTATTTTGGGGATAGAGTTTGTTGAAGTTAATTAAATTATTAATCATGATCGGTAAACAAAGCCATAGTAGTCCACTTTCTGGCATACTAGTAGTACAAAAAGTACATGACTTTCTAAATATAGCTAGACAGCATTTACCACGTAGGCTGATTAACATTCAAAATTAGCATAAAATTTATGCACATTAATCACCTAAGTAGCCCGTTCAAGACTAGGAGTAATGCTCTCAATTTTATTTGAGGATGTGAACAAAGACTATATACTCTCCATATCATGGATATCTAGTCTTCGAATAATTTATTAAAATAACTCTTCTATGTAGATATTCAAATGTTTTATACGTTATATTTATTTTTTAATAAATAAATATTTATAAATTAATGGTTAAATTATTTTTTTTGAATTTAAAATTAAAAACTTTATTTTTATAATTTTTTGGTGTCTTTTAACTCACTAATTATATTTATTATGTTATGTTTATTTTTCTTTTCACACAATATGAATATAAATTTATTTTATGATTAAATATTAAATTACTTACCAACAATTTTGTTTGAAAATAAAAAAAAAATGATTATTTTTTTATGTTAACGAAATTATCGTTACCATATATTATTGAGATGTGGTAGAGATATTTTGAGTGACAAAGAGCGGGAGTGTTAATCTACGAACCCTTCCATACTCAATTGATATCTCTAACTAAGAATTTGTTAATCTTCTTAATTTAAAATTTATATTTTTTATAGATTTTCAAGCAAATAGTTTTTTTTTTTTAAGAAATTGTTTTACAATCGAAAGAATATAATTGATTGACAACATAAATAAATTTATACTATCAAATGTGTATAAATTAAATGTTTATTTATTTAGAAAATTACTCTATAGCGTAAAATCATATTTTTAAGTGAAAGTACAAAAACAATAATCTAAAAAACATTACAGTAAAAACATGTGTAAACTTTTTTGGGGTAAACACAACGACCCTTATTGGTATAATCATCCACATGTTTTTATTTTATTTTGAAGTATTCGAGTGTGTTGCACGATAAAGGGTCTGAAATTCCAGCAATGATAGAGGCCAAACTTGCATTTCTTTGTCCATAGAAAATGATATGTGTAGATTAATTTTTTTACCTTTCCTTTCATCTTTTATTGAGTGTGAGGCTCCTATATTTCTTCTACTACACTTTCTCTTCTTTTCTTTCTGCACTTTTATGGCTCAAGGTGCGAGGCACATTGAGAAAGCAGTGTCATCCAGCAAAACCAAACTTTGAAATAAAGAAGAGACGAATAGGTCTCTCTGACGTACTTTTCATTGTGAACAGAGTTATATTTCTCCATTTATTTTATTATTTTTTAACTTGCTTCAAAAATTCCATAACTTTCATATAACTTAATACTAATTAATATATATCAATGGCAAAAGGCACGCCTTATGTTTTCATTTACTCTGGTCGTTGTTATACGAAAAAAATGGTTTAATTTTTTATCACTATTATAAATAAAAGTTAATTATTTTTAACTTATTTCATATTAATTAATATTTGTAATATATATTTATTTTAATAAAAAAATATGTAATATTGATAGTTGAATGTTTAAAATTCGAATGAACAATTTAATAAATTTATATTATATTTTATATGAAAATTAAAAATCAGTTATATTTAATTAATATTTTTAATAATCATAAAAATAATTATTTGTGTTTATAATAATGATTGAAGGAAGTACTTTTTAATGAGTCAATTATAAATAAAAAAATATTTACATTTCATAAACTTAAATATAAGTAAATGTAAATATTCATTTATATTGACATTATTATTCCAAAAATATATTTAAATTAATTTTCAATGTTGTGGTGATATGACAACTATAACTAGAGGTAAAATAGCTAATTTATTTATTTTTTTTACATAAAATCAAAAAAATTAAATATATTTAGCTTATTTTCTTAATAAGTGTAGAAATAAATATTTTTACTTATAAATAAAGTAATAAATTGAAAAGAAAATCAAAATTCAAATCATCACTACTTAGGTGGCAAAACCCATCAACACTTCCATTTTGATCCACCCAGTCATTAATTTGTCTAAAATAATGTTTTATAAGCTTAGTTAAAGATGAATTGAAACTTCCTTCCGTTCCACAACAAGATGGCCGGTTGATTTATCATTAACAAAAATATTAAAAATTAAATACATTAATTTTTAGATAAATTGATTCGTCAAATTTAATTTATTAAAAATTAACATAATTCAATAATTATTACACAAATAATAAAACGCTAAATTTATTGAGTTGTAACGAGAGAAAAAAAAACAATAAAAAATAATAAAGAATATGTTTTCATTTTAAATTGATAGATGAATTAACTTTTCATCCCCATCAATATTTTGTTTCTTTTTTCTTCCAAAAATTAAGTGGAGCAACTCAATTTGAGTATCAACAACCCAAATCATCTTGTTTAAAAATGATAGATTAAACAGATCAACTCATCATATTGGATTAGTTCAATTGCCCCTATCATTAATTAAAGACAAACATAGGGAAACAAAAATAACTTGTTGTGTTTGCATTAACCTAGTTAGAAGTCAACTAATCTTCTTTGTCTAAGAGATCATAAATTGTTGTGCTATAATAATTTAGCGTTAATCCATCTGGTTGAGATCTAATACTTTTGTACTTTTTATTCCATTTAAAACCTTCGATTTTTGACCTCATTCCAATTTCCTCCACAACAATTAGGATATAGAAAATTGACCTTGTGAAATTGTTACCGTATTCTCCTTTTCTTTTCCCTAGCTCCTATTATGGTACTATCACAACTTTTATTTTTGGTCCATAACCCGTGACCCATTCTAGAGAAGAATAAGGCAAAAAAGAAAGAAAGAGACTAAGGACCGTTTGCAATTTATCTGCTAAGAGAAAAAGGTTTATATATACTGGCATGGCCAATATTCACCAAATGGCAAATTGCACAGCGAAAACAATCAATGGTACTATTGTAGTATAGTATGGGACATATGACTTTTTCAAGACAACCCTTTAATCAAGGTTTGGCACAAAGTCTGAACATGATGTTCATAAAAGATGTCATTGCCGACATAGTTAAAATTAAATATGTCATAATTGTATTTCTTAAAACTGTCAGTTAAAAAGAAAAATAAATATTAAACAATATAAATTTAAAGTTTTAAATTAGTATATAATATCTATCTCATTGTTTGCTCTTCACTTAATATAGAATTTTTTTTGAGGTGTTGGATGACTCAACCTTTATTCTATTCTCAGTTAAAGTATAGACTATTGGAACCTCTAATTCAAAGATTTTTTTTTATTGGATATCATTTTAAATTTCCTGTATCATGCATCTTGGAACATAACTCCAACTATATATTTTAAATTTGATTTAACGAAATGAAAGATGAATGGTTTGATTTTCATCAAATAACTCAAGATGTAAGTGAATTTTATCAATGTTCCATTTGCGAGCCATTGCTATAAAAATAGAAAACACTATTATGACATAAGTTCTTTTTGACTGGAAGCACTATTCTGACATAATTGAAGTAAGACAACTTGACTTACCCATTTTCTTTCTTATAAAAGTTATTTAGACATTGACCCTATTAAAATAATTTAATTACAAATTATTTTTTGATATAATATTTTTTTCATATAATCGAGTGCATTCTAAAGTCAATTGTTGCATGAGATATGAGCTATTGTCATATGATTAATTATGTGTTTTGTGAAAGAGAGTGAGAGAGAAAAACACGAGAGAGTCAAAGATGTAAATAAATAGCAATATAATGGAAGAAGTGGTGGTAATAATATTATTATGTCTTCTTAAGTGTTTTAAGATCACTTGTTAAAAAATAAAATAAAAAATTTACATTAAAAAATCACTATTTAAAATTTTAAAACATTAAATTCACATGCTAAATCTAAAATTATATTTTAATTTTATTTTATCAAAAAGTGTCCTTAAAACACTTGTTATATTTCTTTTAAATTTTAAGAAGTTGAATATGTAATTTTCTCTTTTAGAATATTTTTCTGCCTTCAATGTATTGTCCATTTTTGGTTTTGTGTAAATCTTTATAATTTTGTTTTTTTTTTTTTGTGAATTGAAGTGTATAAGTATTTATAAACTATTCTTAACATCAATTTTCAAATAACGTATACTATTTAAAATATTAAAAAAATAATTTTCAATTGAAGTTAAAGGACCAAAGAGTCTATCTATTCTTATGGATGATAGTTTAATTTCTATACATGACATCAATGATATGAGTGAAACTTTAGTATCAATAAAAAATAATTAATGGTGGATGAATTCGGCAAATTTACTCCCAATAAATAATACTTTTTACTCCCTCTAACACTATTCAATCTAAACGTGAAAGTATTTACATATACATCTTAATGAAAATTGTTCTAGCGTACTTCTTCCATGTGCTCCCTTAGCAGTAATCACTTTCTACCTTCATCGAAGTTGCATTACAATCTAGATCAAATACAAATACATAACATATTTTGTTTTAGTCCAACAAAGACAGAACATCTCGACCAACTTATTATTTTAAGCTTAGTGATATGACTCACTCGAACTTGAGTAACGAGCCAATTGGAAATCATGATGTCCAAAGGAAAGGTCTAGCTCCACGAGTGCTGCTGGAGGATGCAAATCAAATTGCAATAAGTGGCCATTATTTTCTTTCCATTGCCAACGTGATGTCGCAATATATAACTGCTTGCTTGTTAGAAAAACACGCACACAAATGAACAATGTAATCATCGTTAAGGATGCATGCTTGTGCCATCCACCTAAGCTTCAACATATTACTTGTAAAAGTGATTTTTTAATAACACCTTTGACTTTAGCAAAAGGGCTAAAAAGCAATAGAGAATATGTCCAATTTGACTGTACTAACCACTTTGACTAGCCCATATCAATTTTTTACAAATCATTGTGTTCATTTTCCAGTGGGACACCCACACTCCATTGTTTCACCCTTACCACGGTTGCCGCCATACATATACTATTAAGCATTTATATCTTGCTTTATTAGGGACATCAAAATGTTACATTTTTTCTTTCATATAATCGAATGAATTGAAGAAAACTACCACGATGTCCCGTAAATACAATTCATTCAGTAGTTATATATGAATATTTAATATGTTGAATCGCATGTTTAAATTTGAAGAAAATTTTCATTTCTTTATAAATAGTGCATGTGAGTTTTGTTGTTATAGTTTTTTAAAAAAATAATACCTAATACTCTATATAATTATTAGTATAATGAGTTAACTCTAATAATTTGAAAGAAAGTATATATATATATATATATATATATAATTTATAATATATTATTTTAATAATAATATTATAAAATTATATTAATGTAACAAGTTTGAAAAAGATATTATATATAATATACTAAAAATTAATATTACAAAATAAATTAAATTGATATGCTTAAATTATATGAAATAGTAATAAAAATATATCAACTTAAACAAATAAGTATTATTAAAAGTTAATTGAAACTTACAAATAATAGTTTAATGTAGTATCTTGTACTAATAAAAATAAATTTAGTAAAACATAAATAAAAAATATATACAAATGCAGTTTAGTTGGTTTTTTGAAAATGAATTTGAATATCAATCTGTAAGATTTTCACAAAAGAATATTCAAACTCATCTAATATATTTGATTTTGTGTGTTTTTATTTTTATTTTTTTATCAATTTAAAATTTGTTGTAAATTTATTTGAATGTGAACACCTCTATTCTTAATGTTTTTCTTACTTATTGGAAACAATTCTCTTAACTAAACCCAAAAAAACCAAAGTAAATAAATTAATATAACAAGTTGTGACAAGATTTGAAATGTTGAATTTGGGGTCAGCTTTGGAATTCTACTAGTGAGTGATATACACATACAAGTTTAATTGAAGTTTTAATCTCTTAATTTTATTAATTTATAAAATTAATCATTTTATTTTAAAATTTAATAGTTTTGATTTTTCATTTAAAAAAATTTAATTAAAAAATAGTAGTGTCATATATTTTAAACGATATAGCATGTGATTCAATAATATTGAATAATTAATACACAAAAAATTATAATAAAATTTTCTAAAATTTTACTTTTCAACTTTTAAAATTATTTAATTCAATAATTTAATTAATAACATATAAATAATTCATAATTCTAAATTGTTCTACATCATAGATTTATTTTTATATTATTTAAAATATATTAAATTATTATTTTTAATTTAAATTATTTATGCGAAGAAAAAATATGTTGGATTTTAATATAAGGGTACCAATGATGTCAATCCGTGAAAATAACGAGATTAATAGTATAATTAAACCGCACATTATGGAATTTAATAGAAAATGAAATATTTGAAAATGAAATTTCTTTGCAACTCACTCACATTTTAATTTATCTGCCAAACAAACAAACAGTTTGAAAATATCTTTTTTTAATGAAAGGTTCTTAAGAAACACAATTAGATAAGAGCGAATGTCTTTTTGGAATAATGATTTTCTTTTTTTATGTTGTAAATATGACAATTATTATTAGATCGATGAAATATTTTTAAATAGTCATTTACATAGAAGTAGTTTACTTCAGTTAATTTAACTTTTTGTCACTTTCTTTCTAAATGAGATTTATATTTCAATAACTTTTACATTCAAACCATAATTTACAAAATATTTACTGAGTATTTCAAACTAACAAAACTTCTCCACATAACAAATTTTTAAATAGTCATTTATGTTGTAATGGATTTTAGTTTTTGATAATACATCTAAAGATGAGGTGTTAAAATTAAAAAGATAGATAGACATTCATCATAGATTAATTGACTATAACAATGGGAGACTTTAAATATTTAAGTCTAATGGAACTTGTTACTTTTTTCTTCTTCTTAAATTTAAGATGAAATGACTATTTTACATGAGATATTTAATCAAAGTTAGCTCAATAAAATTAAATGAAATGGTTTACAAATATTCTTATATTTAGCAATTTGAGTTTACAAATATTCTTACATTTGCTTTGATTTATAGAAGCTATGGATTGAAGCTTCCACTTCACCGTGGGTTTTATGCCGTGATTTTTTCAACTTTTCAAACATGCACTTATTCAAATTTAGTCTAACATGATTAAAACTGATGATATTATTGTGTATAATGAAAGACAAACATGATTTTTAAATGAAATAACAAAGTGAAGTTAAAAAATAAATTTAGGAAGAAAGAATTTGGGTTAGAAGAAATTTAAATTAGAAGTTAGGATTTTAAATTTTATAGATTTTAGATTTTATAGATTTTAGATTTTAATGAAAAAATCAGTCTTCATGCCATTTTAGGCCATAGTCAAATTATTTATATAGTTTGAGATTTGTCATCAAATATCAAATATAGTCAAATCAGCCTTTGAGCTAATATCAAATATTAAATTTACAAGGAGGATGTAGTTTTAAGGTTTACTCTTAGAGATGAATATGACAATGACAATATTTCATAGATAAAACGGTCATCTAACTAAATACATTATTTATTATAAAATAATTAAGCTGTTTGATCTTTTTACATATATTAAGAACAATATATAAAAGTAAACGAGACAATATTATATTTATTAAATTAATTTTATTGACTATTAATGCATTATTAATATCATAATTGCATGAAATAAATATATTGTATTGAAATAATATATATATATATATATAATATTAATTAGAAAGTATAATTGAGAAAAGTGTATTGAAAAGTAAATTATTTTGAGTCATTTTTTTTATTCCGCAAATAAGATAATAATTATGGATCAGAAATGATATAAAAAAATTAATGGATATATATAGAAAATAGTTTAAACAGTTTGACATTAACAACCATGATCTGTAATATTTTATGATGACAATTACAATTTATGTATAAAATGATATGATAAAATTATTGGCACTACAATATATGAAAAGATTTAAATATTTTCTTATTATTAAAATTAAATCGTTAATGACATATTATTTATTTATCAAAATTGTTAATTTAGATAATTTTAATAAATACCGTAATAACACGTGTAGACAAATTAAAAAAACTGTAAGTATAAAATTGATCATTTCCTTAAAAAAAAGAAAAAGAAGTGTGTTAAACTTAAACCGGCTTTAACCCCGAACCGACACCAATAAAACTGTAAAACAAAAAAAAAACCGAGAAAATGATCCCCGACTAAACTCAACCCGCAAACAGATGAGAAAGATAGATAGAGATTAAGTTTGTTTATTCAAAGCGCTATTGGGTTGATCCCAACGATGAACACCGAAGATACATCTCCGGCAGCCACCATTACACGGTGGAAGTTCGAGT
This sequence comes from Cicer judaicum, assembly GCA_037974835.1. Lineage (NCBI taxonomy): Eukaryota > Viridiplantae > Streptophyta > Magnoliopsida > Fabales > Fabaceae > Cicer > Cicer judaicum. The sequence continues at coordinate 2,830,849 of JBBPBS010000007.1, read as the reverse complement.
TATCACGCCGGTACCAACACATTCTCGACAAATCAACGCCGCACATTGGTCAACGATGGTTAGGGTCTCTCATGGTTGCATTGATTTACGTGCTTCGCGTTTACATGGTTCAAGGCTTCTACGTTGTTTCCTACGGTCTCGGCATTTACATCCTCAATCTTTTGATCGGATTCCTTTCGCCTCAGGTTGATCCAGAGATTCTTGATGCTGATCATGGCCCTTCCTTACCTACCTCCGGTTCGGATGAGTTTCGTCCCTTCGTTCGTCGTCTCCCTGAGTTCAAGTTCTGGTAATTTCCCCTTTTCACTTTATTTATTTATAGGGTTTCCTGATTGATTCTGTTTTTCTAATTGAGATTTCGTATGTTCGATTTGTTGGTTTAATTGAATTGTTGTTTCGGTTATTCTAAGTTTCATTGTCTTCTTGTTTGTAATTGTGGAACTAGCAGATGAAATATTAAATTAATTAAATAAAATTGTTTTGATTTTTTAAATTCATTGGTTTGAGCATGGAAAATGTAACCGTGTAAATCAATCTGAATTTGGTATCCTACGTTAGTGATTGTGTGACTTGAATTTGGTGATGTGATCTCTCACTTACCTGCAGTTGCCACAACCCAAATCCAGACCCTAATTTTAAGGGATATAATTCATTTCCAGCATCTTTGGCTTCAATGTTTGTCGATGAGATGCTGGCACTCGGGAGTAAAAATTCCATCTTTGCAAATAATCTCTGCAAATATTCATTTTGGCATTGTTGCTTAAGAGAAAGTGTCTTGAGTTGGTTCGGTCAAGTCTATGGGATGATGTCTTGGTGCTAACTAAGTTAGCCTTGGCTTAAAAACATTAAACTTCTCCTTTTTTTGGTTAATCTAAGATTCACCATTAACTGTTTTAATGTTTTCTTGCTGATCTTTGAGCTCACCCTCAATTTTATATCTCACATTTGTTGGAACATTTAAATGACTGTAAAGTGGACGTTTTTGTTAGATTATTTTCAAACAAAATAGTTATCTTAAATAAGAAGTTTACAAATACATTGGAATTTAATACTTCTCCGTTTAAGTTTTTTTTGATATTATGCTCTATCCAATTGTCATTCTTTGATAGGAAAATAACAAAGTGCTGTGATTATGGAGGGAAACAGTTAGAAAAGATAGGGGGAAATTATAACTGATTGTACAGGTGGCACTTTGTGATTGGAGGGTAAGAAAGAAGGTGAGGTAGTTATAAAAGGGACATAGGGAGAAAGTGAGGGGTATGATGAGTGTGAAGTCGAATTAGTGGTGCTGGGTATTGGGATTGATTCTCATCTCAGTTGGAGGCTTTCTCTCTTCATTGAGAACGTCGTTTATCTTTTATCATTCTGCAAGAAGATTCCATCAACTGTTAATCAATTTACTGTTTTACTCACCTTATATAGAGGATTCATCCTCTGAATTTGTCATTAATTCCCTTTCCCTTTATCATATTATTTGTACCTATTGTTCTTGAAGTTACTGATGTGTTATTTACAGGGGTATGTGTTCTGCAAAAGTTGGAGGGTTATCTGAACGAGATAGTAGTCATGTGTGGAACTATGAATTGTCCAAAATTCCCACAGTGCAAATTAGCATTACATTATATCTATGACAATTATGAGCTCTGGAAAGAGATCTTGATGGATGCAAAAATCATTTTAGATTTCTTATGCTTGTCAATGTCTCCCGCTTAATGCATGCTTTGCTACCTTTAAATTAGAGTTTGACAATGTTGTATTCACTTTATTACTTCTACATGAAGCTAATGTTATTTTTTAACATAAAAAATATGCTATTTGAATGTTCTTGTCTCTGAGTTTTGTGCTTCAAAGTTATAGAATAAGTTTCTTATTTATATAAGAGAAATGTTTTCCTTTGTGGTCAGGTACTCAATCACGAAGGCATTTTGTATTGCATTTGTGATGACTTTCTTTAGTGCGTTTGATGTCCCAGTGTTCTGGCCAATACTCCTCTTCTACTGGGTGGTCCTATTCACACTTACGATGAGGAGACAGATATCTCACATGATCAAGTATAAATATGTACCATTCTCGTTTGGAAAGCAGGTAAATTTAGATTTTCATTCATGCAAAATTGTTGCCATAGATAGCGTGGCTAATATTAAGTCCATTTAGTGGTGTTTTTTTTTATATGATTGCATATTTGTTGCAAATTGCGATGATAAATATTTGGTTTTGTTTATTTTTCTTTTAGCGCTATGATCGGAAGAGAACAACAGCAGAAAGCAAAAGCCTTTCAGATGACTGATTTTTCAGGTTAAATGGAACTTCATTTGCTTCATTTAGTCACAACCACATCTAGCTTGATATCATTTGCAGTAAATTTTGGCAGCTGGAGCAACATGAAGATGTGATCACTGCCAAAAGAGGTTACTTTTTGGTCTAGTGTGGACAACTGGAAATTCAATTCCCAGTTTTAAAATTGTTAGATTTTGGACTTCCTGGAATTTTTTTAAACCTAGTAAAGGATTTAGATTTTGGTAGTGAAATATTGGGATTTACATCAGTTCTCTATCTCAATTCCTCTACCTTTATTTTCTATATCTGTATAGGTGGCAATGCATCATATTCTTGAATTCTTATTTAAATAACGAATTTTAGGTAGTTTGAGTAGAGTGAATCCCCTTCAGCATTTGCAATGCCCTTGTACTGATGTAGTTTGAAAGTAGTTTTGTTGGTACCATTTGCTTTGGAAATTCACGTCGCAAACTTGACCTGTTTCTCTTTAAGAAATAAACGAAGGTAAATGTTTTCCTTACAGTTTTTCTTATTCTTTCTGCAAAAAAATTTTGGTGAGCGGATTGTGCTTTCCTTACATTTCATCATTTCCTCCCTCATTTATTTCATTAAGTGATCAATTCCTTTTAATTTACAAACTGCTGATAACCGATCATCAAGGATATATGCGACTGTGAAATTTCATTTCCCCTTTAGGCATCGTTTGGATAGTTTAAAACTGAGTGGAGCAGAATGGAACAAAGTGGAAGGGAGCAGAATAGAAATTCCATTTGTTATATCGGCAAATTCGTTCAACCCAACTTTATAAGTGTAATTTTGAGCATTGTGTTCATCAATGAATTCTAAATTACCCTTCAAAATTTGAAACTTTGTCTTTTTCTCCTAATCCATTATAAACTTTTTGGTGTTTTACCAACCATTCGTCTACATCGTCATAACCACCTCGTTATTACGACCAGTTTTTTGGGTGTAGTTAATGATTTACGTGTCTAATGTCAATGATAAAGTGATTAAGGAAAAAGAAGAGTAAGGAGTGTGGTTATTGATGCCATGGTTGGTGTTTGGCTAAGGAGAGAAAGATTAGTTAGGATTTGAACTTGTTTGGAAGTTTTTGGTGAGATGAAGATAAGGTGAAAGAGTTGGTTTTTGTAGAGAGGAAAATTTGTTTAATATTCGAAGAGGTTTAATTTAATGAATGCAAGGAAAAATATATAACTTAGGCTAGTGGTGGGAAAAATATCACAATATTTAAAGATAACTACACACCATGTGATTTGAGATGAGATAGTTGAGTTTGAACATTTTATTAAATATTTTATTTAATTATTTTAGGAGGTGGTAATGTATATTTATTTAATTAAATTAGATAATTAGTAATTAATATATTAATTGATTAGCGATATTAAAATACAAGTTTATATATGATAGAAGTTTAAATACGAGTGAATATCATTTATGGTTTATTTAAGAATAATAAAAATCTTATAGTCTCTAATACAGAATATCTCATGTTTATCTTGAAGTCAATCAGATTGCAAATATTTTTATTAAATTTGGTATTTCTTCTTCTTGAACGGACTATGCTTTTTATATAATTTAGATTATTGTTTTTTCTCATATATTTTTAACTTTGTTTGTTTGAGACTTGACCTTATATTTAGAAAAAGGCAAAACAAATTTAGCATATATATCACAGTAAAGCTAGTGTTTAGTTATCTCACAATTGTAAACGTTTGTCCACATTCAATATTCAATATGTAACCTTTTTGTTTCAATTATTAAGCTCAATATGAAACACTGGGTGTAAGCAATTAGAAAATAGCACCATGAAACAGTACCAAATTTTCATATTGAAAAACAGGGGTGCAGGGTGTTGGCAAATTAAAGTCCATCTAAATCCAAAATATAACTTGCACGTTGAATTCAAATTAAACATTGAAATAGAAAAACAGTTAAAGCCAAAGTACAAATTGATATTGGGGTGTAGCTTTCACTCAAAGAAATTCATAATCTATATACAAGATTAATCCATTAGACATAACAATAACCATATTTAGAACTTAAGATAATAATAATGATTAAGCACTGGTAACATAAAGTTGGGGTGTAGCTGAATGAGTGTTTTGACCATACTTTACTGGATATGAGGCTTCCATTGCGATTCCACATTTCCCTGTGGAAGTGCTTTTCACATTACGCTCCATTTTGAAGTACCCATCTTCACCCCAGTTAGTGCCCCATGAATTCCTCACTAGCCAATAATCAACACCATTTTCAGAACCATATCCAACAACCACCACGCCATGATCCAAGTCTGTCCCACATTTACCGGTAAATACACCCTGAAAAAATTTATAATACTTATATATACTTCCAAATTTAGATCAAACAAGTCAATTTTATCTTATTTATTATATTTTGATACAGTAAATATATAATAGTCCAAATAATGTAATAAAATTATAAAATGATAATATTTATAAAATTCTTTAATTTTTCTATTTATTTATAAAAGTGCAATTAATAAATGGGAATGCGTGAGTATGAGTATGGAATTACCGATTGATACAATTGTAAAGCCCTGCCAGAGGCCTCAATAGCAACACTCACAGGTTGATGAGCCACAGCTTTCTTTAATGCATTTTCATTGTATGATGGAACATCCTCATATCCATCAATGCTCACTACTTTGGCATTTTTCTGCAACATTACAAGTACCCATATATCATTAGAAATACTATTTTTTTTATTGAACGTCACACAATCAATCAACAACTCAAAATATATTAAAACTAACATTAAACAGTGTGCCAAAGTTTTTGTTTTTAATATTATCTAGTATTTGATGGATCTTATTTAATAACGAAGTTGAAAATACTTAATTTAAAATGTTACCTTTGTTGGATCACATTTGCGTTCAAATCCGTTGTATGGATAGTCTTGGTCTGTGTCTATGCCACCATTTCCAATAATGAATTCGAAAGCATAATCCATAAGACCCCCATTGCACCCTTCATTAAAGGCTCTGTCACAATCCACAAGCTCTTGTTCTGACAAAGACACAAACTTCCCTGTGACTATTTTGTTTATAGCTTCAACTGTCGCTATGGTTGAGAACGCCCAACAACTTCCTGCATCAGTTCAAAAGAAAAATGTAAATTAATAAAAACAAAATATACTATGCACGGTAAACCAGAGCCATGTATTATCATAACTCAATGAATTTATAATTATAAATGAGTATGATTGATTCTTTGTGTAAAATAATTTTATAGTGACAAAACACTCATTAATCTCATTAATAAATAAATAAAATAAATAGCATTCATCAATCTAATAGTGCAATTTTTATCTGTAGGTCAATCAAATCCAACGTACCATTCTTTACCAATTTTTTAAGCAATATTTGTTTAATAGAAATAAACTAAACGCCATAAAAATACGAAGAATTACTAATAATTCAAATCTCCTAAAACAAAATATTTCATTTGTCTCACAATATAAATTATTTTAGTAAAAATAATTTTTTTATATAATATAAATAAAATATTAATGTTTTTCTTATGTTTTGAGAAATTGTTTTTAATAGTTTATAAAAAAATATTTGTTATAATTGATTTATTTTTTGAAAAAAATGATTTTCAATATGTCATATAAATATAAAACTACTTCTCATTTTTTTTTTAAATCTCTAAAAAATAATCTCTTATTTATAAAATATCAGAATCATTTTTTTAAAAGTATGTAACAAACAAACCCTTAATCTATGTTTGTCAAAGTGATTTACTCCCTCTGTTATGGTATTTTTGTCTCAAAATTTAGTTCTTTTAGAAAACGACTAAGATGTAATTAATGATATTTCCCCTTTTGTATCCTTACAAACTTAAATACATGCATTAAATAAATTTTATTTTAATTTAATAAATAGAAGATATAAAAGACTAAACCAACATAATTTAAGGACAATAGGTGTGTAAAATGTTAAAAAAGATTAACATTTAAAGACAATCGAAGTATAACATACGAAGTAATAATTAATGCTCAAATGTGTTTTTAGTCTTCTAAAAATAATTTATTTAGAGATCAAATTATGATCCTGTGTTTATGGCTTCACACGCATGATATAAAGTCGTACTATCATAATATATCTATGTATATTGAATATTAGTTTAATTTCTTAGCTTAATTATGCATTTTTAATTTTAATTCATATGTATTATTTATTTCGATTTAAAATATTATATATTCTAGCTAAATTTTAAATTGTTTCAAAAAATACTTTTCAATTAGCAATTTAGCTAATTATATTGTTAATAAACTATTTTAGAAAGGTATGTATATGACTAATAGTCTAATATATATAAGCAAGCAACCTTTATTGGGCAAAGATAAAGTTTGTTTTTTTATAAGAAAGAAAAAAGTTTGTTATACATAGAATTTAAATGAAGTCCTTAACCGTTAAGTAACCTTAGAAAATTAAAGAAATAGCAAAATTATAAGAAAATAGAAAACAAGTTACCACAACTTCCTTGATCTTTGATATGAGCAACGGCACCTTTTAACCTCCAATCTACTTGTACCGGTAACTTATCACCGGAATTATATGTATATCGGTGGCCGGTGAGCTTAGTTTTCATAACTCTACGTTTAGCATCACTCTTCGTGCCTAAATACATGTCACGATATTCCTCATTATTTATGTCCGCAAACTTGTTCAACCCAACTTTATAACTGTTATTTTGAGCATTGTGCTCATCAATGAACCTTAAATTATCCTTAAAAATTTGAAATCTTGTGTCCTTCTCTCCTAACACATTATATATCTTTTGGTGTTTTACCAACCATTCCTCGTACATGGTCATTACTTCCTCGTTACTACGACCACTTTTTTGGGTATAGTTAATGATTGACATGTCTAATGCCAATGATAAAGTGATTAAGGAAAAGAAGAGTAAGGAGGGTATGGTTATTGATGCCATTGTTGGTGTTTGGCTAAGGAGGGAAAGATTAGTTAGGATTTGAACTAGTTTTGGAAGTTTTTGTTGTGACGAATATAAGGTGTGAGAGTGGGTTTTTTATAGAGGAAAAAATTGTTAAATATTGGAAGAGGTTTGATGAATGCGAGGAAAAATAAATAACTTAGGCAAGTGGTAATCAATACAATTGTGGTGCGAAAATTATAATATATATTTTAAGAAACTGCCATGCCATGTGATCTATGAGAGAGTTTTATTCTCTCTCTTTTGATTTATGAGAAAGTTGATGTTGAATAATTGAAATCTAGAATTAGAGAAATTAACCTATTCCTTACATTATTTGGCGGATTGATTATTTTATAAGAGACACTTGCTAAAAAGAAATTATTGTTACATAATAAATTTATGTTCTTTTGATAATACAATTATATTATTATTATTATTATTATTTATTAATTATTATTATTATTATTATTATTATTATTATTATTATAAACTCATAGTATATATAGCATATATTGTTATGAGTTAGACTTAGTGTTTTAGTTCAAGTCTTATATAAAAGTGTGTAATTTTGAATCAATTCAAACCAATTGAATTTTTTTTTTCAAAACTAGAGCCAACAACCATCCATGGTAGAATTTAGAATCGCTTGCTATGGTAAATCATCTAGACTTCCAATTGTAACTAATTTAACAAAAAAGAAATATAATGGTGAGAAACATTATAACTACTAAATTCCTTATTAAAAGAACGCGTGTCTTTCATTAATGGATAATTTAAAGATCATATATTTTCTCTCTAGTGATTATAATGGAATCTTCTAAAAATTTTAGAAGAATTTGGTATATAAAGACGACTTAAAGGAACATATGAATGCTAACTCTAAAATCTCTGAAATTTTTTTACTTGATTGTTAGAGTGTAAGTAGGTACATATGTGACATTCAGCCATCAAACAATCATAATTCTTTTTTATTTATCGGTTCGCCACGATTTTTGAAGTCTGTTCGCCACGATTCTCGAAGTCAAGATATTTATATCTCTTTGAACTAAATATGTATTATATCGGTAAATTAAAAATATAACAACTAATAATAATTATATTATTATTTTTAATTTGTTTCAGAACAAAATCCCAATTTTGAAAATTATTTAGTTTTAAAAAAATAACCATGATTGAAAAATCCTTTCTTGAAAAATGGGATGTGTGATAGCAATGAAGATAATGAATCATTTTTTGTTCGAAAGCTTGATAAACAAAACTTTCGTTTGAGTACACGAATCGGTCTTTAAGATAATTGGATAAAATAAAGAATGGGAAGATTCAAGGTGAGCTTAATTGGTGAGATACTTGGAAAAGAAAACTTGTGATTCCTTCATAATGGGCACAATTCATTTAATTTCCACAAGTTGCTAAGGTTGGTGATGGAGTCCGATTGCAACATTGCTTTAATCTGACAACCCCAACGCCCTTGGGTGGCATAAAAAGACATATATAACTGCCCAACTTGCAAGTACTTGCCCAAATCATTCATGGGTATGGCTCCACTCACTTTGGAAACAAAATAAATATTACACCCTTATCTTCAAAACAAATAATAATAATAATAATCATAATAATTAAATAGTTTATATGGAATTACTTTGTTAAACTTAATATTTTTAAGATTTAAATATATTTTGGTTCATGTGAATATGCAATTTTTTTAATTTTAATTCATGTACTTTTTGCTGTTGGTATATATGTTTGAAATTTCAAATTTTGCTGATATAGCATGTGTTGGCTATATTTAAATTGCTGATTGTGTATTTTTTATTATTAAAAAAATTGATTAATTTATTTAGCTATTTTATTTTAAAAATACCCAATCATAAACTCAGAAAATCAATAAAAATTCATCAAATTCAACCTAAATGAATTTTAATCCTACATTAAACCCAGAAAACCCACCATCTCCACCACAATTTTAGATCTATATGGCTGCTCAAAACTTGCCTAGAAAGGGAAGAAACTCACAAATTGAGAAACATACACACTAGAGAAAGGAAAGATCTATTAAACTCTTTGCATTGGTAAGTTCTTACTTCAATTGGGAATAGTTCGATGAGTTCCTTTCTCATACTTCCATTGGGAAGATTCATATTCATCGTTCTGAAGATTCCTTAGTTGGATTGGATTTGAATGTTTGTTTTTCTGGATTTCTTAATTAATTTGTTAAAAGAATAAATGAAAAAAATAACAAAATGAAATTAAATTAATATTTTAATAATTAATATTACACAGTCAACAAGACTTATGCAGTAATGCCAGGTCAGTAAAAATTATACCTAAACGATGTGTATATTTGCAGAAAACAAAAATAAATTTAAGTCTATTTTAACCTTATTTGTGTATGTAAACCTTTTCTTTGACTAGTTGTCAATCTAAAATTGTAAGTCTTTAACAACAATCTTTTAACAAAAAAAATAATCAAGAGAGATAAAATGTATAAGCATTCCAATTACTTATGTTTGGTTTGACGTTTGTGTCTATCGTCAATGTGAGTTTAGGGATGTCTCACTATGATTTTTAAAAGTTACAATATATAATTTTTGACCCGTCATGATTTTTCACCGTGATTTTGAACTTTTTCAAAGACACTAAACTAGACATTAGTTATCCTAGATTCTCAAGGGATATGTAACTGCTTTATGGGTAATGATTTATGAACCTGTAAACTTAGTACCCGAGAAAACTAGCAAAACTTTCGGAAAATTGTATGGATGTGAGAAAAAAAATGACAAGAAATAGATGTGTAAAATTGTCATGTGTCATTAGTGGAAGATTTTTTTATAATAGATAGATAAATAAATTCTGCATGTTAGTATGGAAAACCAAAGAAGACTAAAGAGAAACTGAAAAGAAAAAGGAAAAAAAAAAGACACTATATACTTCTTTTGAGAAGAACTTGTATTACAATTACAACCAATGAACAATTTTACAAGCTTCCTTCCATGACTCCATGAAGCAAATGCTGCAAACAAATATGGCATTGCTCCATGTGAACAGAATATATATATATGTCAACCTCAACAAAAATGAGCAAAACAATCAGTTTGAATTTTTTTGGTAAATCAGACTCAAATACACATTTGCTGGCCCGTGTAAGGTAAAAATCCTGCATACTAGAATGTAAGAACATCAGCCTCTTCATTTGTGAGTCAACGAGGGCCGACACAGTCAGTCTTGTATCCATAATTGCAGTATATATTCCGAAATTTGCATTTATTGACATCTCAGTTTTAGTCAGAATGTGTAGAGGCTCCCACACCTATCACTTTGGTGTCATGCTTTCTCTTACTTCGGCTACGCCTAGATCTGGATGTTCTAGTCTTTGTCGAATGTTTGGTTGTCTGTTCTTGTGTGCGAGTTAGCACTTTTTCATTAATTGGGATCTCATGAGGTGCATCTGGCCATGGAGTATGTTTTGAGGGGACAGTGATGTCCAGAGGAGGGGCAATTATCCATCTGCAAGAAATTGAATCCAATGGTCAGGAGTATGCACAAAAAACATGCTAAATTGGTATACTTGAAGTTTTGAGAAGATACAAATCCACTTTATATTTGCTGGTGGACGAATTACAATTTACAAACATAAGAACTTGAGTGATAAGAGCCCAAAATATATACCAAACATTTGGAAAATGACTTCAGTTTTTGAGGGAAGTAGTTGGTAGAGAGTTACAAAAGAAACCAAATGGAATATCATAAGACTTAATAATGAGGCCTTTTTTTAGAGGTTCCCAAGTATCAATAGTTCATTACAAGTCAGTTACTTACAGTAGAGTATCATTAGTTAGGACTATTAGATAATTAAATAGGTTGGAAAGACAGGTACTTTAACTAAAATGGGATAAGGGAGAGGGGATTGAGATTTGTTAGATATGAGTAAACAGAGCCATGACTCAGTTGTGAAGGGAAAAGTCTTGGAGGGGTAACTTTTCTCCTATTATCCATTTATTTTGGTTCACTAGCAACTTCTCAATTTCTCTACTTGGGTTCCTAACACCTTTTGATCTTAGCCACAAATCTTAGTATAAGAGCTGAGTGAGGGTCATCTTATGTCTCATGATATACCAACCTTTCTTCTATGACACATTCATGTGTGTACATGTTGGGTCTCAATGGGAGCCTAAAACACCCAGGGATCAGATCATCATGTGGGCTAAGAACAACCACAAAAGTGGTTTGAAAACCACATCTTCACACAAAATCTTGTGACATTAAGCATATAGTTCCCTTACTTATATGTTGCTCAACACTGGCATTTTCATCTAATATGGGACTTCTTACTCTCACTTGATACTCCAATAGTACAAATATGTTGAGGAGCAGTTCAGATTTCTCAAAAACAATGGACTAACAAGCAGGAGTTCTTGGATTGCTCTAATGGTAAAAGTAGTAACTCTGATCCATTTTGCAACCTTAGAAACCTCCAACATAACCGGACATAACAGAAACTTGAAATACCCTACTTCACACCCTCTCTAAGAGGTTAAAGAAAAAAGAACCTTAGCAATGTAATTTAGCAGACTTTTTTCTTGTTTGAGATTTATACTGTATTTGGTTATTCATTATCCTCAGACTTCCCTTGTAAATTACATGAACAAGTTTATACATAACAACTGCCTTATTGACCCATGTGTCGCATGTGTAGTACGTGTGATCGCAAATGTATTTAATGCAAGCATAAGTTTGAGAAATTTCTTTTGAAAAGTTAATTATGTATATAAACCTTAGAGTGTAAATCTTACAAACAAATATTTGTCTCAATACTCAAGTCAAGATTAAGTTAGTGTTAAACATTGATGATTAGTACTCTATAGTTCTTTCATTCTTAGGCTAATTCCTGTATTCAAATTAAAATTTAAAAATTTAAGTTGGGCAAAACCATGTAAACGGATTATTCAAAAATAGAATATACATATGAAAAAAAGAAATGAAATCTTCAAACATTTTTAGATTTTATATTTATAGGGAAAGAGATAATTGTATATAAAAAGGAAATATTTTTTATTTTATTAATTATAATATTATTTGTAGATTTAAAGAATTACCAATAAAAACTTTCTAATTGAATGGTAAAATGCGGATTGTTATTTACAATTTAGAAATTCAAGCTGTATTTTTTATTGAGTATTATAACGACAATTAGTATTTCAAATTCAAATGTCATAAATTATCACTAATATCTAATTCAAAATACTGAGATTGTTCTAACGGTAACAGTGGCATCCCAAACCCCTTTCTCAACAATATAAACCTCCAATGTAGCCAAACAAAACAGAAAAATGAAATACCGTTTTGCATTCCTCCCAGGAGGAGGAAAAAGAGGAACCTTATCCATGTCATTTAGCATAAACTTTTTGTTTTTCTCAGTAGGACTAATCCACCAGGAGTTATTCTCAACTTAGTTTGAGACTTGTACTGTTATTTGGTTATTCATTACAATCCTCAGACTTCCGCGTCAATTATATGAACACGTACATATCACGTGTGAAAAGATAAATTGCTAAAATATATGGTTTCAACACCAATGAAAATCATATTTGACAGCTTTTCACTGTCAATAACCTTACAGCTTATTTTACATTATATACTTTGCATTTGGATCACTATTCATTGTATTTATTGTTTTACTTTAGGTTTTCACTTAGTGGAGAACTATAGAAAAGATTATGTCAGAAGTCATAATGCTCTTATTTGTGGCACAACCATTTCTGCAAGGATACTTCGAAATACAGAGTCAAATTTGAATGCTGAAAGTTCGATTTCATTCCACAGATTCTATCAAGATTTTGGAATATTACAGAATTTTAGAACCTTCTGAATACTGTTACTAACTAGCTTGCAGGCCAACTAACACTTGACAGACTCTAACAAATATGCATAAGTGACTCACTTAAGCTTAGCTGGCAGTGCCAGGTGTTCAAACTGAGATAGATAGATAGCAACTAGGCCTGAACTACAGCAATACATTACAAATATACGACATAGACATGAGGGGCTAACAGAATACTACTAGTTGTTCATATAGTCTTTTCAGTTTCTCCCTTATAGCTATATTTCATATATAAATGTGAGTATTTTACTTTTTCCAAGTCAACAAAACTGGATCCCTAAATGACCTGAAAATGTAATAACATGTAACATCTGATGTCTACAACAAAATCGGCCCAATTTGGCAGCAGTTCGCTTAGTCAGCTAGGTTGTGCATAGCCCAGCCACTCTGACTTAGATCATATTAACAAGTGCTTCAAAAGAACTACTAGTGGATGTTAAAATCCACATTTGGGACTGTAAAACGTGGGTTTTAACTTGAGTTTGTCCTTCCTGTTTGCATGTTTAGAGGTTGTCAAACAAAATTGTTTTTTCTCCTAAAAGCACATTAGACTAAAAGGTGAAAAAAAACTCAGTTTTTGCGTTTGGCTGATAATTTCATCCCTAGCTTCCCAAAATCTTACTATGGAGATAGAACTTTCAAAACATAAATTACTCATTCCAATTCACTTTTACTTAAAATCAATTTCACAAAATCAAGATTCAGTGAAAAAAAAATCACAAAATCAACATCACCAAAATTCAAGTTTGCAAACACACATAAACTGGAAATTACCATCCTTGGCACATGAGTCTAATATCGCATTGTGCTTTGTTTTGCCTATGCAAGCAAGCAGATAGGTTCATGTTAACCACAGAAACACCAATCAAATAGTATATCCTCACACTGCCCAAGGTACATTTAAATCTCATGGATATTTTCTAGAATCTAAATTGTTAGACTCCAAGTTTTAAGCATTGACATTTGCCTTCTAGATTTCATATTGTTGCACATCTGTTTTAAATAAATGTCATGCCACAGATTTCCATAAATAAAACCCACAAAAAATCCCAAAAAGCTTAAAAAAAATTCTTTTTATATTTATATTGATTGAAGGAATACTTTAATAATCGAACACAGGTAAGAAATAGTATATTATAAATCAAGAGATTACTCACTGGGGTGGGAATTTGCTGTCTGTGCGAGCTTCAACCCGCAGCCACCAAAGCAAAACATGGTGTCCACAACTCCCGAGTGGTTCTAACATGGAGGAGTCTTTCAGCAGAGACAGTGGACTGTCGATGTCCGTATCAACTCCATCTAATGCATCAATATCCTTAATCCAATCTGGTTTATCATCAAGATCCTTCCAAACCAACCTGGAATTCAATACAAACCCAGACCATTCAAGCTTTCTAGGTAGCACAGGTGCCCTGTCACCTATATAAACGGCACTCCTCCTTGCATATTTCAACGAATCATAAGTATGCAACCCAACCAAATGATTCGTCGAATTACAAGCAGGACCTTGAACTGGCATTGGTGGGGCCTTCTCGTCTTCCACTAAGGTTGAAGATTCATCCTTATCAGATTGAACAAGTATTCCAACCGATACTGCCCCTATCCATTTCACACTCTGAATTTCATCAAATAACTCCATACTATGCATATTGCTATCATCTGCAAACATCACAATTCCATCCAGCTCCTCTTTTCTCACAATTCTGTTCCACCACATGGCAAACAATCAAATGTTTACCTATCAACGAACTAAATTTTCAGATCATGCAAAAACATCTACAAAGGAAACAATCATAACCGTGGAAATAAACATTACCATGTATTTGTCAAGCATAATAAACAGGCTAATACAATGAAGTGCTACAATATTGCTTAGTTTTGTTTTTAACATTGTAGTATTGACACTTTTGATTGAATGTGTGCTCTGGTGTCCAACAAACGTTGACCTCCGACATTGACACCAATAACACATTTATTACATTCAATTAATATATTTTCTCAAATGACTACCGTTGCCGACAGGATAGTGTCAGTGTCGTATACAATGTGAGTATTGGAGCTTCATAAGTTTTTAATTGGAGTATTAATTCATTATCCACAAATTAGGAAAAAAACAGTTTCTCCCAAATTGGTATACCTTAAAGCATGAAGTCGCATTCGAGCTTCCAATTTATGCCTATCGTTCCAGGAAATTGGCATTCGTTGATTGAAGCCAGTGTGAATGATCCTGAGCCCTGAATTAGCAACTATTGAAGCTGTCTCATTGGTGACACCTCCGGCCTCCACCACGATCCACACCAGATCGTACGGTACAAGCATCAGTGAGTGCATCACGCCGATTAAGTGAAGCTTCTGGAACGTCCGCACGTAGGTCGGCGTCACTGCAATAACAGTCTTAGGGTTCTTTACTCCGAATATAACTTTCTGCTCCATCTGAACTCTCTCAATTATCCGGTGAGCCTTCATTACCTCGTCGGGATTCGGATGCGGCCACGAACGGATTCGGATCCCGTGGCGACCGACGACCACACGACTACCGGTGGAGCCGCCACCCGGAGCTGAAATGTTAACCGGAATCTCAACTTTCGCGATCGGATTCGCGGTGACGGATGACCGGATGCGGAGCGGGGAGGAGGTTTCTCCATCGCCGGCACGGAACGGAGCGGCATAGAAATTGGTGGAGGAAGTGGAGAAGAGGAACAGGAAGAAGATACGGGAGAAGCGAAATCCTAGAGCGAGGCTGATGAGGCAGAACGCGGCATGGAGGAAGAGCCAGAAAGAGCCTACTGGAGATTTGCCGGTTGCTTCGCCGGAGGACTCCAATGGCGGCGGTACTTTAATGCTGTTGCTCCGGCGGTTCTGCAGCAATGTTGAGAGCTTCATTCTCTCTCTCTGACTGAAGAGTCAAATAGAGAGAAAGTGAAAGAATGTATATTTATGTGTTGAATTTGCTTTGAAGCTAGAAATAATGCGAGGTTGACGATGGTGATGCTGTAGTTTAAATTTAAATGATAAAATCGTTTGGTATTTTCTTCTTTTCGTTGTACGTAACAGATTTTAACCTTAGGACAAAACTAATAAAGAATGTGATAACAAGAATAATTATTAATAGTAAATGCGAAATTAAAGAGTCTTATGTGTGCAAAATCTATTGGCTAAGTAGATCTATGTCTCGGTAATTGTTCATTATTGCAAAGTTGAAAAAAAATGACTCATTTAAAATATTGCCTATTGGCAACAACAAAAGATATGGAAAAGGGTAACCGTGAGGGAGGGAATTATAGTTATTCATGGTCAACGGGGCACAAGCATCTATATCCATTAAAGAAAATACCAAATTCCTAATCTACTCTAGGTATCTACAATATTTATATATAAAAAATGAGTACAATCAAATGGGTATTATTATTTTTTTTAATTAATAATTTTTTAAAATTTATTTAATTATATATATATATATATTATAATATTTATTAAAATTGATTAAATTAAAAATTTTGGTACATAATCATATTATTAAAATATTGATTATTTAATATTGATAAAATCAAAATAAACTAATTTTCCAATGTATTATATATGTATCCATATAAAATATTAATCCCTAAATTGTACGGTAGTGGACCAAATCTATACACATTAAAGAAATATAATTAATGTTGTTTGAAAAAGTTATAACAATTTGAAAAATACCGATCATTAATTGAAAAAATATAAAGTAATAAATAATAAAGAGTATAATAAAAAAAAAGTAATTAGGGTTCATTAATATTATAAAATACTAGTATATAACCTCAATCCTTAAATATAAAATCCTTCTAAAATAATTACTGTCTCTTTTAAAATGTTTCTTTCAATTTTTTAACTACATCAATTATTTTTTATTAATTTATTTGTAACTAATAAACATCTTTTTAATAAATATTACAATAAAAGGATAAATTAATTATCTTTTTTCAATAGTAAATTAATAAAATAATAATGTATTTGATCTTAAATATAAATAAAAATAGTATTAAAAAAGAT
>JBBPBS010000007.1:2798521-2813574 GCA_037974835.1 Cicer judaicum | reverse complement strand
TTTAATTTATATTTACGGTCGAAATATTAAGAATTACCAAAAAGAATTAATACTCCAAGTATTTTTCTTTATTATTGTGATTTAAAGACGAAATTTTATATATACGAAAATAGAGGTAATATTTATTCATTAAAGACGAGTAGTAATTAAATATTTACTTTTTATTACAAATCAAATATTTAATTTATAGTTTATACTATTCCCTAAGTTCCTCCAAAATTAACATAGACTAATTTTTTAAAAATAAATGTATCTAGTAAAAAAAAGTTGGACTAAATATATTAATGTATCTAATTTGAATATTGTCATCAAAATATAAATATATCATATCATAATCTAATTCAATTCGATTCAAAATGTCAAATTTGTTAACTCTACTCAATTTAAAGTACTATAACATATAAAATGATCATATTTAAACTAATCTATTTCAATTGGATCATAAATAAAATAATCAAACCCCAACCAATCCAAATGATCTTAATGGATAAAGAGGTAAACCCAACTATTTTTAAAATTTTAATTTATAAAATCAAATAAATTTAGATATGCGTAAATATAGAATATAGATAAATACTTAAAACTAGTTTCATGAAGTAATAATTTTTACAAATTTGTTGACATTTTCAATTAAAACTTATTGGCATTAAAAAAACAAATACTGGGATCTTCAATTATTACATATAGATTTTCCTCAGTTACTTTTACATAAATAAAATAGTATGGACCAGCACTTTTATTTTTGTCACATTGATGCTGGGTACGAAAGCTAATAAATTATTGAGATTGTTAGCATTGAAGGAGAAAAAAAATAAAAAATAAAAATACTAATTATTTTGTGTGTATCTCTATTTAAATAGAACTTTTTATTTCTTTTGAGAACTAATTAAATATCGACTTATTTAAATAATCGATATATGTTTTTATACTCTTAATCACTGAATTAAACTCATAATATTTCGAGAATCTCGTGGGAATGTTTTCTACCAATTCGTTATCTATGAGAGTTCGATTTCAAATATTTGACCTCATGCGCTTTTTTGAAAAGGCAAAATAATTTTATTAAAGTAATTTAATTTTTAAAAGCACAATGATTGTCAAACAAGAAAAAGCAACAACATAAAAAATGTCAACGCATTCTACAAAATCACCCAATGCTACCCACATTATGCAAAATATACAAAAACAATATATTTGCTACATCCTTTAACACGTAGAGATCAAAATTTGGGTCCTTCTCTCAAACCTATTCAAATTCGAGCAAATTTTATAAAAGAATATCCGAAATTATCAAATGAATTTTGATTTTGTTCGATGTTTTATTTTTTCTAGTTTCATTTTTTGAATTTTATTTGAATTAATTTGTATTTAAACCACATGATATTCGCTACCATGTATTTTTTGCAACTCACTATTTGTTGATACTTTTATTGACTAGGCCCAATGACTACTAATGGGCTAAACTATTTTATTTTTGGATTATGTGGCGGAACTTTCCTATGGCTGAACAATGAGCTAATTCCATTCATTTATAATGGGAATGACTATTTCCACTACCTATTTTACTAAACACACCATTTCTCTTTTTTTGGCCCAAAATTATGACTCTCTTCCGATTTTACTAAACACACCGGCATAATTGTCCAACATCACACTCACAATTAAGTAAAACGTCAACAACTCGCCTTGTATCCTCAAAAGCGCTAAGGTTGGTGTTCTCCCTAATAGCAACAGTTTATTTTTCACCATATGCTGCAAATTGTCATTGTCACCAAAGTGCTCTTCTGAGTTGTGCTACTGTTGAGGATAGAAAAAATTGCCTCTGAAATGTTGGTGGTTATTCTCGTAGCTTAGTGCATGTCTTGATTTTGGTATATCTCGAGGAAATTTTCTTCTTTTTTTAGAAACTATTCTAACTTAAAGTAAGAATAATTTTTAGCTATAAAGTTTATTTCATTTTCCTGTGAATGTATATAAAGTGATTCACTTTACTTTAAATTCGCAATTTACTAGAATCAATTTTGCAGAATCAATTGATTAAAATCAATTTAGGTCATTTTAAAATAAAAAAATACACATAGTATAAATTTAATTTTACTTTTGGATGACCAAAATTAATCTCAAATGTATCTTATTAATTTTGACATACTTATATATTTGAGTATAATTGATTTTGTCTACATAACTGATTTTATCTTAAAGTTAGAGTTTGTATAAGTTTGGTTTCACTGTTAGATAGTGTAAAAATGATTCAACTTGTATAATTGATTTTGATATTTTTAGATATATTTAAATAAAAGTAATTTACTTATATAATTAATTTTAATTTAAAATTAAAAGTTTGAACTTTTATCTCCAAAAACGATATTAGTTATTCAATTCATTTTTTATATAAATATATTCAAACATATTCACTTTACCTTTAACTCATGTTTAAATAAACATAATTTTATAATATAAAATTATTTTTATGATTGCATAAAAAAAATGATTAAATACTTTTTTAATTCTTATAAAATAAATACTTTTTATATTTAGTCAATATATTATTAATCCTCAACTTATTTTTATTTTCAATTTATGTTCCTACAATTAGTTTTAAGTTGCTTATACCAACAAAAGTAAAAACAGACACTCCCACATAATTAGTTTAGTTAATGTGGCGTACACATGGCAAGTGATTGACCATTTCTATTATTATTTTTTATTTTATAGATAAGATAATATAATGTAATTATTAAAAGATTTATACATAATTATAAAAGTTTAGATTAAAATTTAAAATATAATTTTCAAATTAATAATATTAACATTTTATTTAATTGAACTACAACTTAAGAATTAACCATTATTATTATTGTTGATTATTAAATAAATTTAATATATTGAACTCATTTAAACTAACAAAAATACAACAAATCATCTGAAGCTAATAAACACAATCATAATTTCTTGATCTAATCATCTGAAGCAATGCTCACTATTACATCACAATCTTCGAACATAAATACAACAAATTTTTTGAACTAATAAACTCCATCATAATTCATTTAACATTTTTAATTAGGTCGAGAAATATAGATTGTGCAGACTTTGTAAAATTTAAGGTTTAAACTTCAAATGTAATTTGTCATAAATTTTTTTTAGTTTGATTTTTACGAAGTCTGGTACGATTTATTAATCTATTTAAATGTCTATTTTATATAAATATTTTAAAATAAATAATTAAATATATTTTTGAATAATAAATTAATAGTTTAATAAAATTAACTTTTTTTTTTTAATTTAACTTTATACAATTTCATATTTCAATTCTACTTTATAATAATATATTTAAATATATTAAAAATAATACATAATCATATGATAAAATTAATAAAAGATTAGCTAAATTATAATTTAATATAAAATTTAAAATTTAATATATATAATATTAGTAGTAACAAAAAATGTTGTTAACATTTGTTAAAGAAGATATCATATATTCTTGTGAGACAGTATCTCAATTTTCAAGACACATATTAGGTGCAACAAATAGAGAGATAAAACAAATACCATAGTTAAATCATACATTCCACATGAAGAGAAAACTGCCAAACCAGACGAGCATAAATCATCTGAAAAGTTTGATCTTGATTGTCTCATTGTCTAGACATGCTCAAACCAATAGGAAACCTATAAAACTAACTTGCATAAGAAGAAAATAAGATGAATTAGAGAGACATAAGTGAGATGGAGAGAATTAATCCATCGTTATTACTCATTAGCAGCCTCCCTCGAAACCAAACATGCTCTGTCGCAACCTACATGTTATGTCACCACGATACATTTGCGAATAATCTCAAACCCTCACGCCAATCTAAATGGTGATCATTGTTGTGCCTTCTCGTTGCTAGAATCGTGGCAATATCCCTTCTTATTCATTTGTAGAACATGATTCCATTTGTAATCTTTTTTTTTCTTTCATTTTGCAAGGACTATGATATTTTTTATCAATGTTTTAAATTTAGTTTTAGGAAAACATACCGCTAATTTTAATTGAGATAGTATAATATTTTAAAATGTACTTAGTTAAAATGAAATAGACTTGCTTAATAGCATAGTATTAATAAAATAATTGAGTCACTTGTCTTTAAATATAGGACAATGTCATTTTATTTTCTGTGTAAAGTAAGATGTTGTTATTTTGATATTTTATTGATAAAAAATTTAAATTAGTAATAAAATATTAAAATAACTTAAAAATACAATTTATCGTGATAAAAATTATTAAAAGATATAATTTATTATTAAAATAATTTTTAATTATTATAATATTAAAGATACAATTGTTTAACATTTTAATAATTTAATGATTAATTTAAATTTTTAACTAAATTAAGAACAAAAATAACTACCCCATAATGCTTCAAGGATAAAATGTTAGTTAAGCCCATAAACGTAATTTGATGACTTGGTAGTGTCTATTTAGACTCCATTAGTCTAGTCATATAGGACATGGACAAACATTAATATTGACCAATAAGTGGAGAATTAAAAGTTTAAGGAATTAAAAGGAAAATAAATTTTTGTAAATTATGCATTTAACTTTTAAATTTAAAAAAGTGAATTTTTTAATATAACTTTTTTCATTTTTTAATAAATTTTTTTAAAATAATTTTTTGTTAATATGATCTAAATTTTAATTGAAATTAATCTTATAATCTCAATTGTGTTTTTTAAAACTAAAAAATCTCAAATAAATAATGATAACGAATATACTTAATTCTAACCAAAATTGATAAATTTTTACTAACAAAAATTAAATTTAATGAAAATGACTAATTTCTAATTTAAATTCGAGTATTTATTAATATATATATATATATATATTTAATATCTAAAACACCTAAATATAATTACTTTATTTGAATGAAATTTGTAAGAATAAAAAAAATCACAAATTTTCTCCTATGATAATGGGTGGCAACGACACACATGGAAGCAAAGTCTGACACGTTTCTCCTGCTGCCTTCAGTAATCTTCATCATCATCACCACGAGGAAGCAAAATGTCAAGCCAACAAGTGTTTTAAAAATATTCATTAAGAAATTAAAAGAAGTTTTATATTAAGAAAAATGAATTTTAAATTTAAAAAAAAAATAAATGCATCAACTCACGTACACTTTTAATAATAAATTTTTATATTTAGATCACTATTAAATATTATAATAATTAATTCTAAATTTCAGGTGGTCATTATATTTTTTTCAATCCAATTATCCTAATCTTCCGATTTGAAGTCAACTGCAGGATGTTTTCGATATCTTTTTCATTTTGAATATTGTGTGAGCTAATTATTATTATTATTTTTTATTTTATGTCTACCGTTATAGTTTTATCATTTGTGAAAATGAGTTTGGTAGGTTAAGGATAAAGTAGTAATATCAATAAAAAGAAATCGAAATAGAATTTGAATTGTGATCTCTTTTTAAAATTTTGATTCATGTCTTTAATTTAAATTAATTCAATGTGTGTGCAAATAATCAAAGATAATGGATAAAAAGATCACACATAAAAGGTATATTGGTTCACCCAACTCGGATTAGTTCAATGCTCACAACCGTGAGACTTTCACTATGTATTTCAGAATCAGAATATTTTCATTCACCTTGATCAATTATAATCTTCACCTTTCAACCTAAAAATGATTTTTACGGCCCTTTTCAATCTAGAAAATATTTTTATAAACACACACAATCTAATATAAAAGAAAGACTTGAGTTAACTTCAATGTGTATGCTAAAAAGTGTTTAGGATCTAATGATTCTCAATTATTTATTTGAGATAAATAAAGACAAACTCAGTAGATGATGATCCACAAATATAGTGAAGAGAATTGGAGTTTGCTTGAAAAGCTTTTAACTCGATCTTACTTGAATAAGTGTTGATAAATTGTAAATTAAACTTTTGTTTTTATCTTCCAATTGATCTTCAATTTGTAGATGATGATAGATTTTGTATATTCATTCTAAACTAAATATCACAAGTAGACACATCAGCCAAGTATAAGATATATTTAAAAACAATTAAACATATGTTTATATTACTGTATAGAACATTTTTTACAAACCCATAATGTTCTTGCCTTTGGATTTGATGGAAAATGAGAATGAGTATGAGAATGAGATAACACATGTCTGGTACTGTTCGACATTAGAATTATACATAGTTTTTTATGCAGAATAATGTATGTACAATGTACTTGTATCCTTGTTCACAACTCATCAATCGGGAGATCTCTAGAGGTTGTTTTTCTCCTTTAGGCCTTCAACTCAAGTTCTTGCTTTTGATTACTCTTGGGTGGACCATGTGCGAATTATATCAATCTAAAACATGCTTTTAGAGATCCCAAAACTAATTTGTTTGTTTCTTGTCTTTTAGTTAAGACAACCATAATGTTTTTCCTTCATTATCTCAACAATTTGGATATCATTATGCCTAACATTCTCTATGTTTACTTTTTCAAGTAGACATTCAAATCTTGACTTTTAATATTAAATGTTGGGAAGACCGTGTGTGAAATGCCAACTGATTTACTGAATGTTGCTCTTCTAAGAAGATCATTTTTTTCAATTATTCTTTAATTAAATAACCAAAACATTCTGGTGAATGTTCTTCCATCATTTTTTTAATAAATAACTCAATCTTGAAATGATTTATTTTTTAAAGTTGATTCTTGTCATTTTTTTGAACTGATATGACTATTTATGAAGGCAATGAACTTGGTAGTCATGAGAACATTATTTCTTAACAATTGAGAATGGTGTCTTCTATATGAGAGGATAAATCTTTTGTTGAAGCAATAATTTCTTCAATTTCTCTTGGTGTTACATATGTTGTGTTTTGTCCATCAAGTATCCATGAAATACTTTAGTATAGATATGAATGTATTAGACACTTTCTTGATGAAGATGTTATCTTGAAAATGCAATAATTATTCTCTTAAATGAATTATATATGATATATTCCTTTTGAAATTCTTTCATTATTGAGTAGATATTTATGCACATGTTGATGTGAACGACTTTTTTCTTGTCCACTTATGCAATACATGTTCTTTAAATAAAACTCAAGTGCAATCATTAGTAGATCACCATTTCTAAAACTTAATTATTTGTTTAATAAGATTTGTTATCATTAAAATATATAAAAAAAAGATTTTTACCTCAACAGATGAGTGATTGTATTTAAATACCACAACTTAATGTTTATAAACCAAAATTAACCTCCCTTTTCATGGAATTGAAAAAAAAATTGTTGGCTTGTTTTCCATCAATATTTTAACCTTAAGTTTGCAGTGCTATGTTTCTAATATATTGTGTTTTTTGGGTCTTGTGTGGGTCCTCAATATTTTATCTATTATGAAAAGGTGTATCAGTTGATTGAGGAGTGTGAGTGTTTATAATACCTATAACCTAGATTTTCAAGTAATGTGAGACTTTTCAATATACTAGAATAATAGCCATTCATGGCTAGGGATAAATGGTTTGTCAATCCTCGTTCATGACTTAGACTCTTGTTTCTCACAAATAGTGTCAAAACCTCAAGTCTGCAACACCATGTTTCCTTTGTATTGCCTGTTTTGGATCTTGTGTTAGCTCTCACAATTTTGTCATTTGTAAAAAGGAGTCTCAATAGGAAGAGGAGCGTAGGTGTTTATAAACTATAAACCTTAGCCTCGATTCTCAATGTACCATAACAATAGTTGGAACAATAGCCTTCAATCATGGTTAAGGAGCTAAAAGGTATGTTTGCCTTCATGCGTTGTTTAGACTCCCATTTTCCACATACATCGTCAATTTTTGACATCAAGTTCACATCAACACGCTTCTAATGTGTATCGTTTGAGTCTTATGAAAACTCTAAGAGTTTTGTCATTTGGAGTGTGAGTGTTTATAAATTATATGTAATCTTGATTACAAAAAAATTATTACATCTCAAATTTATTTATGTACTAATAAAAACACCAATCAATTTAGATTGAATTAGTTTTGTTTAAGACTATCGCATTTATTAACTTTAAAGAGTGAGAGTTAAATATGCCACGTAGACTTGTCAAAGTTAACCGACAAAAAATTATTAAAATTTATTTGATAATCCGGATAGTTCACCTTAACAATGTTAAAAGGCGTAAAAATTATGATTATATATATATATATATATATGTGATTAAAATGAAAAAAAAAATCACTTAAACGAAAGTCTAACTTAAAATAATTATTGTAATTTTTGCCTAAACAATATATTCACAAAGAAAAGTACTCACGTAAAAAAATTTATTTCTTTTAGAAAAAATAGAATTAGTTCATTTCACTCAATAAAAATTTCGCAATTGTTGTAAGAGGATCGTAATAAAGATGAGACTAGCATAAGAATTGAGACTCTAGTACGATGATAAGCCACCATGTTTGTTTGCTCCGAACAAGAGCCACCGTATTATTTGGATGTTTTTCAATATTAGCTTACAAAGATAAACTCTCTCACCAAACTTAGTAACATCAACTTGTTTGCTGTGAATTGCGTAACACTAGTTTTATAATCTATTTCGAACATAATATACAGAGTTTGAATTGAAACATTGAAGTGACAACATTTTTAAAATTTGAATTGATAAATAAAAAATATAATATTATATAGAATTTAAAATTACAATAAAATACATTTCAATATCTATATTAATTAATATATCTATTAACATAGTCATGTTCGATATAGTCGAAATTCACTTCAACTGATTATTCTAAAAACTTATATAATTTAATTTTTACAACTTTGTCACAATTAATAATTATTTTTTAAAAAAAAATTTAACAAAATTTATCTAGTTTCATACATTTAATCAAATTCATATGTAAAGACCTAAGGTTACCATATTTAGAGAAAAAAATAAGAAGAAAATATCAAGAGAAACGTCTAATGGGATTACCATAATAACCAATAGCATAGTCTCACTTTTATGTGCTTCCAAATAAATTGATGACCAAGTTATCCTTGCCAAACTAAAGAGAAATGCACATAATTTCATGAATATCTTATCTTGCTCATTGAAAAGGGTCAATATCATGGTGTAACTCCAGCTGTGAGTGGTTGGATTAGTGAGAGAACATTAACATTATTGGCAGCATATTAGTGATTTTTGGGTGTGACGGGTTTATGATTTGAATGGGTTTGAATCCATCGCTCAGTCCATATGTTGATAAGTGATTCATCACCAATTCTCACTTTATAAACTTGGCTCGATAGATTTTGAGAAGCTTTGATACTATGTCATATATAACTTGGATTATGAGCTATGGTTGCGTCTAAGAAATCCCTATGTGGGAAATATTTAGCGTTGAGGATTTGGTAAGTGATAGTCTCATGGTTGGATAATAGACTCCCACCCAATTTCCTAAAAAGTGTTAGACGAGTCAATTAAGGTTTTAACATTAACGTTGGAAATGTTTACCATTAAAGTTTTAACAACCTAAACCATCATTTTTTAATGGAGAGATATGAGTTTCCATTTAAGTCAATTTATGTCTCGTCTAAAGCCTCATCAATATGAAATCGTCATCTTAAAAAAAAATGTATTAGTTCTTGATTTTATCGCGACGAAACATTGTAATTAATTAGTGTCTTGTACTTGGTTTTATGTATTGACTATGTAGATGGTTGGTTGTATGTAGTTGATGATCATATATTAACTTGGATTGTTGTGTTAAATTAGTAAGTAAAATAAATTAGTAAAAGATAGTAAGTAGGGATGCCTTTTTGCTTTCATGATGTTTGATCTACTTTATGGACAATCTAAATTATCTCAATTGACTCCCGTTAGATAGAGTTAGTAAATGAGTTTGCAAGTTAAAAATTGACATACCATTTAGTGTAATTTATGACTTAAGTTCATAGTTTAAAATATATATTATTAATGATAAATTAATATTTTAATCAATGAAAATTTATATTATCACTTTAATCATCGACTCAAATTAGTAATTAATTTATTAAAATATATATTAATTTAATCTTTTATCAAATTGATTTTTAATAATTTTAACTCTGTGACGTTGATATGCCTAAGTGATTTAACATACCAAAATAACATTAATAACAACAAAATTTCTTCAATAATTCACAAAATAAAAAACATGCGGCCTTACTATCTATTTTTGTTTTTATCTTTATCCTTAAACCTAAACCGATTTTTTTTTCTCCCTCAATTTTTTATTCATCTTCTTCTTCATAGTTCCCCAATTTCTTCATCTATATATTATTCCGGTTTAAAATTTTCTTCCGCAACCAAATGGAGTTCTACATTCTGCTAGTAATACCATCATAATGTTGATTGGAACGAGTTAGTGAGCAAATAGGAAAGGAAACTGAATTGATAACGAAACACGGGAAAAACACGAAGCAATAAGAACAATTCTTTATATTAATTATTAATTTAATGAATAGTTATGTGAATGGTTTAAACAATAAGCATTAATTTTTAAATTTTATAAATTAATAAATATTTTATAAATTATAAAATATTAATCAAGATAGTATATCAATGAATTTTTGTCGTGTCATGTGATATTGTAATTAAATATATGATTTTAAATGAATATTATGTTTCAATTTTTTATATCAATGATAAATTATGAGTAATTATAATTATGTATGAAATTATTAACAAAATAGTTAATAAAATATTTAAATTTTATAAAACAATTAGTTGATAATATGAGAATATTTATATGAAATTAATATTCAATTAACATTTTATATCATAATCTTCGCAATATAAATTTAAATACAAACTATTTTAATTAATATTTTTTAATTTATATATTTATCAATTTATAAAATGCATAAACTAATTTGAATTATACTTAGAATCCTTTTAGGTTTAGACACGCATACTAAAAAAATAATAAAATTAAATGAATTTAGTCATTTTTATTGTTTACTTATTATATAAAAAATAAAATTTATTTGATACATATATTTAAGATTTTAAAAAATAAAAAATTTATTATTTACATAATTTTCTAAAATAATGAACGACTTAGAAAATAAAAATTTAAAGAAGCATGAATAGTGAAGTATTAATAAGAACGGTGTGAATTGAAGTCAACTTACTTAAGCATGTTATTGCTGCTGGTAAAACAAAAGCCATCCTCTTGCCGTTTCACACACATATCATTCCCATTCACCACAGGCCAATCCCATGGACCCACCATAACTTAGAAGAGGTCAACGTCCTCCACTCAACACATTGAATGACCATTCTACCCTTTAGCCGCAACGGCACCTAGCCGGCTACATTGGAGGTACAGGTAATAATAAGCTAATGCAGCAGTCCAGTCATGTAATGAACCAAACCAGCCGAATCCTATGTAATGTCACCGTTTTGACCAGGGCACCCTATACCCTCTGTCCTTAATTGCTCTTCCATAGTCTATACAGCTATTCCATCATCACACCCAAAAAAAAATAATAACAACAGAAATTTTACTTTGTATTAATATTTTAAAAAAATATATTTTGACGTGAATTAAGCATCCGCTGTAGTTCAATTATAAAATATATTTTGGTTGTGTGGGATTGAAAGAGAAAAAATTATTATAAAAAAATATAAATCATTAATATATTAATGTAAATCAATCTCCTAGTAAATTAAACAGATATTATAAAATGTAAGATTTAAATTCTATTATAAAATCAAATATGTATCATATTTTCATCTTGTTCAATTAATAAAAATAATAAATTTACATTTATTTATATGTTATATATATATATAAATACAAAATTCCCTTAGAAAAATAACATAAATAAAATTTTAAAAAATAACGCCAATTTTGATCAAATATTTTTATGTATGAAATACTCTCTATTCTAAATTATGCAATTTATACAAATTAAAAAACGTTGTATCTTTTGTTGATATGGTTACAAATTTTGAATTACTTCACTATTTTACCCTTGCTAAAAAATTTAATACGTTGGGCTCAATAACTCTCCTACCTAAATATAGAAGAAAAATAAGTAATTGTGGGTAATTTAGGAAGAAAAAATGATTGATTATGGATATTAGTGGCGTTTGTTTGAACTTAAATAAAAATAATTTTTGTTTTAAATAATTTAAAGATTATTTTATAAAGATTTTAAAAAGACTTTTATAAAAATGATTTTTAATTTGTGGTATACAATTAT
The DNA here is from genome assembly GCA_037974835.1 of Cicer judaicum. Classification (NCBI taxonomy): domain Eukaryota; kingdom Viridiplantae; phylum Streptophyta; class Magnoliopsida; order Fabales; family Fabaceae; genus Cicer; species Cicer judaicum. The sequence goes on along the minus strand of JBBPBS010000007.1, from coordinate 2,801,346 downwards.
ATAAAAATGGAGGTATAGGTGAACTATTATGGTCCCTCGCTTATCTCTTATGAGATGCTTTAATTCACGCACTTTTCATGCTCCTATATGACGTGGGTCGGGTCGATTTGAGACTGGTTCATCGGAATAACAAAATTGACTAAAGTAACTTGAATATGTCCTAAAACACTTTTATTATATGTTTATATGTGTTTGGTGGAGTCTAACAAAAGAAGAAATAATTGAAAAAAAAATAAATTATTTATAATTTATTTAATTTAAAAAGTTGATTACAATAGGTAATTGATACATTGTATATAGTGATCAAGCTAACAAATCTTAAGAAACTTGTGGTCAATATTTATCAATTTATAACTACATATAACTAACATAATATCAAACAATTCAAGGAGCTGAAAGTGTGGATTAACATTTTCTACTCATAATGAATAATACAATTAAATTAAAAAAAATTCAATCTAACTAATGAATGAAAAATACCAACAGAAAAAAAAATACAAATCTAAATCGAATTGGTTAACCAAAAATCTTAATTGTGGTAATGATTATTATAGTTAACTTCTACATTTTGTTGACCTATTTTTTTTATTTTTTTTTATTTGAACTTCTTCTAACTTGTCTACAACACTCTCGATAAAATTAAAATTAAGAACCATAAATTTCAAAACCATTGAATACTAAATTTTAACAAAATTTAACTACTTAAAAATAGAATACTAAATTTTAACAAAGTTTAACTACTTCAAAATAGAAGGAAAAGAGATCATGATAATTGTTTAATTACTGTAACATAGAAACACATAGATTAAAGAAATTGTTTAAGCACTATCGAACAGCAACAAACAGAGAATCATACCACCAATTTTTTTTGCAGGAAAAACATAAAGTAAAAGCATACAATAAAGGCAATAATGATTAAAAAAATCATACCATAAATACTTCAATATATGTTGATATTAAAAACCATTTGAAAATAACCATGTACTTAGACGCTTCTTTGCATAAGTAGTTTGGCACGTAAATGGCTGACACAATTTTTTTCATGTATTAATAAAACACCTTGCTCCAACTAAAATCTTCATATATCATAAAACCAATAAAGCTTCATATGAACAATAACCCATCAAGGAATCATAAATACTAAATTTGACTTCAATATCTTTACAAAATAGTAGGTCCGCAAATCCAATCTTATACGATGTGCAGTCATAGATCACCATCGGAAGCTTGTGGGTAGATGTTAAAAGATAAATTAAATGGAAGGTTTCACTTTTGATAATGTCTATTATGTGTGAAAAAAAAAACTATTAAAATTTTCTTAAGAAACGAAGAAGAAAAAATGAAAAACAAATAAAAAAAAGAGGTGATTAGAGATTATAATTTTTTCTGGTAATAATTAAGATAATATAACTTTAAGGTGGTCCTTAAATTTTCACAAACGATTGTTAATAAGTAAATCTGATTAGCCATTTGAGTTCAAAAATTTTGTTACAGTGAATTTCTTTTTGATATCATATATATATATTTATAAAATAAACTCATAATATTTTATTAATAACAAAATTTTGAATATAATTAAAGAAATCTATAAAAATATGAAAGCTAAGTAAAATATGGTTATCCCACTATAATATAAGGTATTTAATTAATTTGTCTTCTAATAAATTCAATCTTAAGATTAATAAAGTACAAAAGATAAATAATATATAATATCCTTGATGATAGATTGAAAGTGAGACAATTCACCTTAATAAAAAAGAATAAATAATCATTTAGAGTGTAGCTCAAAATCATAATTTTCCAACTAAAGTTCATTGACTCAATTAATGGTGTGGCCCACTATAGAGGCCAAACATCACCCCACCTATGCTGATTCCATACCTGTTGAGCCAATGTGCACTCATGCAACAACTCAAAGCCACACTTCAAAACTTGAGAAGAGTCCATCAACAACATTCTCCCAAATTCGTGCACTACGACATTTTCAAATACTCCAAATAATAACTGCAACAACACACAGCTAAGGCACTACCAACAAAAGTTGCAAATATTCACCCAACAGGCCAACACTACTCACTAGATCAACACACATAGAACAATTGAAAGTTATATCCCTCACTTGAATCGCACAACACACAACTCGTAGGAAATCCACCCTCCTCCATCACAAGCAAATACCGTTAGAGACAGTTTTCAAACTTTCCTCACAAATATTCGTCGTCTTAAAATACATCAATTTTTTATATCATTTACGTGGATTTTTTTCATATAATTTTCACTTTTTTAATTTTTTTCTTCAAAATATCCTATTCTGAAACTATAATAAATTCTCATATTTCTTTTTTGAACTTTTAGCACATGTGACGCAAAAAAAAAATATTGAAGATAATAGTTGGTTGTATTTTAGAGATTCGATCTTAGACAATTTATTTATTTATTTTTTATTAATTGACAAATAAACAAAATATAATTAATTATTAATTGATAATAATATAAAATTAATTAAAATAAAAAAAGTAGAAATATATTACAGTTGTAAGCGATATTTCTACTATATATTAGATTATAATAGAATGATTGATATAATTACGCATGTTGTTCTTAATATTTATTTTATTTATAATATAAATATTTGTATCACTTTTTTTTTTTAAATAACAACATTTGAATATGTGATAGACCAAGAGAACACGAATCTAAATATTTTGAACGCTTTACATAGTTAGATCAACAATATATATATATTAATTTATATTTTAATAAATGAAGTTTGATGTATAAATTATTATAGAGCTGTTAATTGATTTGCAATGTTACATGTTAAT
>JBBPBS010000007.1:2773782-2797424 GCA_037974835.1 Cicer judaicum | reverse complement strand
ACAAATTTTTGACATCTAAAAAAATAAAAGTATTTTGATTTCTTTTTAAATGTGGGATATATATAAGAAAAAAAATCCAATATACTTGCAATTATTTATTTATTTAAATACACATTTAGTTCTCTTACAATGAAATTTTTATCATCTCATTTTAAAACTATTTTTTTTCTTTCTATTAATTAACTTTTAGAATTTTTTAGTTTGATATTTGTAACTTTGATAAAATATTTTTCATGTGGTTATTTCTTCTTCTTCTTCTAGTATCAACATAAATAAAAATCAATTAAAAAACTTAATATATTAAATCTAAAGTTTACAATGACTAATTTTTAATTATATATATTTTTCTTAAAGTACAGTTATATTTAACATGCAAACAATATTGACATATAAATTAATTTCTAGATATGTGAATTCAGATTTGTTTTAACAGAAATTCTGACTTTTCATTTGTTCTAATTAGATTATTTTATAGGTTTACAGTACCTATAGAGTCTAGACATGAATAGTAAGAGGAACCACATTTTTATATTAAATGATAACATAAAGTCATAAACACAACCTCTCTTATTTTGTTTGTCAACACACACAAATACAAACACACACTCTCTCTCCTTTAATTTTCACCCCTTTCTCTCTCTCTTTCTTATATGGTGTTGTTGTAACTTCAACCATGGCAGTAGAACTGATGACAACAGGTTACAGAACCGACAGTTTCACAGCGAAAGCCGAAGAGAATGCTGTCCAAGAAGCAGCTTCCGGCTTAGAAAGCGTTGAAAAGCTCATCAAATTACTCTCCGAAGCTCGTCAAAAATACCAATCACCTTCATCTTCATCTTCCTTTTCCCCTTCAAATCCCAACAACCCTTCATTCGAAATCGAAAGAGATTGCAGAGCCGTTGCTGACGTGGCAGTTTCCAAGTTCAAACGCGTTATTTCACTTCTCGAAAGAACGAGAACAGGACACGCTCGTTTCAGAAGAGCACCTTTACCTCAATCTCCACAAATTCATCCAATTCAACAAACCCATCAGAAAAAATCGAAAATTTCTGAATCTACAATCTTCAACGCTACACCTTTGCAACAGATTCCACCAATTAATCTTCACCGACCCTTTAAGGATTCATCTAAGACTCTGAATTTTTCATATTCTTCTTCTGTTGCTGCTAATTCGTTTATTTCTTCGCTCACCGGCGCCGAAACTGATAGCAAGCAACCGTCGTCTTCGTCGCCGGCGGGGACTTTTCAGATCACGAATTTGTCTCAGGTTTCATCTGTTGGTAAGCCTCCACTTTCTTCTTCTTTGAAAAGGAAGTGTAGTTCTGAGACTTTGGGTTCTGGAAAGTGTGGTAGTTCTTCTAGTCGGTGTCATTGTTCCAAAAAAAGGTATTTGAAAATTTTCATATTTCTTTAAAAGAATCGAAACCCTTTATTTAATTTTTGAAGTTAAGAATAAAAAATAGTTTTTTTTAATTATTTGTTCTGTTTTTCTGAATTGGGTTGTGACAGTAGGAAATTGAGATTGAAGAGGGTTGTTAGGGTTCCTGCAATAAGTTTGAAGATGGCTGATATTCCACCAGATGATTATTCTTGGAGGAAATATGGACAAAAGCCTATTAAAGGTTCGCCTCATCCAAGGTATTTTAATTACATTTTAGTATAACTTATTTTTTTCTTCCCCTATGTAGTAGACTTATATGAACCTATTATGCATTTTATTTGTTTTGAGTTTGACAAAATCATATTATCAATTTTGAAATACTAAGTAGCTTATACTTTTGAGTGATTATGATAGCTTTTGTAGAATCACTGTAATATATTGAGATTCGGATGAATTCACCGTGATACTAAACACACCAAGTACTAAATAGACCAAATGTTTATGATTTGATTTTGGTTTTATCCATTTATTTTTGTGAAGTATTTTTTAGTCCATTTTGATGCTGGAATGATGTGATATTTTGATACAATAATAGGGGTTACTACAAGTGCAGTAGTGTGAGAGGGTGTCCAGCTCGCAAACATGTAGAAAGAGCTTTGGATGATGCTTCTATGCTGGTAGTTACCTATGAAGGAGAGCACAATCACTCCCTTTCTGCACCTGATGCTACTAATCTCATTCTTGAATCATCATAAAATCTCAAAACCAATGTTTTAATTAATTAAATGTTACATTTTCAAAATGGCAGTGATGGTTATGGTTTGTAGAATTAATGCAAACTTTACTCAATTTCGAAGGAAATTAGTGGTTGTTTAATTTCCCCGTACAATCCATAAAAAAAAAGGAGTCAAGATAGTGGATTTGGTAAACGGATTTGAATCTCAAAGTTAAAAAATTCAAAGTGGGTTTTATTTCCTTTTTTATATTTTATTTTCCCTCATTAGGTTACTTTATTATCTTTGGTTTTTTTTTTATTTTTTATCTTGGATTCTCTTTTATGCTCAACGGGTTTTTTTCTTTTGAAATTGTAAAAAGAGTAAAGTGAAAAAACAAAAGCAATGAAAAGGACTTAGTCAAAGAATTGAAAAGAAGAGAAGGGACATGTCGTGTATAGGACGGTTGACTAAAAGAAATTGAGAGAGAAAGAGTTGCTAAACGTGTGAATGAAATCAATGAATGAAAGTGGGTGGTGGGTTGAAAGAAAAAAAGAAAAGGGTTAATAAAGAAAGAGTTTTTAATGCAAAAAAAATGTGTTGGACCCTTTGGATTCTAGGAAAAAGGTTGGCTAGGAAATGAGGTGCATTGAAGAGAGGTTAGATTGGATGGTGTTGAATGATTCTTTGTGGGAAAACCAATGGCAAAGTCAAAATGGGTGGGTGTAGAATTGATAAGTTCTTTTCTAGCACTAAAAAAGGGTCCTACCTTGTTTGCAAAATTTGTTCTTTTGCTTACTTTGCCTTTGCCTTAACGTCAACTTTGTTACACATATAGGTCCCCTCTTTTGTTCATTCATCATTATCTTCTATTTCATTATTTACACGCATGTGGTTCTACCTCAATCATGCATATAAAATAACCAATCTTCTGTCTTGTTTTTTTCTTCTTGTTGCTTCTTGCAAGATGACATTAGCTAATCATATCATTGGATCCAAAATCTATTGTGCTATTTGATTTAAGTATGAACACATTTTTATCAATCATCTAAACTACTATTAATTCAGATTAATTCACATTTGAAATGTTGTGGTTTGTGTTGAAAAAATCAAAGTTGTGTCAACTCTTTTGAACTGTAAGTGTAACCAAACTCCATGACTTGCAAGTCAAATATGGGGAATTAAGATAAGACTAAATGAAACGGCCTTTCGAAGCAATCAAAAGCTTTTGGCATTATCGCGTTAATTAGGATTAGTAGGCATGAATCAATCAATCTCGAATATAGATTAAGACTGTTTTTTCAACGGTTAATGTTAATGTTTGTATTAACTCTGATTTTTGTTATTAAAAAATTATTTAGGGAGATATTAAGAAATTTAGTTAAGTATGATTAATTTTTTATATATTATATAAAATACAAGTTAAATTTATTAAATTGTCTATTTATGTCAAATATTCAACTGCATTAAATATTTTTGAATTAAATAAGAATATATTAAGAATAATAGTTAATAAATGATTCAGAAGTAGTTAGTTATGCTTATAACAATAACCACTAATCAAGATTTAATGCAATTTTTTTTACTTTTATAATATTATTGAGTAGTTAGTAGTAGTTTTCTTATTATTTTATTGAAGGTGAGATCAAATCATTGAACTCAGTATGACTTTATTTCTTAACTTTTTCACACCTTAATCACTAAATCAATTTTACATTCTATGAAAATAGACTCAGATTTGATGATTAATAAGTTGAATTTGGTTCACGAATTAAATAGGTTAAATTCGTGTTAAAAATTAAGTTCTATAAATAAATGAATTAATTTTAAATTACATATAATTTGACTTATTTGGTTTATAAAGCGATTCAATATATATACAAGCACACTAAGGCCCTTAAATATAGAATGTCATTGACTAATTACATAAATTAATAAAGTTGATAATAATACTACAATTGTGCAATGCAGCGTATAAATATGTACAAATTCTTTTTTCAAAAGGATGTATCTCTAAAATATCACACTTTGGATTAATGATTTGAGAATATGTGAGTTGAAAAAGAAAAAATTGGATTAAAAATGAAAATTGTTGAATTTTTATTAAAAAAATTAGAATTGAAGATGAAGATTATTATTATTATTTATAATTTAATTGATTAATTAATTAGTTAATTAATTTTAAGTTTTTAATTAATAGATTAAATGAGTTAATAAAATAGACTTTAATTTTAAATATTAAATATTGCCTAATAAAAAAAATTACAAGTCACAGTGTGTCACTTCATCTAAAATTAGTTACGTTATTATTTTTTCTTTACTAAAAAAGAATCATAATTTATTTAAAATTTATTAGAATTTACATGAGAATAATTTAAATAAAAAAAATTACAGAAACTAAAATCAAAATAAAATATATTTATAAGATCTAAAAATAAATTTAAACCTTTAATATTTTTAAAATTGTTCTTATGGCACTTGATAGCCTCATGCAAAAATAATTAATAGATATAAAAATTTGTAAGTGGTCATATAAAAAGAGATAATGACACAAAGATGATAAAAAATAATGTCATATTTTGAGTTGAATTTTATACAATTGGAAGCAAATATGATAAAGAAATCAATTGACAAAATGACTATCAAGCTGAACAAAATATTTTGTGCATCAAAAACTCAGAATAAAAAGATATTTCATCTAATTAATCCTTTTAATAATATTTTAAATTATTTATCAGTTTATATATGAAAAAAAAAATACCAAGTTGTCCAATATATGTCTTAACAACTCAAAGATAAAAAATAATATTACATTAAATTTAAGTCGATTTTAGATTAATTCATTAAGATAAATAAATAAAGAGAGTTTTAGAACTATCAAGTTGTACCACTTGTGTCCTAACAACTTCAAGATTAAAAGATGTCACATCTAATTAATCTTTCAAAATTCGATTATAAATTATCTTTGTTTTTTGTTTTTTTTTTAAAATTGATGTTAAATATTAAATAAATTTAAATAATTCTACGAAATAAATTCAGTAGTAAACACAAAAAACATGGTAAAAAAGATACATAGACTTGTAATATGATCTATTAAATAAATAAACATTTTAATAATTGAAAAAATATATTCAAATGTAAGCTCTTTCAAAATAATTTTTAAGTAAATAAGTGATTTCAAATTTTAAGCTTTATTAACACAATAAAAAATGATTTCAACCAAAAACAACATCCACACAAACAAAACAAAATTTGATCTTTCAAATAAATTAAATCTAGTTTCAAATTTTAGCTTCCAATCTAAGCAACAAACATGAAGATAATGAAAAAATACATGCCTTTTCAGATACCGATGAAGACATAGACGGTGGTTCGCGGTGGAAGTTGAAACGACGACGATGCTTTCTGTTTCTTCTTCTTCTCTTTCTTTTTTTGAAATTTGATAGGGTGTATTTATAATGTTTTTTTATCTGTTTAGTTGTTTTCTTGCTTGTGTTGGTCCTTCTCCATCAATGTCATGTTTGATGTTTCGTTTTCTTTGCTCATCATCTGCATTTTTCTGCACATTTAATGTCTTCATAATTTTAGATTATTTGTTATGATCTGTTCATTGTTGAGCTTTTATTTGTTTTTTAGTTTTTTTTTAAACTCAAAAATTTGTCTCTTTGTTCTTATCATGTATGCAAAGGTTGACTAGTAAACACAAATGCTTTTTTTGTTTCTCCAATCAGTTACAAAGCAAAGACTAGTACCTCAACCATGATACTGCATCAGGATCAGAAAGACATCACAGAAAGACATCAATAAGGACAGCAAGAAAACATAGTCAAAGCAGACTAACTTAATTTAGTTTAAATTTGATTGTAATTTGATTTGATTTTAGAATTGTAATTAGATTTGAAATTATAAAATTATGAGACATCAAAGGTTGACTAGTAAAAACAAAAGCTTTTTTTGTTTCTCCAATCAGTTACAAAGCAAAGACTAGTACCTCAACCATGACACTGCATCAGGAACAAAAAGACATCAATAAGGACAACAACAAAACATAGCCAAAACAGACTAACTTAATTTGATTGTAATTTGATTTGATTTTAGATTTGTGATTTGAAATTATAAAATTATGAGACATAATGAAATTATTTATTATAATTATTTTTATTTCTTTTTTTAAATACATATTATTTATTTATTTATTTATTTTTCTTTTTAATTTATTTTTAACAAAAATGGAAAAAATTGGGGTACTACAGTATCTAAATAGAAGAACATTCATATAAGATAAGTAATGGTAACATATCACCACCTTTAAATGTTCAATACCATTAGAAAAATTTCCATAACATCTTAGTAAATTAACTTGATTACATGATTAGCCATGTTGCCATAATGACAACAAATCTACTTATAGTCTGTCATTATACATATGTTGTGTATGAAATCATGTTATATGTGAAATAATCATGCATGTCAAGTTATGTCTTACACTACCTGTAATAATATACTATTATTTAATAGACTAAAAACTAATAGACTACAAAATAATCATATATATTATACTATAGATTACACTAGTTATAATCATGTGCTATTTAATACACTAAAAATTAATAGCATACAAAATAATTACGTATATTTAGTTATGTTCTACACTAGGTTTAATCATGTGTTAATATTTAATATACTAAAAATTAATCAACTACAAAATAATCATATATACTATGTTATGTATTATACTAGCTATAATCATGCGCTATTGTCTAATAAACTAAAAGTTAACAGTCTACAAAATAATCATACATGTTATGTTGTGTTCTACATTAGTTTTAATCATGTGTTAATATCTAATATACTAAAAACTAATAGCCTACAAAGTAATATGCATATTATGATATCTCTCACACTAGCCATAAATCACGTGCTCTTATCTAATAGTAAAAAAACTAATGACCTACAAAAAAAATCATGCATGTTATGTCTTTTACTAGCTATAATCATTTAACATTATTTACTATAAACTAATAGCCAATGAATTAATCATGTATGTTATGTTATATCTTATAGTAGTTACAATCATGTGTTATATCTAATATACTACAAAATAATCATGCATGCAATACTATGTTTCACATTAGTTATAATTCACTACATATCAAGCATACACATGATGAGATATGACTTGATGCAAGCAAACTATCGTTATACCACATTATCATGAATGACAAACTTACATAGATCACTTATAAATTAAGGACTTAAGATTTATGGACTCAAGTTATACATATAAGAAATAATAATTATAAGCCTTAAATTTTGATTTTGAAAATGGTTAAACAACACACAACATCGAGATTATAATTGTAGTGTCAATAATGTCATACTCAAAACCATGCATATGTGTATATTCACATATTAGCTAACATGAATGTGTAATATGAGTAATGACATTATAAACTATCTTGTTTGTGTATATGTATAGTTCAAGCTTCTCAATTGTGTAATGGAACTCGACTAATCATCACAAAAATGAAAAAAGAAAAAATATTCTTGAAAAAAATGTTCTATCAAAAAGGAGTATCGGGACTAAAATTTATATACTTAAATTGTCATTGACATCTTCCATTTCTATAACTTCATTCAAATTTCATCAAATATAATTTCCTTAATTTGACATTTGACAACTCTTTGATAAGTGTAACAAATCATTAATGATAAGTAAAATTGCATCAACGTATATTGTTATGAGTAATGACATTATAAACTATCTTGTTTGTGTACATGTATAGTTCAAGCTTTTGGATTGTATAATGGAACTCGACTAATCATCACAAAAATAAAAAAATATATTCCTGAAAAAAATGTTCTATCAAAAAGGAGTATCGAGACTAAAATTTATATACTTAAATTGTCATCGACATCATCCAATTCTATAAATTCATTCAAATTTCATCCATGATAATTTCCTTAATTTGGTCATTTGACAACTCTTGACAAATGTAACAAATCATTAATGATAAGTAAAATCGTATCAACATATATTGTTATTAATTTAATTACAAAATAGAGTAAATAACACTTAGACGAGTAAAATATATATAAATTGATTGTTTGAAGGTTCATCATAATTTCTTTTGCTATGATTATAAATTAAAGTCAAAGACAATTTTTGAAACATGTAAGAAGTTTATCTATCGTAACCTATATAGTCACACGGACAACTATATGGGTAATTTCAAGAGTAACATCCAGAAAAGGACAGAAAAGGACTAAACCACCAACTCAAAAACATCATCAACGTTATCAATATTTCACAATAGTCCATGACGTTGATAAATGTTATTCAATTAAGTCCCTCTTTCGACCTCCGTTTGATGAAGCCGTCAATGGCATTGACCTTGATTTTTGTAAGTCACTATAAAAAATGTTCATGTCTTTATAAATATTTCAAAATAGTTCTCTACTATACCAAATCTTATTCAATTAAAAGACCAACTCGATTGATTCAACGAAAAATAATATTGACTCTTCATTGAATGCTTCAAATTGATCTTTAAGTGAGTAATATTTGATACACTTAAAAGATTATTTGAAAATATTGATAGAATAAATACGTTTTTTTAAAATAATTCACAAAATTCAAAGACCAACTTAATTAATCACGTCAATCTCAATAATGATGTCATTTGACAAATATTATTAAAAAAATTTAATTGATTAATGTTTCATGGAGCCATAAATTATTTCGAAATATTAATAAAGTTAGATACATTTTTGAAAGCAATTCACAAAGTTGAATACTAGTTCGACGACTTGCTCTCAAAAAAAGATCAGCTCAAATCATTGATAAGAAATATTTCAAAATTTAAAATAACTATTTATTTTATAAAATTGTTGTTCATTTATATTTTGTTGAATGTTTATATATTATGATGAATAAAAAAAAACTATATTATTAATATATCTATGTATTCTATACATTTATTTTTGTAATGATCCGTGGATCGCGCGTGTATGGATGTAGTAAATGTACAAGAAATAAATAAATAAATGTAAGACGCAAGGAGGGAGTAATAGTTTTTTCCGAGGATAAAACGGCAGGTCGTTTGTGAAGAAACAACAAAATATCCCCAAATTGACCGGTCTGAGTGTAAAATAATTGGCGTTTTGGCGGCGATGGGTTGGTTAGTGAAACCCATCGTTCCCTCATGAAACCCAAACCCAAACCCTTCTCCTTCCTCTCTCACTCTCACATCCACAACAATCGCCTTATCTCATTTCTCGGACCAAAACCATATTTACTCATGGCACAAACCCCAACTTCTCCGGATTCAATCCAATCCCAACAACCCGACCTTAGCCTTACCGCAGACTCTCGTGTGGAGCGCGCCTGGGCTCATTGGACCAACTTGGGCCGGCCCAAATTGATAGTTGCCCCCATGGTCGACAATTCGGAGCTACCCTTCCGATTGCTGTGTCGCAAGTACGGTGCTCAGGCTGCTTACACTCCAATGTTACATTCTCGTATATTCTCCGAAACTGAAAAATATAGGAACGAAGAATTCACCACTTGCAAGGTATTTATAATTTACATCTTCTACAACTACAATCGCATTTAAGAGTAAATCACCGTTTTATTCCCTTAAAGTGTAGGACGGGTCACTTTGATACTTGCCTCAACCAAAATTCCCATTGTGACGCTAGAGACTATTCTGACGCTAAATTGTATCTTTCAGGAATTTTTATGATAGTAGTCAATTTTATATTTCAAAGACGATTTGAGGATTAATTTGTTTTTTAGTTGGTCAGATACCAAAGTGATAGCGCCCTATATTTTCATAGACTAAAGTGGTAGTTTACCTTACATTTATAATAGTGTTAATGTTAATTTTTATTGTAGTTTTGTTGTGACTTTTGGCTGTAATAATTGTAGGAGGATCGACCACTTTTTGTTCAATTTTGTGCCAATGATCCTGATGTGTTGTTGGAAGCTGCACGCAGGGTGGAGCCTTATTGTGATTACGTTGATATTAATCTTGGGTAATCTATTGTTTGTTTTCACTTTTTTTTCTATTCACTTGTTCATATTATATGTGAGTTGAAGGAGTAGGGAATTAATGAGTGGTTGATTGTAACAAAATTTGTTTCAATTAGCTAATGCTATCGTATACCGGAATTCGAAAAACATGTGAATACATGATGTTTGAGCATAGGTTGCGTTGTTTGATATACTAGTTGCTATCATTGAAATAATCACATATTCAGAAACTAGATATGATATAGAAACTAAACACACATTCAGTTCGTAGTGTCGGTGCTATATAGGTTGCTGTACTACAATTTTTTTGTTCCTTCTAGAGTGAGATTTTAGTACTCCAATTAATGTCTATAACATTAAACATGTTAAAGTGAGAGATGGCGAATGAATCGTGCAATTAAAGTATGTCACAGTTGGCCAATAACCATGTTTCCTAAGTATGTGGTTAATAATTTAATCTTAAACTGATGTGTGGGCAAGAACATTTGCGAGTCAACTGAAAAATTAGCCCTTAAATTGGTTTTTGTACTCTGAGGGATTTGTCTCGGATGAAGGATACCCAGCGTACGCACAAAAGTGTTATACATTGAATAGTTCAAGTATGAGTTTTTTTGGTGGAAAAAATTCAGGATTATTTTGGTATTGCCTGACAATGTAAATGATCTAGCAGTTTTGGATGTTACCTTTTTTATGATCATAATTAAAGTTTTAGTGGATTTATTTTCATATTTTGTGATTCTATAGGTGTCCTCAGCGCATTGCTAAACGAGGAAACTATGGCGCTTTCTTGATGGATAACCTTCCCCTTGTGAAATCTTTAGTGGAGAAACTGGCTTTGAACCTCCAAGTTCCTGTTTCATGCAAAATTAGGCTCTTTCCAAAATTAGAGGACACATTGAAGTATGCTAGGATGCTTGAGGAGGCTGGTTGTTTGCTTTTAGCTGTTCATGGGCGAACGAGGGATGAGAAGGATGGGAGCAAATTCCGAGCAGACTGGAAAGCCATCAAGGCTGTAAAGGATGCAGTCAGAATCCCAGTTCTTGCGAACGGGAACATAAGGCATATGGATGATGTTAAAGACTGTTTGGAAGAGACTGGTGTAGAAGGGGTGCTTTCTGCGGAGACTCTGCTTGAAAATCCAGCTCTCTTTGCTGGATTTCGTACGGCTGAATGGGTGTCTGGCTGCGAAGGAGCCTTTGTAGATGGGAAATTAGACCAGGCAGATCTGTTAATCGAGTATTTGAAGCTTTGCGAAAAGTACCCTGTGCCGTGGAGAATAATACGCTCCCATGTTCATAAATTGTTGGGAGATTGGTTCAGCCTTCAGCCCCACATCAGGGAAGATTTTAATAAACAATATAAACTGACATTTGAGTTTCTTTATGACATGGTGGATCGACTTAGAGATACTGGTACAAGAATTCCACTTTATCTCAAAGATACACAAATGGAACCTATTGAAAGTTTACACAGATCAGTACAGCTATCTTCAAATGAACATTTAGAGGTTCAAAGTTAAACCAGAACGTTATTGAAATATAGTCTGCGAGCGGAAGACACGGCAAAGCCAGCATAGCATGGCTACACATATAATTTATTTACAATTTTGTAACAATTAGAAATCAGATTGGTTCAAATCACTAATTTCTTGTGTTGTATTTGACTTCATTCTTATGGCAATTGCCTATTGGCAGTGGTGTTGTACACATAACTGTTAAAATGTAGATTCTTTTGCTGAGTTCACATCTTTGAATCAACATTTCATAGCTTGGATTGGTGTATGTTTTTGACCACTTTAATATTTGATAACATGTCTGCCTATTGGAATTGGATGGGCGTTGCTTGTTCTAATTTGTTTGTCTTAACCTTTACATCAAGTGATATGTTGAAGTAGAGTGAAGCTAAATAATTTTATTTTGGATTGGATAATAATAATATCATGACAGTGTGGATACCCCAAGTCTAGTCTTGAATCCAAATGTGTTAAATACTAATATTTTAAGATTGGACTTTTCTTTGACTTAAACATTATTCTTAGAAGATTTAGACATACAAGCAGGAGCTTACTAACAAAATGCTTAACTTAATTCATTAGAAAGAGAGAGTCACTCATAGACGACTCTTTCGAACTTCTTGAGTCCATTTGTCCTCATATGTATCCAATTAGTCCATTTGTCCTCATATGTATCCAACGGCTCTACCGCAGTATCGAAGTTTGTCTGTGCGCATAATAGTGGAAAATGGTATAAGCAACGGGAAAAATAAGTAAAAACGAATGATACCAATTTGGACTAACCTCATGAAAATATGCTACACTGACTCTATATTTTGAGTTGTTGTTTATCATCCGATGCAATGTTGACTCGTACAAACCGTTGGAGTATATCTGCAGTTATATATCTTCCAAAGTTACTTAAATGATCACCTAATCTCAGGGAGTAGTATTCAAGTTTAAGATACTTAAGCATTTTCCCAATGTTGCACACAAATTTTCCAGGAATAGGAGGTGCAAATATCTATTCGCCAGATTGGTTTCTTACCTTCAACAATTTTAGAGCATAAACATGGTTTAAGCAAATAGAAATAAAAGATTTGTATTAGACACATATCAGAATTTTTTCTAAACATAACTTGGTACTTTAAAAAATTGTCTCAACTAACCATAATAAAAGAGAAGAACTCCTGCTAAAATTGCCATCAAGACAATAGAAGTGAAATAGAGAAATGCATGCAACAAATGATTGAGTAAAAGTATCTATTAAACAAAAGGACTAATATATTGCAAACCTGGAGTGCATTTATATCTTCATTTTGGTTCAACGATATCAATAAATCTGTTGAGTAGCAAATAAAATCATTAACAAGGACTAAAAATATATTCTAAACTTATCATAATGTAAATGTTATATGTACCATAATCCGTGTGAGCTCCACTGGATATGTTTTGATTGAAAGATATAGAGAAGAAAAGGGAGCAAAAACAAAAAGAGTTAAATAAAGCAAACATTTAAGAGATTCAGGTCATGGATTGATTTCATTACTATCCAATGTCATTTACAGTGGATACAGCAGGGTAACCAATCTTACGCACTATCCAAAATGGATCACCAGCTCTATGACCTTCAAACTCATTCACAATCCAAACATTTAAACAGTAGACCCATTGCTCCATAAAGATTAACCTCATTGATAAATACATTGAAGATAATTATCTCATAATTCTAAAACTAATGTGATTTTTTTCCCAAAATCAACCCTCATTGTTACAAAATGAGTAAAAATGGAAGGTTTCTGAAAAATTTCATTCATTGATTGAACAGAAAAACTACAAATGAGGAAATTATATATATAGGATGAAATGTGAATACCTATTCTTTAACATTCCTTCACAAACTCAACTAACTATAACAAATAAAAAACTAACTTATAACTTACTCATGAATCATAAAGAAAAAATGTTTCAAACTAACTGCTTATCTAATACTCATTTACAGAAAATGGACTAAACAAAAGTGTAAAATCACAAAGTTAAAGGAAAAATATAGATGGAAAAACTACCACATAAAAGAAGCCTGTATCAGTACAAGCCTTATCCAATTGTGTAACAACATCTAATACAGTAGGGTCCTCAGCCATTTTTGGGTCATCTGATTTGGCTAAAAGAGGACTAATATCTGCATAATTATTGGACAGAAACCAATACACAAAAGACATTGATGGAATACTTTATGAAATTAAAGGGAATTATTTATGATGATGAAAAGAGTGAAAGAGTTTACCAATTATGGGGATGGAGCTAAAGTCAGCAGCCATGGATGGTTGTGTTGTTGTGATTAGATTATTAACTATATGTGGATTTTATAGAAGCTATCAAAATGTGGAGGAGGCTTTATTGATCGATGAATATTACATGTTTATGTTTATATTGTGCAACTAGTAGTACTACTAGCAGTGACAGTTAGTACATTAAAACTGCAACTATGAGACCGAGCCCGACTTTTATGCCTGCATGGGCCAAACTGTATATGTATTTTTATATAGAAACAATTCCCGGGATATAAAATTAATTTGGTGACTCGAGTCGATAGAGTGGATGAGTTAAAGAGCAGAGATATAAAAAGATTATGAAATCATTTCTCAGCTTCAACATAATTTTAATAATAATAATATTAATATAATATGAAATTGAACCATATATAAAGAAAAATAAATATATAATATAGTTTTTTTTTCTCTAACTATTTATTCCAAGAGAAAATGACTGATGATAATTAAAACTTTGTCAAAATATAAGTAAAAGGCTATCAAAAATTATTTTAATTAGAATTCTCCAAAACTATTTATTCTTAATTAAACTATATTAAATCAATCATATAATATAATACGAGTTATATATATAGTAATAAAAAAATAAAAGAGGTTCTTTTATTTGTTAGTAGACAAGGTAATAAATATATACTGTAAAAAGTTCAGACACATCATTTGATGTCCAACATAATTATATTGATATTTATCAGTTGAATTATGACTTAATGACAACAAAATAGATTCTTTATAAAATACTAATAATAAATATCTAGGCTTTAGTGTTGAATGAATTTTAAAGACTTCCCTACTTTTATTGGGCACCATCCTTTCATCCAAAAAAATTTTCAGCAAAAAAATAAACACATATATATCTAAGCTTTAATTTTTTGAATAATACATAAAATTATTATTATTATTATTAAATTTAATAACAGTTTTGATTTTTTTATTTTTATAAATTCTTTATTTCGATTAAAAATAAAAATGTGATGTATTTTAAATCACGTAATATATAATACGATGATATTTAAGGATTAATATGCATAAAATTACAATAAACCACTTCAAAAACTTTAATTTCAACTTAAAAAAAAATCATTTTTAAAATTAAATTAATAATATATAAATAATTAATTCAACTAAAGAATTATATTTAATAAATAAAAAAAAAGAGAATGTAATTTTTAAGCTGAGATAATGTTGGGGGATTATAATTATTTTTGAAATGCGTTTATAAATACTAGTTGTGTGGCAGAAGCAGAAGTGTACACCGGGGTTATATCTCGGTGTAACGGTACACCTCTATTAGTATGTGTTAGTAATCTACAAATTACGGTGTGACTAATGACTCCTCCTTGTTGGATTAAGGACTCATCTGCTTGTCATCTTTTTCGCACCAGCAAGGGGCACAACCGTAATCATTCCTGCACGAAACTTTTGAAGAGCTTGCCGACTACATGCTCTCCGTATACGGCTCTTTCTAACTTTTTGTCGCCATTTGTCCTCGTTAGGCTGGTATTTTAGTATAAACCGATGGAACAAATACTCTCTTAAAGCATTGAATTCTGTGGTCCCACTAATTTCCTTACTCAACGGCTTCGGTGTCAACGTTGTGATTATTGAATTGACAATCGGATATTTTCAAAAAAATTGCATCATTAGCCTTTGAATTCGTAGATTTGGGATACACTCTCGATGAGACCGGCAATAAACTCTTCCTTTATCTCCAAAACAACAACTAAAGTCGATGTAACTGAATTTTTGTGTGTTTGATTCACCATTCTCTATTCTCTTTCTTTGTGTGCTACAACATATCCTTCATTTTTTACTGAAACCGAATCAACCTTCGTTATCTTCAACATCCGAATAATCAAAATATAAAGAAATCATATATATGGTTCAAGTAGTTGTAGAATGAATTGAAGGTTCTTGCGGTGATTTAGGAAGCGGTAGCAGTTGAAAATTTTTATTTTCCATCTTGATCTTTTCCATATATGACAAAGAATGTGGTAAGCCATCAGGAAAAATGGTGAATCAAAGATGACATAAAAAACCAGTTGAAGTTGTCTATGTGATAGCCATGAGAGAAGCAGAAACTAGTGGTGGGAATACAGACTTTCCTAGGTCGGAGTTAGCCTACTTTGTGAAAAAATTCAAGGTCGGTCCTAGGTTTATATTTTTTATACAAACTTTGTTATCCTATTTAAAAATTTATTTTATTTTAATATTTTTAAATAGATGAATAGTTAATATGACAATCAAATTGAGTTTTATTTTGATATTTAACATCACATTTTAAAAAACATGACTTTATATACATTAGACTTAAATTATATTTTATAATAATACATTTAAATATGTTAAAAATTAAATAAAGTTAATATACGTAAATTACTAAAAATTGAATATATAATAAAAAATCCAAATTTAATATAATAATTAATGTAGTAAAAAAATATTATTTATATTTATTTAACTGTAGGCCCCGTCAGTCGATCTGACATGTTCTCATCCATAATCCCAATTAAGACGATGATACCCTATCAAAAATAAAAAAATATAAGGCTAGAGAGAGAAAAAGAAAAAACGAACTCAATTTAAAAAATTTAAAATAAAATCATATTTAATAAAAAAATGATAAAATGATAGTTCTGTTTAAATTGATATGTGAATATTAACCTTCTAATAACTTCTCTAATTAACTCTAATTATAACTAACTAACTAGTATCTAACTATTGTTATTCTTAACACTTCCTTCCATACTTTTTTGTTAGAGAAAAACAAATCAGTTCTTACTTTAACTTAAATAAAATAAGTCTCCGAAATCTCAAATCTAAACCACCAGTCACGTCCTCACATAATTTTTTGAATAAATTTGACACAATTATTAATAACAGTAGTTGATTATTGTTGATGTTGTTTATCATGTGTTATACTTCCGCCAGCCTCGAGTATTTTTTCAGATTCTGTTCATAAATCACATGTGACAATTTTTCATTCTAATAGTTGCCCCAATTAAATGGAAAGAATGTTTAAAAATAGGGAAAATCATGGGTCACCTATACACCTTATAGACATCTTGACCGAGAAAGAAACAGAGGAAGTGATATGATAATTTAATAATGTGATAGAAAATATAGAAAAATAAGAAGTGTCCATATATAAGTTTTCTAAAAATGGAAGAGTTACCACGTAAAAGAAGCCTACCTCACTACAAGCTTTATCCAACTGTGTAACAACATCAAGTACAGCAAGGTCCTCGCCCATTTTTTGGTCATCTGATTTGGATAAAAGAGGACTAATATCTGAATATTTAATAATTGGACAGAACTTAATGATGATTATATTATCCATTAAGAGCATTGAATATTTAGTTATGACAATAGAAACTTTTTCAAGAGAATCCAATATAACATGCTTTAATTAATTCTAGTGATAATATAATAACCCAAGGTATGTATATCATATATAATGACGAGGACAAAATCATAGAAACTAAATCCATCGCGAGTATAAAAGGCTCATGATTGAATCTCTAAGACCTAACATTCCTCTATAAAAAAATTAAAAACAGTTATTTATGATGGCAAAAAGTGTGAAAGAGTTTATCAATTATGGGGATGGAGGTAAAGTTAGGGTGGACAAAATTCAATTTTGAATTAGAACTATTTAAAAATTGAATCGAACTGATTTTAATTTAAAAAATCGAATCGAATTACTTTTGAATCGATTCAAACTGATTTAACTTAATTTTTTTTTATTCCTATAGATCAAATTTTACATAATTACCCTTAATTACTTTTAAAAAATAATTTTCATTCTAGTTTTTTCGAACTAAAATCGATTCGGTTTTTTTGAATTAAAAATCAGTTTAGTTCGATTTTTCAAACTGAAAACCGATTTGGTTCGGTTTCAATTTGAAAAAATCAATCCAAAAAATAATTTGATTCTCAATTTTCATAATTCAGTTCGGTGCAGTTTTACTATTTAGTTCAATTTTTGGTGTTTTTGAAAACCCCTAATTAAATTCTCCAGCCATGGATGGTTGTGTCGATTAGATTATTTATTATTTGTGAGTGGATTATATAGAAGCTAACTAAATGTTGAGGAGGCTTTAAAATTGTGTATGTTATTTTTTTTTAATTTTTTTTTTAATTTTTTTTATTGATTGATTAACGTAACATTGTGGGTGGCATGTCACTTCACTACACAAAGTATAATTGTACATGGATAACAAAATAGTTTCATCTTGTGTAAAATCTAAGACTAAAAATAGTTTATAAATAACGCATACACTTCTTTATTTATGGAAGTGCCTTCTTACAAAGATAGATTTTAAAGTTCACATAAGACTCAAAAAAGACCATAATACAAACTTGAGGTTTGAATGACAATCACAACAAAAACAAACATTTTTATTATATATTTCTGTACCGCAACTAGTACTACTCCTAGGTAGTTAGACTTCACACATTAAACTGCAATTATTAGATCATATATTATGTGTATTAGATCGTATATTATGTGTCTGCAATGTAAATGACATTTTTCTTATCGCATTTTTCAATATACTACCTCTATTTTAAATAGATTTTAGAGTGAAAATTCATCGTGAATGGTTTTTGAAAAAATTGTAATTTAATCTCAGATTTGATCTTCTCTATTCTCTATTTCTCTCATGGATTCTTTTTGCTATTCACTTTATTCACATCGTATGAGTTGGAGGAAATTGATATGGTAGGGAATTAAGGAGTGCTTGATTTAAAGCAAAATTTGTTTTAGTTAGTGGTTTTCGTTGTACTGACTGTTTATAAAGTTCCATTTCATGTGTATTTGGGAGATGTGAATGATCCATGAAATTAAAGTGTGACACATTTGGTGGTTAATTAGGTTTTCTAAGCATGTACTCAAGAGTTTGATCTTGAATGCGTGTAGAAAAATATTTACAGAGAGATGTTGTTCTCTAAACTCGGTCTTTATACTTTGAGGGACTAGTCTTGACTAGAGGATACTCCCTCTAATGTAGTAGTATTTGAATTGACTACAAATTTTAACGATATCCAATTGACAACATTGGGATATCCTCAATGTACATAAAAAGTTCTATACATTGAAAGCAATGTTTAAAAATCAGACCTGAGAGTGAATCAATGAGACTTTCAGATCATGGTTCAATTAGTTCGACGGGTTGAACCGTAAATGAACTGGATAATTAATAAATAAATAATTACAACTCTAATATGCTAGACAAACAAAAATGAAAAACAAAAACAAAATGAAGACAAACCTCAGTGTTTTGGTTTTCATATGCTGAAGCTTATAAAATAAATGAACACAAACAAAATGAACATGAGATTTCAACTAGACATTAACACGAACATGTGTAGTGCGTGAGAAATGAAACGTAAAAAAAAACAAATTAAAGTCAACCTACGATGCTGGATTCCACGGAAGTGGAATTAGAGGAATTTGAATCGTTGCAGTGGTTTGTGCTTCCGGGATTTCTGTTTGAACCTCATCCGATTTCTTATCACATCATAATACCTCTTATAATTTTTTCTTGGTATACTCATTAATCTTCAATATCAGTCAATTAACAGATTGTAGATTATAGTAATAGTGTGAGAGAAAACGTTGCAGTTAAGAATAACACCGACAGTTTCAAGGATAAAAACCCTTGAAAGTCTATTTTTGATATAAGAATTTGAGTAATTAGGCTGTAGTTAGTTTAGGAATTAAGAATTAAGTAGGTTGTTTGTTTGTTACTACTCTAAAATGAAATATAAGTAGAAATATAATAAACTTTTCAGTTAACAATTTTACTTATATGTCGAGATAATATTTTTCTGTTGGGATAATCTGAATTAATATTTTTGCTTATATTGGATGATATTATGTTACAGTGTGGAAACTCCAGGTCTAGTGTTGAAACTGAAACAAAGCATATATTTTAAGAATGGGAGACCTTGATAGAAAACACTTACTTTGACTTGACATTAATTTTAGTATATCTAGACATGATAGCAAGAGCTTACCAAAAGATGCTAAACTTATTATTTCACTACAAAGAGAAAAACAGTCACTCCTGTATGAAATTACTGAGGACCTTGCTGACTAGATGCTCGCCGTAGACGGCTCTTTTAAACTTCTTGTGGCCATTTGTCCTTGTTTTATATGTATCCAATGGCTCTACTGCAGTATCAAAGTTTGTCTGTGCATGCAACAGAGTAAAATGATATCAGCAATGGAAAAAAAGTGGAAACCAACAATATAAATTTGGACTAACCTCGTAAAAATATGCTACGCTGACTCTATATTTTGTGTTGTTGTTTATCACCCGATGCAATGTTGACTCGTACAAACCGTTGGAGTATATCTGCAGTTATATATCTTCCAAAGTTAATCAAATGATCACCAAATCTCAGGTAGTATTCACGAGTACAAAATACCTTAAGCATGTCGCCAATGTTGCATACAAAGGCTCCAGGAATTGGAGGTGCGGATATCCATTCTCCAGAGAGGTTTCTTACCTTCAACAATTTCACAACATAAATTTTGTTGACTTAAACAGATATAAAATATTTGAATGGGACACAGATCAAAATTTTCTTAACAGAACTTAGTGCTTTTAAGAAATTGTCTCAACTAGAACTAGCCATAATAGAATAGAAGAACTGTTGTTAAATTGAAGTCAAGACAGTTTCAGTGAGAATATCAATAAATGCATGCAACAAATGACTGAGTAAAAGTATCTTTTAAATAGAAACCAAGAATATATTGCAAACCTGAAGTGCGGTTATATTTTCATCTTGGTTCAATAATGTCAATAAACCTGTTACGAAGCATTTAAAATCATTAACAAGGACTAAAATTATAATATAGACTTTTATCATAAAGTAAAGTTTTAGATTTATGTACCATAATCTGTGTGAGCTCCACTGGATTGTTTTGATTGAAAGATATAGAGAAGAAAAAGGAACAAAAAGAAAAAGACATAAAAATGTAAGGTCTAACAAAAAGAGAAAAATAAGAAAACATTTGAGAGATTCAGGTAGTGGATTGAATTCATTACCATCCAATGTCATTCTTAGTAGATACAGCAGGGTAACCAATTATACGCATTACCCAAAATGGATCACCAGCTCTATGACCTTCAAATTCATATGGAGATCCGCCTAATGCTAAAGCAATTCCGCACATAATTTTCCTTGCAAGATCTGCTCTAACCAAAAGAGCAACCTAAGATAAAGAACTTTAGTTTAGGTGGCGAAAAAGGTAAATAGAGTAGGAGAAAACATGCCTTTGCAAAGAATAATATATTCCTCCATAAGAACTTTCATTTTTGGAGGATATTCTGGCCTGCATAATGATGATAGAAGGTTGAAATACACACATTAGCTCCAAAAGTCATAAACATTTAGAGTTACGAGTTTTATTCCTTCCAATTCCCACTCCCATGTTTAAGTGTAATTAGTCAAACCTAGGAATAAAGGCACTAATAAATTGAAAAACCTATCTCCTCATACCACTGATTGCATCCTTCCATAACTTTGCCAAGATCTCCGTACATGCCCTTAGTCACTTCCCTATAGCACTGTAAAGAAATATTGGTGAAACAATGTAAGAAGTTGCTAGAACAACAACTCAGTCTTAAAAGATTAAAGAAAATGAAATCACAAAATAGGAACACAAGTTTACGAAGTTCGACTCCACCCACTTACCATTGTCTATGAGCCATACTCAACATAAGTTATGGCCACTATCAGGAAAAAATATATTAGTTATACTATTTTTAAAGTATACTTGGGTTATCCTAGTGTCAACAATAACAGTATATCTATTATATAAGAACACACTAGAGACATGGGCACCTGATTTTATGTCAAAAAACAATTAAGACTTACATCAATAGCTTCATGCATGTCAGGTACACCTTGAGTTACATTTTCTCCAATCTTCTCATATCCTCTGCATAAGAAATTAGGCTGGAATATTATATAAACTGATGGAATAAGTATTGTAGTGAAACTTATATACAAATTTCAGATGCAAAGACGAATGCAACCAAGAAAACCTGAAACCGTTCGCCGGAGTCATTTTGATTTTCGCCTTTTCTTCATACGGAAGTTCAAAGAACTGGCGTGTTACGTCTCTAACTTCTTTGAGAAGACTTTCAGGAATACCGTGGCCTTTCTGTCAATTAAGGGCCACAAGGATTGAAATTAATCTTAAACGAAAAATGGTCTAACGGCCATGATAAAAGATGACAAAACAAAAGAGAAAACAACAAAGGAAAATTTTGCATTGGATTGTCGTGAAAACGTAACAATTAATGGACTAATTAAGTTGGGGTCAAATTGGAGATGAAAAAAAAAATGGATTAGTACCCTGCACAATCTTACAAATAAACTGATAGATGAAATTTTCACCCTTAGAAAATGGCAGAGCACTTATCAATTTTCTTGAGTTGAATCAAAAGAGTGTTCATGGCAATGGTTTGGCTAAAATTTCCATAAAAATAACTTATCAAATTAACAAAATATGTGAACTCAAAGCCTAATTCATTTTAATTTACTATGAGAGTATTAGTCATAGTAAAGAGATCTATTTTCTTTAGGTTTTGGAGAATCAACACTGAACTTGTACTTAAAAGATGGCGAAGGGGTCGTCGGATGAAGTTTTGAACAATTTATCAGCGTTAGTTCATAGTAAATCACATGTAACACTTTTTCCACGCTCATAGTTTCCCAATTAAAAGGAAAGAATGTTAAAAGATGAAAGAATTACCACATAAAAGAAGCCTGCCTCGGTACAAGCCTTATCCAATTGTGTGACAACATCAAGTACACTAGGGTCCTCACCCATTTTTGGGTCATCTGATTTGGCTATAAGGGGACTAATATCTGTATCATTATTGGACAGAAGGCACTGAATACTTAGCAAGATAGTAAAAAAAAATCCTCAAGAGAATCCAATTATAACATGCTTTAATTAATTCTAGTAATAACCAAGGTATATCAATATCATATATGTTTAGAACAAAATGATAGTAACTAAAATCATCGATGAGTGCAAGAGATTCACACACACAAAGGATGGTGTAAAATCATAGATTTTTGTGTTATGGAATTCATTCTTAGTCGGGAAACTAATATCAAAATAAGGAGAATTATGATAATGAAAAGTGGGAAGGAAGGAACTTACCAATTATTGGGATGGAGCTAAAGTCTGCAGACATGGATCGTTGTGATTAAATTATTATTATTTTATTTGTGAATGGATTCTGTAGAAGCTAACTAAATGTGGAGTAGCCTTTAAAAGGGAAACCAGAATTCTGTTTGTTTAACATCATAACATTATTGTTTTCTTTTTTTAGAAAAAAAAAAACTTTTCAACTAGTTCATTGGTGAAGCTGTGATGAAGCTGTGAGTTGAACAATAATTTTATAATTTAATAATAATAAATTTATAATTATTTTTATTAATTTATTATTGTTATTATTAATATATGACTGTTGGTTTTTTTTAATTTATTAATAATAATAATTTTATGATTATAACTTTTATTATTAATTTATTACTGTTAGTTTTTTATATTTCTGATATTGTTATAAAAATTTAAGTTTATATCTATTTTAAATTAAAATAATATATAATAATATTAATTGAAATATTTAAATTAATATTTAAGTTATAATAAAATTAA
>JBBPBS010000007.1:2726722-2773499 GCA_037974835.1 Cicer judaicum | reverse complement strand
TTTAAAAACTATATTAGGTTCACAATTTTTATTTATACATTAATATTTAATTTTATTATAACTTAAAATATTAATTTAAATATTAATATTATTTTAATTTTAATAATTGAACTTTGATTTTTACAATAATAATAAAAATTAAAAAAAAAATAGTTAACGTCATAACTTAATAAACAAAAGATAACGGTTAAAAAATTATTATTATTATTATTATTAATAAATTAAAAAGAAGTTAACATTCATTAATTAATAAAAAAAATTAATTGTCATAAATTTATTATTAATAATAAATTAATAAAAAATATAACAGTTATAAATTTATTATTATTAAATTATAAAAGTATTAAAAGTATTGTTACTTTTCGACTTACCATATCAACGGACAAATGTATTTGACAACCATAGTTAGTATGCATGGCAACGGGGGTGGGGGAAAAGGAGAATTTTGTCTCTCCACCCCCGATACGCCTCCATTTTATAATGGATGTAAAATTTAAGTTTCATCTCCGTCCAAAATTGTATTGGGTTTTTCCACCCGCATACAAATTCATTTATATATATAAAAAAATTATAAATTTAAAAATTATATTTATTATAATTAATATAATAAAATATTTTTTATTAGACAATAATAAAATTAAAAAATATTTTTTTATAAAAATAAAACTATAATTTTTAATATTTAAAATAATATTAAATATATATATATATAATTTAAAAATTATAATAATATTATTTATGAAATATGCATAAATCCCCATTTGCACCTATATTCAATTAAGACGGGATTTCTTCATTCAAAAATCAGTAGAATTTAGATAGATACCTGCAAGTGCAGGTTACATTGTTGGTTGTATCTGATCTCTCTCCTCTAAATATATATAATAATAATCAGGATAAAAACAAATCGTTACGTCTTTGTATACTGCAACTAGTACTACTACTTGCTAAAACGGCAATTATTATGTGGTCCTTTATTATGTGCCTACAACATAAATGACTTTTTTCTTTTTGCAATATACTACCTCTATTTTTAAAAAGGAATTTAGAGTGAAGACCAGTTGTCCTTTTTGGCTAAAAAATATTTGAAATCTGGTCCTATGATATGTTAAATTGAAATTTGCAATTATATATGAGTTTATGTGGTTTTTATAGCATCTCACTAATAAAAAAAAATATAAATTTTAAAGTAATAAAAAACAGAAGTCAGATTTTAAGGTATCGATTCAAGAACGTCAATTTTATAAGTTTATTAATTATTTGTCTCAGTTTATTTGTTTCATTTTATATTTTAGAGGAAGCCTCAACTAAAATAACTTTTAAAATTTTGTGAACTAAGTGGTATTTATAGACTCACTTTCAAATTTATCTTATTTTTTTAAATTCAAACAAATTTTGTTCTCAAAATATTTTTTGATTAAAAAAATGATTTAATCACTTTTTGATGATAAAAAAAAAATAGATTTTTTTTCAATATTTTATTGAAAAAATAATTTTCTAAACTTTTTTAAAAAATCTAAATTGATAAAATATTAAATCATAAATCCCTGATTTAAATCCAGAAAAAATAATAAAATAATTGTTCCAAACTTTAAAAAATTATTTCAATAAAAGATAATATTAAGTATCATAATAACGAAGTTTTTAAAATGAATATTAGACTTTTATAATTCTAGAATTTAATTGTATGCACAATTTATACATACTTCCATTCTTTCAATATGTTGTAACACTTTGTTACAAGGAAGAAGCAAAGATTCCTTCTATAAAAGAAACAGACATATTAAGCTAATAATGTCAGCGGCACGTGTCATCCTTACAATTTTTTTTAAATAAGTAATTTTTATAAACATTTATTTTTTTCTTTTATTTTTCATAATTTGATATTTGTAAGACTCTATTATTTATGGTTTTGTTTTTTCGTCTTTTTGTTTTTTCATCTTATTGAAAAGTTTATTGATTCAGATTTATATATTAGTTTTGAGTATGTGTAAATTTAAATATTAAATTTTTTATTTTGTTATTAATTTGAATATTGTGACTATGTTTACAAATTTTTTCACTTATAATTTTAACAACTTTAAATGATATTGTCTTCGATCAGTTAATTTTTATCAATTTAAAATAAATAAAAGTTATTTTTTATTTTTAAATATGGTGTGCAATAAAACAATATACATTTACCAATTGATTTAGAATTTAAAGAAAAAAAACAATTTCATTTTATTGAGTAAAAACTAAATACACATTTTACTATATTAATTTCTAAAATATTTCTATATATATTTATTTGGAGATGTCATTGGTGCATCTGTAAACGTCTTACTCCAACGATAATATTAGTTAAATATTTTAATATAAGTTCCATCTTTTAAAAAATTTAAGTTTATTTTTAAATTGCAAAATATAATGAGTCCATTTTGTCATTTCTAATGTAAGATTTTGAACGTGAACGAAAATTATATTCCTTGCATTTAAGCCGTAACAATAAGAAATATTGAGAAAAATTCAAGCTTTTATATTGGCTAGAGTTAATTCATAATTAGATTTAAATGTATTTTTAATCTTTTATTTTTTAAAACAATTTTTTTATTTTTAAATTTAGTTCTTTGATCTTTATCAAAAAAATTAGATTTTTTTTATATTCCACAAAAATGATAGTGTGACACTCTCGTTGAGAAAATATTTAGATGAAATTTGTGAATTGGATAATATATTTTCTCTATCATTACAGTTGGTAATTAATTTTATTTAAATATTAAAAATAAATTTGTTTTATTTATATTTAAAGTATTAAAAATTAAAATATTTAAATATTTAAATAAAATGTTTAATATTTATTTACCTTTTTTAATCATTTAAAATATTTATATAAAATATTTAAAACTTATTTGCTGTCCAACAATAATTTAATTCTTTTTGAAAATATTTAAAACTTTATTTATTTTATTTTTATTATTATAATATATAAATATAATAAATAATAAAATCAATTACAACAATAATGACATGAAAAATATTTTATCCAATTCACAATATCATATAAGTGACATGTCATTAATAAGAATAATACATTATAAAAACGGTGGGACCAAAAAATCCTAAAAATTATTTTGAACAAAATTGGAGAACAAAAAATGACAGATAAATTTAGATTTTATAACGCCCAAAAATCATATCATTATACAAGATTTCTTTTACTTTTTTTTTATATATAATTTTGTGTGAAATTGAGGTAAATCTAAAATTTAATATACAAATATTCCCTCTAGTCTTTAATATTTTTTCTTATATTTTAGACGGGAGGAGGGTGTATTAGAATTTATTTTAAATTTATTAATTTGATAATGGATCTCTCATATTATATTCGAACTAAATCCCAATTGGTTTGAATACTTAAATATCTGATTGACTAGATATTAATCCTAATTAAAGTTTTTGAAGTCTAAACAATTGTGGATTTGACTAGATATTAATCCTAATTAAAGTTTTTGAAGTCTAAACAATCGTGGATTTACAAGTAAATTTTTTGTTGTTGAATTAGAAAGAAAAAAATGCTCAACTTAGGCCAATTTTTTTTCTTATTACCCAATTGGCCATTGTCAAAGAGGCTAAACCTCGAACAATAGATGAAGTTGATTTCTAAGGCACCATTGGTTCAATTTAATTCATCTATGAAGCAAGTTCACTTAAAGTTGCACTTGAAGCAACTTCCTTCCAACTCCAAGCCACCTTAGCTGTGGTTGTGGATTGGCGGATTTAGATAGTATTGTTGAACGAATGTCTGTAATATTATTTTATAAATCTTAACATAAAATTTGTGGCTTCAGTAGTAATTTTAGAGAATATTTGAACTCGCTACTATCAGATTATAAAATAGATTATATTAGCATTGTACTACTACAATGTTTAGTTAATATTACAAAACAGATATAATATATACAAATACACTGGTTATGATGTGTATTTAATATACTTAACTATTAAAAAATAGATAATTTGGGATCCCATGACTCCTATGGTGTATTTAATATACCTATCTATTAAAAAGAAAATACCTTAGGAGAATACTAATGAGTGTTTTTTGTGTACTGTTTAAGAAACTATAAGGTAATCATGTTTGTTATGACAAATGTATAACTTGATAAATTTTTATTTTATTGGTTTCTTATTCCATACCCTTAAGACACTGATATTAATGCAATTTTTTTTAAAGATGAGATGTGACCTTCCAACTAACTTGTATCTTTTTGTCTTAATGAAGCACCACAAACCCAAGCTAACCCAAATTTGAAAGCTTGAATTCATTGAATTGAACAAATTACAATTTTCAGAACCATCAAAATGAAAAGAAAAAAAAAACAAAGAATTATTGATTTTTTACAAAGCTGCAACCAAGAAGCCATCAAAACATAAATGGAGAGTAATGGATGATAAATACCCACAAAACCAATAAGGGTAACAACTGAATGAAAGATGAACAAAACAATTGGTGACTAAGACAATTATGAGAAATCTGAATGAAAGATGAGAGTAATCTATGTACCACATATATCGACACAAACACCAGATATTATATTGACCCTGACATGTCGGCAGTAATAATTTGAGAAAATATATTGTTCAAATGTAGAATCAGATGTGTCGATGTCCATGCCGCAAAGAGAGGGAATAACAAATCAAGTGGATGAAGAAGAAGACCCTTTACAATATTGAACACTATTTTCATTCATCCTCTCCAACACATAATGTCCCAAACTCTCACTTTCTTCCAACAAATTCTCTTTACACAAAAACTCATTACCACAAACCTGTTGCACTTCACCATAAAAATCATGCAAAAAAACATGAGTCTTAGGATTCCCACCTTTCTTACTTCTAGCCAACACCCCGGCCGTGAAAATCGCTGACATTCTCCCCGGTGCTTCCGGCCAATCCCCCCGTGGCCCATCAACCAATATAACATCCCAATCAACCTCGTACACATGGTTTGGAAGATCATTGATTCCAAGTTTACAATCCGAAAACAAAAGATTCTGAACTGGTTTACATTCATTAGCTACATGTTCTTTAGCTGAAGCTATTAACTCTTTCATTTCACTTCTTTTTGTTGTGTATGTAACATCATAAGCATCAATTTCAGGGTGTTTTTCTTCTATGTATGCAGCGTAGTAACGGTTTTCATCGATGAAAACCGTTTTTCCGTTGTGATTAAGTGCTTTCCATAAAAGGGTCTCTGGTGTGAGACCAAATATGAGTAAATTGCATGGTGATGAACATTTTCGAAGCACGTCGGAGATTGGTTTGAGATCTGAGTATGTCATGTGGTATGTGTCGTTTGATTTTGAAGCATAGTGGAGAAGAGTGTTGATTACTGTTGATGGTAATGGTGAAGAAGAAACAGGGGTGGAAATAACAGAGGAAATTGATGTGTTTGTGTTGTTGAAGGTTGAATTTTCTCTTGTGTAAATGAGTGTTGCAAGAAAAGCTAATGTGAGAATTGAAATTAATGCCAGAAGCCATAATCGATTTGAGTTTCCTTGTTTTTGGATATAAGGGTGAAGCAGAATGAGTTTTGTGTTGTTGTTTGTGTTCTTCATTTTGGAGAGAATTGAAAAAGAAAAAAAAAAAAAAAAAGATTAATTTTTTTTTTTAGAATTTAGAATCTCTCTCTTTCTCTCCTTTGTGGGTGGAGTGGAAGAGATTCTGAGATGTGAGAGAGAATTTGTGAAATAAGGTTTCATTTTAAAGAAGATAAAAGAGAGAATTGAAGTAATGTGAAGTAAAGGGCAAACAAAAAAATAAAATATTTATTGAGGGTGACTTTACATTATAATGACATTTCTTCAAGACTCAAAAATTAGACATGAAAATAACGTTTTTAATGTTAAATGGGTTAGTTTGTGTTACAGTTGAAATTGTTTTTTTCTTAATGTGGTCGGTATTTTTTGTAAGATTAGAAAAAGAATTCCTAATGTGGATTTTTGTTTGTTTATGAAGGATGGTTAATGTTGAACCAAAAGGGTGGGGGTGGGGTGGGAATAGTAGTAGGGTGGGGTGGTTGAAGAAGGATTAGAGAACATAGCTGGTTGTAGTAGTGACCTAGTAACTAATTACAAGCAAGAAGTCGCTTTTACTTGTTGAATTTAAGATTTTGTTCCTACGTAACCACCCACTAGAATATACTTGGACAAATAGCTACTTCTGAAGGAGACAATGTATCAGAATGAAACCAAGATTAATTAATTAATCAATCTCCTTGTAACACATGTGATTGTCGTGTATGTAGTAGTAGTAGTAGTTGGTAGTGGATAATATGTGGATATATACTAATACTAATAACAACAGAGTATGAGAATTTCAATGTAGTGAAGACAACGGAACAGGGTTGGTTTCCTTTCAACATGGTTGGCACTCATGATAAGTCAAAGCTATGGACTATGATGGATTCCTCTCATGATCTATTCACCTATATATTATTACTATTTACTCTTCACGGTTAATTATCATCTTTCATTTTAAATACTCCATCGTGGAGGGTGCTACACTTCTTTTCAAATATATTAACAAATAACTAGTATAAACAAAATAAAAAGTTATAGTAATTTTTTAAATTATTTTTATCAACAATCATTAAATAAAGTAAACTTTAATGTTTTAAGAATATTTTACACAGTATTAAATATATTTAAATATAAGGTCCTGTAAAAGAAAAGTTAAATATAAGATATAATTGAGAAAAGTAATTAATCATACATTGAAAATAAAATTTATTTTAAAATAATTTTTTTAAAAATGATATTTATTGTACGATAGAGAAAGTAACTAATCAGATCTTCATTGTACATCATTTTTACTTTTTTTTTTAATTCCAATACTTAATAAAAATTAAATTTCTCCAACCAAATATCTATAATAAATTTATGGCAAAAACACATTTATGTTCTTTATCTTATTTAATTATATTAGTTTTTTTTTTTAATTTAGGAGCTTTATCTTATAAAACATGCACAAATTATAATTTTTTTTTCAACAAAAATTGATATATTGTCCACGTAAGATTAAAGTTATTATTATTGAAATTTAGCACCAAGTGTTAGACATTTATAGTTAACTATTGTGTAAATTGAAAAAAATTTGTATAGAAGAGTTTCACATAATGTTAATGTATGTTGGTGAATATATGAAATTTAGAGTGTGTCTTAAGGATATTTAATTTTGTGAACAGAAGTATACACACTCAAACTGATCACCAAACGTGTATCATTGTCGTCCGACTCAATAAAAGTAGTGTATTATTTTTTTGAAATTCAAAAAACTTAATATTTATTTTTAAATGTGTTTTTCTCTTCGTTGTTAACAATTGACACATTTTTTGACTCGATCATCCACTAAAATCTTTCTATTTTGTAGGTTGGTTATTGATTGACTTGCATTGTTTTCATTTAAGTGGTCAAATTGTTTGTGCAATTTTTGCTTCAATACCTTGTGAATTTCCTATATAAATAGAGGACTTTGTTCACTTCATAAATTGCACAAAAACTCAAATCTTTTTTGAGTTTTGATTATTGACTGATTGTATTGTATTTTGTGACTTGATCAAAATTGCTAACGCAATTTTTGCTCCAGTATGTTGTGAATTTCCTTTATAAATAGATAACTCCTTTCAATTCATAAAGTGCACAAAAACCTGAACTTTTTTGGAGTTGTCTCTCTTATATTAATCTTTTTTTATCCTTTTATTGATAAATTGTCTCGTCCTTTTTAGAGTGGTCTTAATACCATACTTTTGAATGGTCGTAATAGTCATATTGAGGGAATAATTCTAGAATGATTTTCTACAATACAATATAATACTAATAAGGTTTGTAATTGAATAGTTTTATCTTGAAGACATCGTTGTTGATAGTCTGCTTACACAATTTTAGACAATGTGGCAAAACATCTTAAAGAAAACAACTGCGTCAGCTTCTCAATCAAATAATATCTTAAATGGCTA
This sequence comes from Cicer judaicum, assembly GCA_037974835.1. Taxonomy (NCBI): domain Eukaryota; kingdom Viridiplantae; phylum Streptophyta; class Magnoliopsida; order Fabales; family Fabaceae; genus Cicer; species Cicer judaicum. The sequence goes on along the minus strand of JBBPBS010000007.1, from coordinate 2,765,500 downwards.
AAAATTGTTTTTTAATCCAAAAACAACATTATATTTTAAGAAAGATATTAAAAAATCTCAAATTGAATATAGATTTGCATAAACCTAAAAAAAATTAATAACTTCGTCATCTTCATCATTGTCAACCAAATCTGACACTTTTCTTTGTGAACAAAAAAAATGTGTTACCCTACTGATCTTCCTCTCTCGAAGACCCTCATTTCTTTGTCTCATTTGAAATTCAAAATTTTAACTACTCTCATCTCAATCATCTCCTTTTGAATTAGAGCACTCACTCCCTCGTATATCAAAATCTCTTAATTTCTCATACATGCAACAAGATTAGAGATATCAAAAGATGAAACGACACCTCCCCCTCTATCACATATAGAGAGACGAGTACGACTAGTCAAACTAACCGTCTAAAATAGAGGAGGAGAGAAACAATACCTCAAGCATGATCAGACTAACTGGATATGCAAAGTAGACTATTTCCAAACAAACAAAAAAAATCTAGTTGAGTGTCTTGCTGGTGGAATTGGAGATATTTAAACAAGATGAAAATATCCATAAGTGAGATTTTGGTTCGTAATAGAAATAGGAATGAGGTAAGGAACAATAGTGCGTTCCAAATCAGAGGGAGAGGGATTAAAACGGGAAAGCAGAGTTGTTGGAGAATTTAAACATGTATATGTGGTGTTACTTGTTTCCCCCCAATGTGTACACAATTGATTCGTTTCTTGGCCTCTAACCAAGTAAAAAGACCATCATACATAACAAATAGGAAATTACTCAACAATAAATATTTAAATTAATGAAGGAAATAACAAAACTCGCCCTAATGTTACATTTATCAGAGCTTAAATCAAAATTATATAAGTAGCCAATTAACCATTGACCTATAAGTTTTTGCTAATAATAAAAAGCTTAATGCATTTTTGATTTCTCATTTTATTTAAAATAAACTTTAAATTTCTTTATTTTTAAAATCGGTTTTTTAGTTTTCTCATTTAATTATTTTTGAAATACTTTTTGATCTTTACCATTTTTTATGATGTGATAATTTCATTAATGATATGACACTTACATATCATTTGATAAAATATTTTTTATGTCATTATTGTTGTTATTAATTTTATTTATATATTAAAAATTAATTAATTTATTTTATTATATATGAAAATATATAAAATTTTATTTTTTAATATTTATTTTATTTTTATATTATAAGATTTAAAATTAATTTATTTTATCTAAAAATAATTTATTTTATTTTATTTTAAATATTTTAATATATAAATAAAATTAATTACAACAAAAATTATATAAAAATTATTTTATTTTTGTCAAAATGCACCTAAGTGTCACGTCGTTAACGAAAGTATTGCATGATAAAAAATAGTGGAAATCAAGCAAAATTCAATATTAATTAATATTAAACCAAAAAATTAACTTTAAAAATAAAAGATTAAAAATTCATTCTGGACAAAATACAAAGACGAAAAATGTATTTAAACTCAACAAATACTAAAGTATAAACTAAGATACGACATGTAAATAACACTTCAGCATCAATATATGCAAGCTCGTTAACTATCTGTACCCAACGGTGTATCGTGCACGAGCAATCACAAAGAAACGTGAATAGTTGATGGATCATATTCACATAAAATATCAAGCATGAAAAACAATAAGCACACACATATCACTATGAATAATGATTGAATTTTTAACTAAAATTTTGTACTTTTTGCATTTTTTTCCGCACATCTTGTGCATTCGTGTTTTTCAATTTATATTGCTTTAGAATTTCAAAAAACAAAAATGCAATATGTTTAATTTAGTTTCTCATGGTAGGGAATAATGATTTCTTATGGAAAAGGAATAAATATATTTTCTTTTATACAACAATCATTTCCCTTTTATCAAAGGCAATAATAATCTTAAAAATTTTAGAAAACGGTGATTTAAAGATGAGTTTTAAACAGGAAAAATATTTCTGTAAAAAAACAAATAAAATAGTTGAGCTGGAGTGTAAGATGAATAATTTTTAAGTGGCCTTTAGAAAAAATAAAGGCCCACGATTGGCAAGGGCTTGTTTTGTAGGGTGTTTTGATGATCCAACAAACGTAGTAAAGCTTAATAAATAGGAAATTGCTTATCCTTACCCTACCGGATTATAAGATTTGGTTCGGTAATTTACAAAAATCACTCATCAGTAACTTAGGTTACACTAATCTAATAGGCACCTTATATATGGAAGAACTTATTCTTCCATCATTCACTGTATTTTCTAAATTAAAATTTGGATGAACCTTCATTTCTCTCAAGTTCAACTCAATCTTATTTTATTATCTTAAATTTACAGTAAAACCTCTTTTTTTTCATCAACTTTTAATCATCAAAAAGTAATTTTTTTAATTTTAGTATTTATATTTATGTTTTTATATATTTTTTACTTTAGTGTTTATGTTTATGTTGTTGTAATTTCAATAGGTAGTCATGGATAAACGTTGTTGTTGTTACGTCAATTGGTTATTGTTATTACAATTGAGTTTATATTTTCTAAGTTGTTATAGTTGTTGTATGTCAAGTGTTAGACATAATACTTTTGATTTGTAATGTATTTGTAAAGAGATATAATTAGTTTATATTGTTGTTGTAGTTTATGTTAGCGATCCATATTGATTTTGTTGTTGTTGTTAAAATATGTTAAAATATTGAATAAGTTGTTGTATGTCAAGTGTTTGATAAAATATTTTGATTTGTAATGAGTTTATAGTGAGGTATAAATAATTTATCTTGTTGTTGAAATGTGACAGAGTATTGATTTTTTGCTTTTTGAAATGGAAGGTGACAGTGATATTACTCGATTTTGACACAATATGGAGACCTAACATGGGTACGTACGCATAAAGTGTCAGGTTAAAGATACAGGTAAACAACGACAGTAGAGGTAAAAGTTCCGGCTCTCAGTTGATGATGAAAATGTATGAGACGATATGTCTGCATCGTTGTCGTTGTCACTATCACCACCTACACCATTTCAAGAACCACCACCACTATATATTTAGGGATTTTTGAGTGAGCTGATAATATGTCTTTGCTACCACATTTTGAGGCCCAGTTGCGGCCCACATATATGTTGGAAGTGTGAGTTTTAATTCTAAATTTATTTAATTATTTAGTCGTAATTGCAATTTCGGTCCATCTATTTTCACTAATTCACGGAATTGGTAACCTCATTTTAAAAATTGACAGTTTCAGTTTCTCTCTTAGATTTTTGAATAAAAATGATAATTTAATATATTTTAAATGATGTGACATACTATTTTATGATATAGAATCATATAGATGCATTGATAATTCATGTCATTAAATAAGTTGCAAAAATAATTTTTTTACGAAGTTTAAAGTTTAATTTTTATAGGGTTTTATTGCGATTTCATAGGGTGTTAATCATTATATATCATTGTATCATATGTCACATTATTTAAAACATGTCACGTCGTTATTTTTTCTTTAAAAAATCAGAAAGAATGACCAAAACTATTAAATTTTAAAATTTGAGAACCAATTTCGTGAATTGGTAAAAATAAGAGGATTGAAACTGCAATTAAATAAATTATTTAATTAATCATCAAAAGACCAACAATTGATCTTTTTTAGGAACGTGTTCCTAAAAATTGTATCAACAATGGTAGAAATACATTTTAGATTCAGGTTCTAGCTTCTACCGTGACTTGGTTTTGGAATTCAATCAAAGTTTCTAACTTAGTTGATCTTGGAAACACAAAGTACAAATTATTAGACGTCATCATGTTGTCCGCATTTGCTAATAGGTGACACAGGGAGACTGATTAATTTCATCATCCTATTGGTGAGATGACAATGACTTTAGAGGATGTGGCATGTCTTTTTCACTTGTTTATCACTAGATATCGCTAGTGAAAGATGAGGGGTTGAGTGGTTGTATAAAATTCTTGGGATCAACTTAAATGATGCGCTGAAAAGAGATTGAAAGAATCAGATGAGCGCATGTTAGATTCTTAACTGAGGAAGTCAAATTTTTTATTCATATGATGATGAGGTGGGGGAATATCACGGGCTTAATGTCATTAGATGTTATATTCTCTATCTCGTGCACATTACCATATTCAGTTATAAAAGTGCAACTTACGTCGATGTTATGTACATTTAGTATTTAAGAGATTTGGGTAATTTTCGAGTGTATGCATGATGTGTTGTTGCTCTTGTTTTCAGTCAGGTATGAGAGGCTAGCAAGCCCAAGACGAAACATTTTGTTGGTTACTTGTCCTTCCTCCAGATAATTAGGAGTTAATTTAATTAAAATATTTTTTTTATATAATATTAGTTAATTTTATTGAAATAATATTTATAATTAATTTCTAATCTATTTTTTTTTCTTCAAGCATAAATCATGCAACATTTTCCAACCTTTTGTCTGTAGAATATGCAAACTGAATACGGTGAGTCTCTTCCACACACATGTATGTTCGTTCTACATCAAGGTAATCCATTAACAAAGACATTCACGGATACACTTGTTTTGTCGAAGGTCCAAGATTATTGGTTTTCTCCTTATGATGACCATCGTCCAACTCGTTCGTTGCAAGAATATGATGGTTCACTAGCTAGATTAGATATGGATATAGGATGAAATATCCTCATTTACATGAGTGTGTGCTTAGACAATTTGAAATATTCAGACCATATCTAGACATCTAGACATATCCGTTACTCCTACAATGAATATACAAGAGGTTGATTAGACATATTTAGATTTTAAATTGCATCTAGTCACTCTATATATACTGAGGTTATTCATGGATAGGAGTTGGAAAACTATAGTTGGATATGTAACTTAGTTTTATAGGGTATTTTGTCCTTTCATGCAACTGTTTGCAAAGGAAAATCCTTTGAGACTTGCAAACTTGGACGTCGTCATATAGTAGAGGTTTGTGTCTAATGTAGTTGACACACTGCAAGTTTGTAGGATGGGTTAAATATCTTGCCCTTAAGGCACATGAGACAACGAATGAGGAAAGTCATGCATATGAATGTGTGTAATAGACCATTGATCATACACATGATGAATTTTTATATCAATAGAGTAAACGAAGTAACATTAAGAATATTTATGTATTAGGGAGTAATTTAGATGTATATTATTTTAATATTTTAATTAATTATAATATTTTATTTAAAGGTATATGATTTTAATTTTGATTAATCTGATATTCTTGTCAAATGCTAATATTTGTATTTTTTGAAATAAATACAATATATTTTCTTGTCAAATGTTGATATTAGCTTACAACTTATATCAATATATTTGAGGAACTTTGAAAATTTATCATACAACTTTTTTAACTTGACAACAACACCAACATATGTATCATTTGAAGAAAATTTCATTACAACGTCCTAACCATAATTATGATGTTCCATAATTATGTTAGTTTAACTTCTATCGTATTCGCATCTATGAGTTTCACAACTTTTACTTTCATATCTAACTTGCATCTAGCCTTTGACATTTTTTAAAATATGACACCGACACAATAAAACAGTAGAGGTTGGAAAAATCTTTGCAACAACATTCATCAATGCGATATCTTTGTCAATCACAATAACCATGTGAATCTTGTTTTCAAACTTCAACAAATTACGACACATCTCTAGGACCCTAGTGAAAATATCCTCATTTTCAAACTTGAGAAAATCAAATCCAACTGAATATGTCATCTTTATTGAAATCACATCAATGATCTCAAATAATAGCATATCATGCTATTTTTTTATAAGTCGAATACATCCACAACACAGTCAGAAAAATGTTAAACAACTTGTCTGATTCATGATGAACCAAAAAAATATTTTGAATTGCAGTTTCAAACTTATCAACTGTTCTATATTTATATACATATTTGTGAGCATCTAACCGTTTCAGCATATGTTGTATTTTTTCATATCGAATCCTTTCTAGTCTTCTTGTATCTTTGACACACATTATAAACTAGTTTTATTTTAGTCACAATTTCATTTTTTGTCTTTCAAAGTCATTAATATATTTTTTTGGTGAGACCATATTTCTTGTCATCTCACCATCAAATTCATTCTCTTCCTCTTTTAAACAACCAACAATGAAATGATCTTCTATATTTTTATACATCTCATAGTTTTATGATCCTCACACAACACTAAGATTTCTTCTTCACTCATCTAATAAATAAATATAAGTATCTTCTTTACTCATCTCTAAAACTCTTTAGGTTCAGCAATCTATATATGTTTTTAGAAGAAAAATACATATCCAAATCCATCAATAGGACGTAGAAAAAACAACTACCATAAATAAAGAAATAAAATTTTGGCACCTTTAGGTAAGGCAAGGCTACTTAAAAGTAAAACTAAGAAAATATTTTCTCAGTGTCCCACACTTTTCTAACATATCCATTTTTACCGTTTTTTACTTTTAATTATATTTATTTTTCTAGGTTTTCAAAATTTTCCCTATTATTTCTCTTGAAGACACAACAAATAGTAAGAAGAAAAAAATTTCCCAAAAAAAATTAATTTGCATTTTCTAGGTACTTTAAAAAAGTTAAATTTTATATGGAAAAAAAAAAGGAACAAGAACAAGAAAAATAAATCCTTAGAAAACATTAATAAGGTAAAATTAAGTCCTTAAACAATAATTTAACAAATTAGAAGAAATAAAAATAGTTAATAATAACAAAGTGTAAAATGAAAATTTTAAAAGATTTAGATATGTTTGTTGTCTGTGTAGATATAAAAATTTTAGTTTTAGTCTCTGTAAACAATTGTTTGGATTTTATATATGTAATATTAGAAAAATTTATTTTTAGTTTTTAATATCAAGTAGATGATACAAAAAACGTTAAATGAGAAAAGAAAATATGGATCAAACTTTTAAATATATTTTTGACAATTTTCAGTTTTAGTCTTTGAAAAATATTTGTTTGGATTTATCCAAAAACTTTATTTTTGTTCCTTAATGTCAAATAAAAGTTACAAAAACGTGAGTCTACAAATAGATAAAAACGTGAATGTAGCACTCAAATGGGAGTATAAATTTAAATACTAAAATAATTTGTATACTTATAGTTTATTTGTTATTTAAATATTATTTTGATTAAATTTGTTTAGAATAATTATTTAAATTTGTATTCTCATTAGAGTTTCTATACTTATTTTATTAGAAATAAGTATACAAATTATTTTATTTATTATTTAAGTATTAATTCAGTTAAATTTGTTTAGAATAATTATTTAAATTTGTATTCCCATTGATGTTTGTATACTTATTTTATTAAAAATAATTATACAAATTATTTTTATTTGTTATTTAAATATTGTTTCAGTTAAATTTGTTTAGAATAATTATTTAAATTTGTATTCCACATTTTTTTCATATTGTCGGCTCACGTTTTTGTAATGTCAATTTGACCTTAAGGAGCATAAATAAAGTTTTTGGATATTGCAGTGATGAAATCTAAATAAATATTTTTTAGAGACTAAAACTTATATATATACAGGGACAAAAAACGTATTTAAATATTTGGTCATGTTTTTTAACATTCACGTGAAGTTAAGGATCAAAAATAAATTTTTCTGACATTACAGGGATGAAATTCAAACAAATTTTTGTACAAATATTAAAATTAAAGATTATTTTATTTATAAAAACCAAAAATATATTTAAATCATTTTAAAATATTGTAGAGACGAGAGTATTGAATGTTGGATAAAAAAAATTGTTCTATTTTTCATATTAATTTTTTTTTAATCCTTTTGTTTACATTTCAGTTTCTGCAATTTAAAAAATAATGTGCTTTAATCACTCTTTAGAGACTAAAAGCACGTAGATTTGTAATTTATAGAGGTAGATATAAAGTTAGATAATAATAATAGAAAATTTATGAATATGCTAAATTAGTGTAGTAAATTGATAAATTTTAAATAAATAAAAAATAAATTAAATGTTATGAAACTGTAAACAATCACATGTATTTCAATTGTTTGATCAAAATCATACGATCTACAATGATTGAAATATATGTGTTTAATTTTGTATGAAGGTTTAAATTTTTTTTTTATTAATGGCTTTTTATGATCTGGCTATGCTTGTGTTAAATTTCCTTTGGCCCAAAATGATCATTATGGCATACTCCTTTGCTGCATAAAACTAACAGTGGCATGATATAGGTGGTGTGAATACTTCTTCGTTTTGAGTCAAGGTAAGCATTGAAATTGTGAAGAGGTGAAAAAGTGGAACACAAAGGGACCTCCACGTGATAAAAAGGTTGACACATATTTTAAGCACGTTCAATTATTGATCGCATTTAGTTATTGTTGTTGGCTTTCTGAAAATTTTGAAAATAACATATTTTTGTTTTTATATAGAATAGACAATTGTAGACATCTTATAGGCCATCATCATATACAATCATCATTCAACAAACTAATTGAGTGATATTTTGGCAATTTGGGAGTCGCACATTCCCACAAAGCATGTGGGACAATAGGCCTATGTTGCATAATACTACTGTTTTTGTGCCATAAAAAGAGTTCTACATGGCAACATGTATTAATTCGATTAATTATATTTCACCCAAAAAATAAAATAAAATCAATTAATTACATTAGTGTTCACTCTAGAAATGGCAAGGCAAACATCAATATAGGAAGCTCAAAAAGCGTTATGTTATAGAGCATAAATTTACACTCAGTTTGATTTGTAATAACAAGTGAAATGTAAGAAAGTGAGAAGAGGAGAAGATGAGTGGAAAATAAGGGGAGACAGATTCTATCAATCTATATAAGGTGATTGTTCAATAGTTTGATGTAACAGAAAGGGAAAGTAAGAAAAAACTAGTATTAATTAAATATTAATCATGGTCATTTAAAAACTTATTGTAGCACTTTCACTGTTTTCATCTCAATTTTAAATAATTGGTTTTAATTGTGGGATCCACACACAAAAAGATCTTTTGCTTCTCAATTGAATGACATCCAAATGAGGGAATATATTATAGAATTTGTGTCTTCTTTTATCCCTTTTCTTTTCTCTTCAATTTTCATTATTCTAAATATAGTGCTAGTATATTCGAAACAACTCTTAAACCTTTCAAGTATCAATCCATAACTAGAGAGAACGAAAAGATTCCACAAAAATTTTAAGTATCACATAAATTAAAAAAGAGATGATGATACTTGCCTAATTCGTAGAATAAAATTGTATAAAGATTATAGAATATATTTCAATTGTGTTTTTAATAGATATGATGGTTCTTTTTGACCTATTAATTGATTAATTAAAAAGACTTAATTAATTATTTTGATAAATAAATTACTTAATATCTTAAGTATCATAAAACTTAAAAATAGATTGAATCATATATATATATATATATATATGATAGAATTAGGGGGTTTGGCATAGTGATAGGGTATCCCACATATATCTAATATGTTTTACCTATTTTACCTTTCTCATTTACGTCTCTTCTCTCACCTTTCTCTCACTGATATTTACATCATATGGAATATTTACATATATCATAAATAGTATTGTAGTAAATTTTACATTATTTCATTTGTACTATCTATAATTCACCAAATATTGTACAAGAGAAAAGTTGTCGAGTAATTATAAGGCTTGTCATGTACTATTATATCAATTCTTAGATATATTTGTCTCAACTTAAATATTTGAGTAACTTTAAATTGTTTGAATAGTGGGATTGAACCACATCTAAAGATAAATTTCCCACTTATCAAGATAGTTATTTTACGTATCTAAATTAGTACACTTGTATCTAAGAGTTTAAAGTGATGTATATTTTTTCAACTTAAGCGGTTTTAGACCTGAAGATTCATATGTCTAAATTGGTACATGTATATTTAAGAGTTGAAAGTGATGGTGTATATTCTTTCAAGTTAAGTAGTCTTAAACTTGTGGATTTAAATATCACAATTTTGTGTGGAGATTCACAATTTATATAAAAAAGATATTTCTATTTATGTATTTTTTATAAAATGTATAAATTTAGTAAATAAATATTAACAAAAAAATTAAGTAAACCAAAATCAAATAACCCATTTAATAAATAAATTAAAGCCTAAATATTTTGATAAATAATTAATTTAGCTAAATAATAATAGATAATATTTGTTAAAATTCAATTTCAAATCAAATTCCCATTGTGTTTTGTTATCATAAGCACCTTTACTCTTAACATTTAAATTTAAGTTGGTACCAATAACTACTTTAGTTTCTCTTCCTATTTTAATTATCACGTGAACATTGCATCCAAAAATAGAGTTGGATATTTTAATCTTAAAAATTCCCGTAAAAAAAAGCATAAAAAATTACCTCTTTATATTTGTTTTGGTTGATTTTTTTTTTGGTTTTGAATAGTTTTAGATAGTCTACAGTGTTTTTTAATGGCTTTTTAATTGAATTACATGATATTTTGTCTTCTACTATCAATTTATTATAGTTACGATTAATCTATTTAAAATTTTACCAATAGTTAATATATAAGTACATTTTAAAGACTTTCCTCACATAAAATTTTAAAAACCATGAAGTGTGCCTCATAAGTTAAGGAAAGAACGAAAATTGCACAAAAGAAAGACGAAAGAACATAATCAAATATAGTTAATAATAATTTCCTCAAAAAAAAGAATATAGTTAATAACGTTTAGCACATCGGAAAGTAGTTAACTACTCCTTTTGGAGTTGTCATATTCATTCATCATTCACCTCACCTATGCTTGTTGAAGAAGACTCACATTGTTAATGTTATTTATATAAATATTTTCGGTAATTTTATTGAGATAGTGACAATTCACATGTTAATATATTAGGGACTTTGATTGATGCAATATATTCCTTGACATGCAAGATTCAAACTTTTGGTAAAATATTGCGCACTTGTGTACATTCGGCTCACGGGTGTTCAGATTGAGTGGACTTGTGAGTCAGACACTCAACTTTCAAATTATTAATCATGGGACAATTATAAATTAACTGTTTTTTTTATAACAAAAATAGATTAAGCAATGTGTTTGTTATTGCACCTAAATTCACTAAACATAGTTGTAACCTTTTATATATATTATATATAAACATACGTTTAGTTTAATTCGATACAATAAATTTAAACTTCTCACGTAAGTTGCATTTAAAAATGTGTCTAACTATATAGATGTGTAACCAAATATACTACTATAAGTGTGTGGAAACTAATAACTCATTTACAGTGACAATATGTTTAAACTTCACTTATATTATAATAAATTTTAAATATTTTTTGAAATTTAATTATTAAAGATTTCTATTGAAATAAAACTAATTTAAACATATCAAAGAAAGATTTTAGAAAGAGATGAACACACAAATAATTATTTATTTATTTTATTTTTATGTATAAAATCGTTAAATTAATTTTACGTTTATCTTTCTTCTAGTGTGAGAAAAAAAAAGAGAAATGAGAATATAAATCCTCAAAAATACATGTTTTTTATTAAAAAAAAATCTATAATTTATTTGTCTTTATCTACTATTTTTCTCCTTTTAATATTTCATTCTTCATCAAATTAATATTTTAACCTTCACAAATCCTAAAATAAACATACCACCTTTAAGTTGATGTTTTTCTATTATCACATTTAACATTTCTATGAAAAATAATTAGTTCACACCCCATACATCCAATTAATCATTTGAAAGAGAAAGATAAGAGAGAATAAAATGTTAAATGAATGTATGAAATTTTCGAGTGTATAAATATCATTCTTATATTTTTATTGTGTATATTAATTTTAATTTGACTGTGAGAATTAAAAATAAATTTCTATTTATAAATAACATTTGTATTTAGCTATCCATCAAAACCACATTTATTAAAGACAAAATTGTGAGAGTGATTGATTAGTTTAAGGAAAGAACATAAAAAACTGTGTAATAAAAAGTCATAACTTCAACTATTCTCTCCGACAAAAACAAACAAATAGTGATTTAAAAATCAATCTAAAGTGAATAATATATCAAAAACGTAGTTGAGGTAAAAATAGAAATCGATGTCCTAATTTTCGTTTCTTCTTTTGAAAGGAAAGAAAGAAAACAAAAGAGAAAAAGCAAGCTTGACAATAAATAAAATAAAGGTGAGACACAGTATAAAGGAACAGAGCAAGGAAGTAAAAATCCAAAATAAAAAACATGGTAGTGTAGTATGATACAAAATTCCACCGTTCCCCACTTTCACGTGAGTGCTAAGCTACTAGAAAAGCCAGCTGCTACGCACTAATACCACTCTTCATTCATTCATACCTCAACTCTTCTCTCTAATCTATCTATCTATCTACACCCCCACTATTTCTTTTTGTAGTTTCCAAAACATGTTTCTCTTTACAAACCCACCTCCAAATGCTGAAAAACAAACACACACTGAATCACTACTAGTAGTACTAACTTGCATTCGCATAGTACCCTCCTAACACACACAAACACTAAACGATGTGTCGTTTAATAACACCCTGCCTTCTCTTCTTTTACTTCTTAACCTTCACATTAGCTTCCTCCACAAACACCACACTACCACCAGACGCCGTATCCCTATTGTCGTTCAAGCAAAACGCAGACCTAAACGACAACCTCCTATACACACTAAACGAACGCTACGACTACTGCGAATGGCAAGGAGTAAAATGCGCACAAGGAAGAGTCGTACGCTATGTCGTTCAAGGCTTAGGCCTCAACGGTTTTTTCCCTCCAAACACACTAACCCGGCTCGACCAACTCCGAGTCATGAGTCTCCGTAATAACTCGCTATTCGGACCCATTCCGGATCTTTCTCCACTCGTTAACCTCAAATCCCTTTTCCTCGATCGTAACAACTTCTCTGGTTCGTTCCCTCCTTCTATTCTTTTTCTCCATCGACTCATTGCGCTATCCCTCTCACATAACAACCTAACCGGTTCACTTCCGGTTCAGTTAACTCTTCTCGACCGTCTCATTTCGCTTCGACTCGACTCAAATTTCTTCACCGGTTCTCTTCCCCCTCTCAACCAAACCGCTCTGAAAGTATTTAACGTCTCCGCTAATAACCTCACCGGTCCAATTCCTGTTACCGAAACTCTAACACGGTTCAAACCGACGTTGTTTTCAGAAAATCCGGGTCTCTGCGGTGAGATTGTACACAAACAATGCGGTCCTCGTTCTAGATTCTTCGGTTCATCAAACGCCACCGTTTCTTCCTCAGCACCGTTGAGTCAGAGCGAGCAATCACAAGGCATCGTGGTGGTTCCTTCGAAGAACTCAAAGAAGAGTCACAAGAGAACCGGTTTGATTATCGTGTTCACCGTTACTGTTTCGATTCTTGCTGTTTTCACAGTTATTGTAATTGTGTTGGTTAGAAAACAGAGCACTGGAGGGAAATCCGAATCATCGGAAACTCCACCTCCGGCGGCGGTAATGGAAGTGAGAACTGAAATGGAAACAGATGCGAAGGTGAAGAAGATGGAGGAAGCGCATAGGAGTGGAAAATTAGTGTTCTGCTGCGGGGAGGTGCAGGAGTATACGCTGGAGCAGCTGATGAGGGCTTCGGCGGAGCTATTGGGAAGAGGGAGTGTGGGGACCACTTATAAGGCGGTGATGGATTCGCAGTTGATATTGACTGTGAAGAGGTTGGACGGTGGAAAAACTGGTGTGACGAGTGGGGACGTTTTTCAGAAGAATATGGAGACTGTGGGTAGGCTTCGTCATCCTAATTTGGTTCCTTTGAAGGCTTTTTTTCAGGCTAAAGGAGAAAGACTTGTTATTTATGATTATCAACCTAATGGAAGCCTCTTCAACCTTGTTCATGGTATTAATTAATTAGCATTTGTTTTTTTCAGCATTTAGCTTATTATCTTTGAAGCACTGATAGACAATATTAATTCAATAACATTGGTAATAATTCAGAAAAAAAAGAATTAATTGAATGTATTCATCGACACAAGGATACAGTTCCGCCTTTGATTAGAGGTGTCGGGATGAGTTTATTATAGTTATTAGTTATTACATTACATGGGATATGTGATATTTGATTTTGTACAGTTAAATTGGGTGGGTAATTTTGACATTCTGCGGTGGAAACGGGGGTTGGGTTAGGATTGTAATGAAGGAAGCAACAAATGGAACTATGGAAGAATAGTGTAGGGGAAAAGTTGTGGGGCCTGATGCTGGAATTAGAGTTTGATTTTATGGATTATGTGTTGTCTTGCTATTGGTTGTCCTTGATGTGTAATGTGTTTGGATTGGCTTATTTGGTGTTGTTTGTCTCTTTTATACTTGCCTCTACTGAATTATTTATCTGGTTTTGGGACCCAGATTCTTCAGAAATGGATTCCCTGCTGTCGCTGGCACAGTGACAGCTCTTGGCCATCTGATTTGGGTTATGCTTTGCTTTGTAGTTTAAGCCAATTTAAATGTAGTTATCTCATTTTAATTTAGTGGCCGATATTGATTACTGTGTACATTTGCTTGATTTTACTACTGCAGAGAATTCGGATCTAGATTCTTCTAGTTAGCATAACCACGCCTGAAAGGAATCTTGGCTGATGGATAATGAATGAAAAATTGGACAGTTTGTATTAATATTTTATCAAACTGGCTTTAAAATACAATTCAAAATATAAGCTGTTTGATTTTCTATGGTAGTCCAAATCTGTGACTGGAGAGAATTCAGTTCAGTTTGCTTGAGAGTTGTATGGCATTAAAACTGACATTCATGGGGTTGGGTTGTTTTTGGTACTATGGACTATTTTGGCAAAATGTTTGATTAAATTTCAATGTTTGGCATGTTTTGTTGACTACCTGTATTTTGCTTGTCCATTGTTATTTCATATTTTTACTTTGTATGAAAAATCAACTATTATTCTTATTAATACGAAGAATGTGCAAATGGACATCGGTTGATTTCAGTATGCTCCATTTGATGTTTGGGGATTTTTTCTAAACTTGGGTAGCTGGTGCATGTGCAGGTTCAAGATCGGCGAGAGCAAAGCCTCTGCATTGGACATCATGCTTAAAAATAGCAGAAGATGTAGCTCATGGACTTGCTTATATACATCAAGTTTCGTCTTTGATTCATGGCAATCTAAAATCCTCTAATGTCCTTCTTGGAGGAGACTTTGAAGCTTGTGTTACGGACTATTGTTTGACCTTCCTCACAGATTCTTCATTCACTGCAGATCCTGATTCTGCAGCCTATAAAGCACCAGAGGTTCGAAAATCCATCCACAGGGCAAATTCAAAGTCTGATGTGTATGCTTTTGGTGTGTTGCTATTGGAGCTTTTGACAGGTAAACATCCTTCCAAGCATCCTTTCCTCGCACCATCGGATTTGCAAGATTGGGTTAGAGCAATGAGGGATGATGATGTTAATGAAGATAACCGGCTAGAAATGCTCACTGAGGTTGCCAGTATTTGCAGTGCAACCTCTCCGGAGCAGAGGCCAGCTATGTGGCAAGTCCTTAAGATGATACAAGAAATAAAGGATAGTGTTTCGATAGACGATGGTGCACTCACTGGATTTTCATAGTTAGTGTCCAAATCTGAGTGAATTTTATGCAGAGAAAACAATCACAGGAAGTATTGTCAACTCCTCTTGTTGAAGATGAAAGATAATCGCTCTTGGAGGAACTTCGGGAGTGACTTTGCATGCCAAGTTTAACATTCATTTTTTGAGGGAATCTCAGTAAAACATGAAGAACCATAGGATATTATGGTTTTAATGTATGCTGTGGCTTGTTAGTGGGGTGTTATACTAATTCTATAACACGAGGAAATAAAATTCATATAAATATATTTCAGCTTATTTCGAATTTTCTTCTGTTTATATCTCACAAGCAACGAATGTTTGTATTAAATTGAATCGTGATGGTAAAGAACATGATAGACATAAATGGATACCACAGCAAGATCATATCAGTTTTAGTAATTCAGCAAACTGGCATCCAAACTACACACTTAAAATTTCTCATAGGTATCATATAGCATGGTCCACAAGAGAAAGGAAGCATGAAGGAATAACAAAATTTCTCATAGGTTATGGTTTATTAAATGTAACTAACTAGTGTAGTCATAGTTATACAACTGCATATACCTTGTGCCATTCATGTTATGAGTCAAGCTTTCAAGTGTTTCATCCATTTTCTACTTTCTTATTTCATTCAGACAGCCATTAAAATATTAGAAAATATCTTTGATATATTTGATAGAATCAATTTATAATCATAATGATATTTTAAAATATTTTTCATTATTATTATAATTTGTTTCTAATTTATGATTGAGTCTATGTTTCTCTATAAATAGATATTAGTATTGAATCTTTTGTAATCAAGTCAGCTATTATCAATAATATTGAAACCTTAATTATTTTCTGTTCTTTTTTTCTAAAGTCCAACAACTTTAACATGGTATCTAGAGCATATTTCCTTGAACGATCTCGCCTTTATTCTGCTGCTAAGTTCTCAACAATTTGGAAATATAATCCTAGTTTTTCTTTTCCAACGTGATCATTCCTTTTTTAAACCACTGCCGTGACACATTCTGACAATAGTTTCACTTGTTTTTCGCTCAATTCGCTACAACCGTCGTCACCACTATTGTTTTCGGTAAAAGACCACTTCTATTGTGTGCAGAATCTCTCATTCTATCATTCTCTCACATCTTTCTCTTTCTCTCTCTCTACCAATAGTCATGGCAGGTTTGGCTCCGGAAGCTTCAGGTTTGGCTCCGGAAGCTTCACAATTTGATGCTAGGCAGTGCTATTCCATGCTATACGCATTGGTATATTGTACTTATTGACAGGATAGGAAGATATGCAATTCAATTAATGGGATTCTTCTATATGATTGTCTTCATGTTTGCTCTTGTCATTCCTTATGAACATTCGACTCATAAGGATCACCGTATAGGATTTTTCGCATTGTACTCATTGACCTTTTTTGCAAATTTTGAGCGGATTTATTGCATTGTACTTATTGACCTTCTTCTTTGCAAATTTTGAGTCAAACGCTACCATATATTGTTGTGGTGATAGAGATTTTTTTTGCTAGATCCTGATCTACTTGCCATAGAATATCCTCAGCAACGGAGTAACTCGGGGTTATAGTTGGTGCATTTGGGTTCTTGTATTTGGCAAAAACAAGGACAAGAGTAAAGTAGATGTTGGGTACCTAGCAGGTATTGCGGTGAAAAATTATTTGCTTATGTTGGGGTGTGATTAACATTTTGGGCTTCCTTTTTATTTTTTTGGTGCACGATTATTCTTTCTTCAACGGTTCTAGTTGTGTCCTTACTTTTCAATATTAATCAACGAAAACATGTGTTCTTGTTCAAACAGTCATTATCTCTCCTATTTTGGACGCATTTAGTGGTTATCTCTCCTGTTTTGGACACGTTTTTTGACTCCACTGATCGATTATTACTTCGTTTCGTTAGAGTCGCGTTGCTTCTTCTTCATTGTTTGTCATGCAATTTAGTTCTTACTAATAGATTATAAGAGTGACTTCTATTTCCACCAACGATCATTTCAGTGGTGTCCATTCTCCCACATATGAATTATATTAGTGATGACTTCTTCCGTTGATAGTTATTCTGACGATGCCTTTTATTTTCATGAGTCACTTTATCTTGACAATTTGTTTCAAATGCATTGACCCCATTTTTGTCTCAAATGTATTGGTCTTGTCTTTCTCTCCTTGAAGCATGCGAGTGTCTCTTTGAAGCATATTCAAGTTTAAATATTTTATAGTCTCCATTATTGTTGGTTTGAAGTTTCCAAATGCAACTTTTTAGAAGAATAGATCTTGCTTCGTTCAATTGTTTGTCATGAATTTCTGTCATGTTGATGATTATTCCAGCTATCTAACTAAGTTATGTTTATAACATTTCTCTCTGACTTCACCTGCATCCCTAAGTTGCATTTCCATTTTTTGTTATTATTTTGCGGAGCAAAACATTGTTTTCTTGTAATAAACTAAAGTTGAGTTTATTCAACTTTAGCTTGAGGAGTAATAGAATATTAGAAAATATCTTATAATATCTTTTATATTATATTAGAATATTTTAAATTATTTCACATGATCAATTTATAATCATATAAATATCTTAAAATATCTCTCATTATTATTATTATTATTATTATTATTATTTATTATTTATTACTAATTTAGGATTGAATATATATTTCTTTATAAATAAAAATTAATATTAAATTTTTGTAATCAAGGTAACATAAGATTATTATCAATAATATTTAAATTCTTATTTTTTTTCTCTCCTTTTCTCAAAAATCCCACAACTTCAACGATAGCCTTCAAATTTTAGTTCGGCCACTTACTTTCCATTCCAGAGTTACAGATGTGAATCTCAATGCATATTCAACAGAAACATTTATTATGAAGACAATAAGCTAATATCATAATAATACACAAGCTACTTTGGTAAATACTGCATCTGTACGATAACAGATTCTGACGCTATGCTGATCAGTGATCAAAATTTTCTGAAAATAAAACTACAAAATTAACACTGAACAGCTTCATCACATCTTATGTACTGTAATATATGCAGGAGTGCAACATTTTCCGTTTCAACCTTCTAAAACCAATTATTTCCTCTGATGTTGTCATTGTCAGCATACGCCTATTGTGTGTACAACCTACACAGAACCAAGACAACTTTCTCCAACAGCCAAACTGTATCTCAGCAAAGTTACCCTGACAAATAACAGGAAACTCTTACAATTTACATCATGCCTGCATGGATAATACAAATTGTAAGAATGGTTTCACTGAAAACATACAATCAGAGTTTTGATTAAATGTGGATAGTAGTTAAATGAATACTTTAGAAATCATTGATGTTACTCATAATTGCATGCCAAAATAATTACAAAACACATTTTATAGAGCTGGGCTGTCTTGGATGTCAAAAAATTATGGCCACTGTGAACTCAATAATACACAATTACAATAGGCATGAGAAACAACAGGGTAGAGATTACCTGCAACTATCCGTAAATTTGTCAAGCCATGTTGATAAAACACAGTTGTCAGCATTCAGAGATAAAAATGTCCCTTCATATGAGCACAAAGTCACATCACATTAATCAAAGCTTGTGCTCGAGGCCTTGACCTCATGATTGTTTCATCACTGTGTTTGATCCATTCTGAGAGTTTCCAGGGCTTCTGCCACTTCCATTTAAACTGTAGCAGCCATTGATGATGACTTCTCTTCCACCTCCAAAGTTTTCCGGCTTGCCCTATAGCTGCTAGTTTCTTCGCTGACAAATCTCCAATGGGAATCATCTGAAAATAAAATCATTGCTACTTAATTGAAAAACAAAAATGAACACCATCAGAGAAACAGAATGAAGCAGTGGTATACCTTTCGTGCTTCATCTAGAAATGCAGCTGAAACCGTGATTGAGCCATTAACAACTCCAGGGGTGAATTTGAGTTGCTTTGGTGCGGGAAGTGACATCGGGGACAATGGGCCGCTCATTTCATCCGCAAGGTGTTTCAAGGACCGCGAACTTTCCTGTTAGTTTCAATCAGAAACATGATATTATATAAAAGGTCATGCTAACATGTGCCCTAAGAAATCCAAAATTAGAAATTTTGCATTGAAAAGAACAAACTTTAAGCTTTTAAAAATTTGAAAACACAACTTCGAATGCATTTTCATTATAAAATTACTATTTTTAGGTGCTTAACAAGTGCCCTTTGGGCACTTTAGCATTTCCCTTATATTATATATATAAATTAAGGAAAGATTAAGTTTCTAGACTTCTTATGTAGTCAAAACACTATAACTAATCCTAGATAAGAATCAAAGTAATTGATCTACTTGGTTGGGTTCAATGAATGAAATAAAGGTTATACTACAGTCATTTTCTCCTCTCCATTAATTTTTTTTATCCCACATAGAACTTAGTATCTTATGTCAAACTACTTTTGCAAACACCACATAGCAGTAAAATGCTTTGGTCGTGGTGGTTGTTAAACTAGTTCAATTGCTAGCTAATGATAATCTGTAGCTCACTAGCTGTGTAATGTAGGAGCTGAAGCATTTTACTACACAAGCTCTTGCTAATTGCTGATAAAATGAGTAAAATCTCACCGATGGTGGTGTATTTAATGTGATGGCAACGGCTTGTTCCCCAATTGCTTTCTCTTTTACAAGTTCCTTTCTCTGCGCTTCACTTTGTTGTAGTAGTCTTACAAGCTCATTAAGTTGCTCTTTTAAGTCCTTCAGTTCCATAGTCTTTTCCCACAAGTGGCACCTGTTAAAGACGAAGAAGACTACCATTACTTAAAAAAGGAAACAAAAAGCGTAACCAATAAAAACATTATCTAAGATAAGAGATAATTCACATATCACATAAGTAAATTATCTCAAAACAAAGATATCACTGTATCAAGTATAAACAGTATATGGTAAACTGCTTAGATTTTCTCCAGATACTTGCCAACTAGTTAATTTTTCCTTGAACTACTTAGGAAAGGGCATATTTGTATATTGAAAACTCTATCTTCTTTTTAGTTAATGATATAAATAAAAAACTAGAAAAGCTTAATCAGATTCTTGGAAGCCAGGGAGCACCTTGCTTCTGCAGTAGAATTGAACAAAAACTGAAGCACATTCTTTGCCTCTCCCATTGAGCGTAAGTGATTCCATCGTCCACGGTTATTCAATGCTCGTTCTCTTTCTTCTGCCTCAGTAAGTTGTGAAGTCATGGCTTTCAAAGCAGCTGAAGACATGCCCACCATGTTCTCAAGAGAAGCTATTCTCGCAACTTTTGCATCTGCTGACATGGATAACAGTCTAACAAATGGGAAACAAGATAAAAAAATTAAGTTAAAGGAAATGATGATTTCAGTTAAAGACACCCTGCACCCAATGATCCATAACAAACAAACAAAATCTACCTTGAATACCGGCTGTTTCCATTGGGGATACTCTGCCGATCTGAAAACTGATCCACTTGTTTCAGGAAAGCCAATTCTTCTTCCAGTGCAGCATGACTAAATATAATATTCAAATAAAAAATGGTAAAATTTAAATAAAGTTTTGGAATGTGTTTACTCCAGCAAAAAATTGTGATCACATACACTTGGTTTTGTTTGTCAAACTCAGCACGAACTTCATGCACGTGCACCAGTACCTCCAGCTCCTGGTCAAGCCACCTATGGAGGGATTTTTCATTGATCTGGACATACAAGTTAGGATAAAAAAAGTTAGATGTATCTGAAATACTAAATATGAAAAAAGTCAGTGGTGAGTGTTTTTTAAAAACTAGAAGGGGTATGTGTGTTGTTTAAAGAAAACCTCAGTGTAATTTTCGCTAGATTTTATGAGTAAGAAAAGAAGTTCAACGGGGTTTTCTACAATGCAAATAAACTTGCCAGCCCTATTTAACATTACACTGAAAGATTGTCAATTTCTCAATAGATGCATAAGGATGACATTGTTTCAATTATGGTTGGTTTGAAGGTAGTAACTGCAAGCATACAAAGCTAAGTTTCTATACTGGAACGTTTTTGGTTGCCTATTAAGTTGTCAAATTGCATAACATACTGTATAAGCTAAGTTTAGGTCATTACCTGCCCAGGCTGTAGATGTCCATTTGAATAAACTGAAAGGGACAGACAATAGTTAGTATTCAAGTGTATATGTAATAAAAAGAGGACATTTCCAATTCAAGTTCTACCAGAGTGGTCACGTGGAGAAGATTTGCGGGCTTCCAACAACTCTTTTAGCCTTTTGGTAGCCATTGTAGCTTCCTCTGTCTTTCTATGAAGAACCTGTAAATAAAAATGGAGTGAATGATAAGCCTTGTTCTATGTGAATCGTTTCAAGTTTCAACTATCTATCTACTTCGTTCTAACATAAACAATCACACGGTTGTTTCTCGCCTAATTTAGGTTCCAGTTAATGTGAAAATGCCTGGTAAAAGAGAATAGTAAAGGTAGAAATACCTCCACAACAAAATAAGCACAGGAAACAACAAACTCTAATCTTTAACTAACCATTTTCTGACGCTGGTTTAGAGCCTCAAGTTTATGTCTTTCATACTCATTCCTTCTTCCCTCCTTTTTCAACTGTTCAAAATTATAACCAACGAGATTAAATAACAGCTGTGTGATACAAGCACACAATTAAACCCAAGCTTCAAGCACAACCACAGCATGATTAATTTTTAGAGGGCAACAACACCACTTCAAATCTACAAAATTTTCTACAGATCAATAGGGAAGCAATAAAAGTTTAAAATAAAATAAGTGTCAATCAAGTAGGAATCACAAAAACTAAAAGAAAAGAGTTTATTTGATAAAGTATTTCAGTAATCAAAACATTAAACATATTTTCTTCCAAAAAAGTCTGATATCTTAATAATGCGGACTTCTAAAGGCAGAATCATTCATTCAAAACTGATCACAGTTGGGAAAATTATATTTCCTCTTCATTTTTAAACTAGAAAACACAATTATTATGATAATATCTAAATAAAAGCAAGAAAACCACCTGGAGTAACTCCTTTTCACGGGAAGCTTTCCATTGTCGAAATTGTTCTGCCTCTTGTTTTATTTTATGCTGCAACTGAACCTGCAATATATATGAGCACAAATGTAAGATATGAAATAATAATAATAATAATAATAACAATTATTATTTTATTATTATTATTATTATTATTATTATTATTATTTTTATTATAATTATTATTATTATTATAATTAATTCAACAAATGGAAACTGGCCTTTTGAGCCTTAATATACTGTATTTCAGCTTGCAGTCTTTTGGCTGCTTCTTCACTCTTCTCCTTCTGCTTTAGTAGCTGCACCTGGTTTTCTTGTTTCTTCTTGAGGTCTAAAATCTGAGTTTCAATATTGTAAAAAATAAATATATAAATGGAAGGAAAAATATTGGTCAAGACTCACAAATGATAACTATGGGACTTGAGAATGACATCGATGTTAATCAAAGTTCACCTGTGCTTCCAATGCTTTCAATTTTTGGCCACGAATATCTTGTGTTTTATGTGCCAGTCCATTAGAATTAACCACAAGATTCTCTACTTCATGCAACAATCGGTCCCTTTCTTGCTGTCATTATCAATCCGAAGTCTGTCACTGTTTAAGAACAGAGATTTTTTGTATGACACATGACAAAATATGTCAAGTTTTACCTGCACTTTTCTTTTCTCTTCCTCAAGTTCCAAAATTTTCTTTCCAAAGTGCTGCCTGAGAGCTTCAGGATCACCTCCCATGAGCTTCATCTCAGTCTGCATGGAAAAATGAGGATAAATTCGTATACCCTGTTAACCTTAAAATTTCATCTCTCTGCTTTAATCATAACAGAAAATAGACTAATGTTCACCAATATAAGAAACTCTTGAAGTCAACACTGCATTTACTTATATAATATATGTGTCCTTGTGATCTTGACATATGGATCAATCAAATAAAAAACTAGCACATTTCCAATGTTACTCTTTTTCGTTATACCCTTCCTGGATTGTTTCATTGAATAAAAAGGTTGCTTCACAAGTATACATTTCTACCATCAAATTTGAAGTCTGTCACATAAATGAATGCTCTTCTAAGTTACTTTTCTCAGAAGACAGTTATGATAACTGATATATATGATTTTAGAACAATACTAATTACTAATATTGACCGTTGCAAAACAAATAATTTTAGAACAAAGCATAAAATTAACCTCTTTCTGCTCCAAACGTTTATTTAACTCGTGCATCTCTTTATCCATGGTATTTTGCAGGAGTGTATGCTCCAACTCTTTTACTACTTCATCAGCTTCCCTTGAATCCTCACCTTCAAAAAGAAGGTAAAAGAGATATTGCCTCAATGTTTAAGACTGGACCATAAATGTGACTCATGAGAGCTTATCTCAGCAAACCCAGACAAACAGAATGGGAAACTATTCAATGTCTCAAACACATAATATAACAACCAACAATCAAACCTCTGCTTAATCTCCTACAGTTAATCTTTAGACTATAGAGCCAGACTAAGATGAATGCACACCTTTCATAAACGTAGTTCAGTCGTTTAAAATCCCTACGTACTAGGAAGTGGGGGAAAAAACTCATCAAATATTCCAGAAAAAAAAAAAAAAGGAAGCTCTTTGCTAGGTTTCAAATTCCAATATATCAAAATTCTTAAATTGTTACAACTCCAAAAACACAGCCACATATATTTGTCTACCTGACATGCTTCCAGCCACTAAATGGTCAGATAACTCTGAGCTATGAAAGCGCCGCTCAAGCCCATCATTTTTCATGAGATAAACGTGTCCATCCTAGGAAAAGAAAAAAATGACATTAAGGTTTTTGAGGAAGCAATATTAACATACCCACAGCCATTTATAACCAATAATGTTGCATTAAATGCACCTTCTTATGTCAATGATGTTTACTTAAACAACAGAAGAAGAAAAAAGAACAAACAAGCATATGAAGATTTTTACTTTTCACATACTGTTTCGTCAATATCACATCTTTCTGAAAAAGAACATCTACTGCGATATTTATGAAGTTCTCGATAGAGTTCCTCATTAGTTTCCTCAAGCCAAATGATCCTTTCCTTAAGAACCTATACAAGAAAAGCATCATGCTATAGATTAAACTCATTTTATCTCATGATAATCCAAAATGCAAATTTCAGTTAGGACCGTGATAAATACCCGCACTTCATCAACCGAACCTCCTTCTCGAGAACAGAGCTCAGCCTGCAAGTACTTTAACTGATGGCGCATTTGCTGCATCTCATTGGATATCAAATCTCGATTAGCCTGTAAAATTAATTGACAGTAAAGATTGTAACATGCGATGACCAAGATGAATTTCCTCATCTTCCTAATGTAAAGAATGGGACAAGAACTTGAAGTCACAAAGAATCATGGAAACTTACAACAGGCTTATTTTGTATGTTGCGTGCTCGGTTTGCATACTTAAGGGTATTAAGCGTTTCCTCAAAGTTGATGTCAGCAGGACTAATGCAAGCTGTGAAAGGGGAACCAGTTTGAGATTGAAAAGCATGTAGAAATTTTAATCTTGATTAAGGAAACAATATTGTAAATATATCTATTACTGTATTTGATACACATAGTAAATTATTTAATAACTATGTCTAGAAGGAAAATAAAATCCATATTTCAACATATAGAGTCCAAAGCAAAAAAATGCTTTAACCTGATCAGCAACAAAATTGACAGAAATGTCTGACATTAGAACCTTGTCTGTCAAACTTCATGAAGAATGTTTAGTCCAATTTAATCTTGTTTTTAATTGACCTATCTAATGTTTTGTCAAATTGTTGCTCAACCAACATGTATGTAAACATATAAAATGTGCTCCTACCCTGTATTTTTCCGCATGAACAATTTAACCTTTTCTTAATTGTGTTCTTATTATGTCCAAAGATTCTAGCAGTATACAGAATATCAAGAAGGGAACTATTACGTTTTCTTAAAATATAAGAAAGACGAAAATACTGATCTAATTAGTGGAAAACATTAGGCATAAACCCCATAAAATATCTTTGAAAAATAAACAATCCTTGTGCACCAAGAGGTTAACAAACACGAACTTGAAATTGGTTAACACCTGGCTCATACTATCATACAATAATAGAAAAAATCACTTTTCCATCCAATAGACTGGCTTCAATTGATAAGAAATGAACTGAAGAACAGGAACACTTCATATTTTCAGTGGATTGAACTAAATGGGAAACATGAAAATGCTTAAACATTTGTAGCTAGGAATACACTTTCAGTAGTTTAGCAGTTACCTATCATGACAGTTTTGCTGTTTCCTCCTAGTGAATCCTGCAACAAGGACAAGTCACTTTGGATCAAAAGATTCTAAGAGACTATTATCAAGAAACTAAGATAGAAATACTTAGTTCCTATTCATGACTTTATGCTTCAATCATGGTTATTCTTATTCATGTAGATTTTGTTGATCCAGATGTGCTCTTCTGGCTCACAACCGTTCCATTTGATACACCTGAACACACACGCATACATACTGGTATGTAAAACTATAAAATGTTACTCTAACCTGTAATAGTCGAGTGAGTTTGCTATCCCGATAAGGGACATGTACACCCTCCTTTCGCTTTTTCTCATCCCCCAGTGCACTTATGACATTACCAAGTGCAAGAAGACCTTTATTGATGTGTATACCTTTTGACAAGGAAAAAAAAAAGATAATGTTACTAAAATCCTTGTCGTCATCATTATCAATAATTAAAACTCTTGAGGCTGAAAAACATTTTGAAACTAATGTATACTAAGTATTTAGGTTAATCAGTATTGGCAACCTTCTTTTAAACGAAGACCATCAGAACCAGTTCTTTTAGCTCGCTCAGATCCAGCTAGATCTACCAAATGTAGCTTTGCTGAAAGGTACTCTTCACCCATATCCTCGTCTGAAGTGTCATTGTTGGGAGAAAATGAATGGAGTTTGCGCATTTGTTCTAATGTAATTGTGAAGATGGCATGTGACCGACTAATACAAGCAAAAAGTGAACCACAAATTATTTGATTATAAATATCATATCTAGCCGAAACCATACAAATAGCACTTCTTCATCACTCAAATTTGTTTCATGAATTTAGAAAATAAGAAAAGAAAATGCTACACTCTTTCATGAGGTTTGTCCAAGTTATTTTGCCTTACAATTTTAGTACTTCCATTTAGAAAAACTCATCTGATTTTCCAAATGAAGGATAACTTTTTGTTGAATGTATATATTTGGTAAGAATAATAGCTCATTATTTACCTGGATTGGTTGTTCATATTTGTACTTCCTGTTGCCCTATTTGAAGAACCCTGCTCCAAGTAAGCAGCCATTTCCTGTAATGTACTTACAGAAACTTCAGTTATCCCTGCCAGTGTTATTACGCCACTTGATGTTTCACGAATTTGTATTGGTGACTTCCCAGGAATAGTTATTTTTACAGAATGGCCATTAAAGCTAGAGTTATCTGATTTTCCCATAGATACCATATCCAACAGGTCCCTTACTTCTTCCTTCAAAATCTTCAAAAACAAATGCACAATTAAGTTTTTGAAAAGAACAACAGTTAATGACAAATTTACCTTTTTTTTTTTGTATGAAAAGCAATGTCGCATTCACAGCCAGCCAATTTTAACATAGCTTCAAATAAAATTGTGTGGAAATCGATTTCACATGGAACATCAAAGATTTGACAAGTCAATTTTAAAATAAAGAAACAACTTTAAATGTTTGACAGAAATGTGCACATGCAAACCAGAACACAGTACGATGGATATACCTCAATGAAGGAAACATGCAACTGAAATTCTGCCTGATGCTTTAGAGTTTCAATCTTGTTGAACAAGGCACTCATAACCTGAGGAATTAATCCTGTCTGACTATCATCATTGTAAGCCGTTCCCATGGTATAAGTTTTCCCGGATCCCGTCTGCAACAATTATGAGCTTCAAATAAAAAATATGAATTGAAATATCTTTTTCATTACTTAGAGTACATGACATGTAATATGGACCTAACCTGACCGTAAGCAAGTACAGTAGCATTGAACCCTTGGAATAACCCGTCCACCAATGGAGCAACGCATTCCTCAAACATTTCAGATGAAGGTGATCCGCCATTTCCATAAACATGATCAAATGTAAAGGAATGAGACCCAATTTGAACCTGATCAATGAGATATAAGTACATATTTACATTTCTCAAGATAAGTGAATTTCTATTTTGGCCTTTCACCATAGAATGCATGTAATGTAAGTCAAAGTCTGTTGCAATTCACTTAATATATCAAGTACATGGAAAGTATGTGTTTCTATGGAATTTAAATCCATGATCTATGGCAATAATAATCATTCAATCTCAGTTTAATTGAATAATGAATAGGAAAATGCCGAAATGTAAATTAGGGTGGCATGATTACTTTTGTCTCAAATTTCCCAAACCATTATGATATAAATATAATACATTTCTACTAGAACTGAATTGCTATGCAATTGCAAAGCTTCAATTATGGGTCAATTCCAAAGTGATAAAGTAAAGAATAATGAAAAATACAAAAACAAGAAACCAAAACAAAACAAGATGATGGTATGTGAAAAAAACGTAGAGTCAAAGAGGCCAAATGTGTCACCAACACTGACACACTGACACCAGTTATGACAAAATCTATTGAAAAATAAGTAAAGTAATTTTTATATAAACCCAATGATACTTTCCAACAACAATTGTATTATATCAAATCAAACGAAACCCGATTTTGTAAGGCTATTTTGAACAAGAAATTTTCCCAACATGGAATTTAACTAATAATACAACACTTCTCTTAAAAATATTAATTAATAGTACAGCACTCACACAATGAAATTGAGTTCCTAATTATTATTATTATTATTATTATTATTATTAGTATTATTAGTATTATTAGTATTATTATTATTAATATTATTACTTTTTTTTATAATTAAAGATCGAAGTCAATAACCCGCATATTACAACACTCACCACACATTACGCAGTTAGACCTTGGTGGTATTATTAATTTTCTTCTTTAACAGAAAGATTAAAGTAAATATACTTTGTAATTAAACAAGCAAGTAATCATCCAAAAATATCTGTAAAAAAAAATCATCCAAAAAATAAACTTCATGTATTATAAGTAGTAGTACTAATAATAATAATAATAATAAGTTAAACAACCCCAACCCTAAAAAACACAGAGCATTAAATTAATTAATGAACTCTTTGCTAAACGACAAACATAATAATAACAACAACAACATTTAGCAATAAACAAAATAGTTAGAAATAAATAAACATATTAAATAAAAAAGGAAAGAAAAAGGCAAAAGAAGAAGAAGAAGAAGGAGTGAGTAGTACCTGAGGCTTTCCATGGTTAACAGAAACACATTGAGAGCAGCAACCTTGTTGTCGTTCATCAGCAATGAGAGGGCGAATGTGAAGAGCAACTTTAACAGAGCAATTTTCCGACGTTTCCATCCGAATATTAATCGTTTGATGAAGTTGTTAGAGAGAGAAAGGAAAGGAAGAAGAAAGTAGTTAAGAAATAACAGAGTTAGAATGTTTTTCTGACTCAACAGTTAGTTAGAAATTAGAATGAAAGAAAACGATGCTGCAGCAGAGAGAGAGAGAGAGAGGAAGGTGGATTTAACAGCAAGAGAGAGAGAGAGAGAGAGTGGTGGTTGTTGGGAGAAAATGAAGATGAAAGAAAGAAAGAAAAAGTAAAATAGTGTGGTTTGAATGGATTGAAGAAGAGTAGCGGAGCAGAAAACACTAAGCAACAAGATCATAGATTAAAATTTATAACAAACAAACAAACAAAATAAATATTATTTTTTATTTTATCATAAAGTATCGATTATCTTCTCCTTCACTACTTGTATTGCTTCTTCTATATGGCTATGGAACGCGAATGCACAATCACTCACTTTCTCTCTCTTTTTACATTCATATATACACACTGCCAGCTCCATAATATGGACCATACATAAACTCTTCTCTCTCTTTTTCTTCCTTTCTCTCTTTCTTTTTTAATTTTATTATTTATTTATTTCTTGGGTAATTCTTCTACTCCGCGTGGCAACTCCAACTGTCTTCACTCTTCCCTCTGCCACTCTCTTTTCCCTCCATTTATTTTTTATTATTTTTAACTTTCTTTTTTGTCTTTTTAAGATAATAAAAGTACCACCTCGAAATGCAAAGGGACAATTTATATTTTCTTACATTAATAGAAAAATAAATCCGTGATTTATAACGTTTACGTTTCCTATATATAAGAGATAAATTGAATTTTAGTTTTTTTCATACATTTTTTACACTATTTGATAATCCAATTTGAGACGGATAGAACAGTAAATGTGAATAAATTTTTTAGTCTGAACTCGAATTTTAGTTACTCCTATTATTATGAAAGTTTAATTTTATTTAATAAAAAAACATTGCTACATTATTATGTATTCTCTCCCTTCAACGTAACTATCATTTTGTAATATAGGTTTTTATTTATTTTTTTACCAAATTATTATTATTTTTTCAATTTACTTTTCTATTAATCATTTAAAGGGATTGTTTTTATTCATTAAATAAATATTCAATTTTTTAATTGACACTATTAAAATAGAATATTTACAAAATATTTATATGATAGTAATATTTCATTTAAACTAATTTTTGAAAGTTTTTAAAATGAAATGCTTCATAATTTTTTACATTTACTTATAATCACAAAGATATCTTTATTTATTAAATATTATTTTTTTTAGATAATTTTAAAAAAAAATTACTGTCTTATTTTATTTATATATAAAAACTTTTATATAGAGAATAGTCTTACAGATTTACATAGGGTTCTATTTGTGGTGTGACTTGTGAGTTAATGATGATGTAGTTGCATTTGCTTTTCATTTATCTAACCATGTTCTATTTATGTTTTGACTTGTGGGAGTAAAAAATGTGGATTGCATTTGCTTTTCTTTTTCGCTGCTTTACTTAATATAATAATAATAATAATAATAATAATAATAATTATTATTATTATTATTATTATTATTATTATTATTATTATTATTATTATTATTATTATATAGTTAGTATTCCAACCACATTTTTTATGTTTTTTATTTCATTAACTTAATAAGTCTGTCAGTTATGATATAGAAAGTATTGTCACCATATCGATCGGTCTTCGACAGCTCGTCTTTGCCTACAGTTATTGGGGACAATCCCTTGACATATCTTCCTTTAGCTGCATTTCTAATAGATCTCATTTTAGCTTTTCATTTTCTCAATAGATTTTCTTCGTAGTATTATATTTATAAAAAAAATGCTAATGAGTGTCAGTAAAGTACTTTTAAGAATCATAGTTAAAAATATTTACTTAGAATAGTAAAAATTGTGTTTCCAATTAAAAAAACTCCTTGAAAGTTAAAATTTTATTCTCTTTAATATAACTTTTTTATTATATAATAAATATCCTAAGCGCACTAGGTAGCAAATACCTTTATTTATTTATTTTTAGTATTTCTAAAGAGAGTCTCTTAAAATTTGAGGGAGGTTTCTCAATTAAAATATTAATTTAGAAAATAAAAAATGTTTATTACTTATAAATATATAATTTTTATATATATTTCTTCTATCCCGCAATAAGTGTCAACTCAATAAGATATATTGTTTTAAATTGAATCTCATTTTAAGTTTTTAATGTAATATTAATTATTTTTCTTTAATTGTATCTTTTAATTAATGTTGCGTAGATTATTTTTAATGCATTGTATTTTATTATATATTTATGATAGTGAAAAACACGTCAATAATTATTAATAAAAATAATTTGATAAAATTATTTTTCTTTTATGTATAGCATTCTTTTGTCTATAAACAAAATTGTATAATTATCACTAAAAATTTATATAAAACTAAGATGTCTTATGTTTGAATTCATTGTTGATAGTTGAAATTAATATTTTATTCTCCAAGAGAAAGAAGAGTGTTATATTCTATAGTGTAAACAAAATTAATAAAATATTTACTAATAATTATAGTTTAAATCTACATGAACTTTTAAGTTTGTTTATTATAAAAAAAAAAAATTATTAATGTTTGGTTTCACTTTTTATTAAGGGTGATAAAACGGACATATCCATCTTATTTTTTTATTATTGACATGTCTAAAATAGAATGGTGTAATCTAATTTAGATAGATCAATTGAAATTTTCACTTTATTTTCAATGGGTTAAAGAGTCAATAAATTGATCCATCAATAACAAATAATATAAATGTATTAATTTTTTATGTTAGTTGATGCGTTAAAAAAATTCAAAATTAATCTAAAAAAATTCAACTAATCCAACAATTATAACTAATAAAAAAAATCATCTAATCCAACTATTACTACACAACTAATAAAATTATAAGTTTGTTAGAGTGTATCGATTAAATACGCCAATTACCAGAGAAAAATAACTTAGTCATTAAACAAAATAACTGAAAATGTAATTGATTTTTTAAACTGACATGAGTTTTGTCCCGGTACACTTTATATATAAATAATATGGTTTTACTCTCTCATATTTTTGCAAACCATGGAATTAAAAATGGACAAATCCCATAATGAATTAAAATAAATTTGATGATTTGTCACTAAAAATTAAGTCAATGTGTTCTAATTAGCTAACATCTACTTGAGAAATATGGTAACATACTCATAATACTTACAAGAAAGAAACCATATGAAAGAAAAGAAAAAAAAGATGCCAATGAAATAGAAAGGGAGTATCCATTCCATGCTTTTGTGGTCGAGGACCCGCTGTGGAGTCCCAGGAAGCAGAGTGAAGATGGCAGCTTTGTGCAGAAATTAAGATAGATGACCATAAAAAGTTAGGCTTGAAAAGGATAGCCACCACAAAGAAACGTAGCATAAAGGCAATAACGAGCTTTTGGGCCCTCACTCACATGTTCATCAAAATACCCACTTTCCAAACTTCTCTGCCTTGCGGTCCCCTTCTTCGTTTTAAACCGTTATAATATTTCACCAATAATAATAACCGTTATATATCACACCTATTTATTGCAACTATATTAATAATCTTATTTTAAAACATATACTAATATTATATTTATACTTCATTCAACCTCAATTGTAAACAAAATTACCTCATTTCACGTTATATATTACTATTTGTCTTATTTTCTATATAATATTATTTATCTCGAATTAATTTATGCAACTATTTCAACAATGTAAAAAGTCTATAATATTTTCGAAAGAGAAATAATTTTTTTGAATAAATTTGTCAACTTGATTAAATTGATCCAAACTTGATTTACAATTTTCTAATTGAGTTAAATGGGATATTCACTATCCGTGTAATTAATTTCACATTTACAATCTAATAAAAAAATCGGCACTTTATGGCTTCATACAATCCATGTTAAAATGCATTTATAAAAGTGAAATGACTTGGTCAAATGAACTGACATTAGATAGCAGTGAAAATAATGGACTGACATTAGATACATCTAAAAAACGTTGTCGCAGAGTATTACTTCCTCTTATTTTGAAAATTAAAAAAAAAAATTAACTTGTGCCAATAAAAAATAATAGTTAATTTTATTTAATTGTTTAAATATAGTCAGAAAAAATAATTTTATTTTATAAAATATCTCTAAAAAATAAAGAAATATGCTTGACAAAAATAGAAGAAGTTGAATAATATTTTTTGAATGACGTCATCAAAAACAAGTTAGAATAATTAATATTAACTTATTTAAGACTACTTAAATTTTGTTTATTTTTTATGATATAACAATTATAATTAATCAATATTGTAAAAAAAATTCGGTTAGTAGATATAAATTAAATATTTTATATTATGCCCTAGTTTTTCTTTTTGGGACTTGTACTTTCTGTTGGACTTGCAGTATGTACCACTCTTTTTTTTCTTTTTTATTTCTCGAAAACGTAACAGCTTATTTTAGTATTGAAGTTTTAACTTATATGGCTTGGAGTGTAAGAGGGATCCTAAGCTAAGAAAACTGATTTTAAACATAAACAAGAAATAATAATTCATATAAAATAATAAATATACAGTAGTAAATTTCATATAATTTCTTATAATATAATCAAACGAATAATTTATTCAAAGTATTTTCAGGGAAACTTGTTGAGTATTAATCAAAGAGATTATTAGAAAATAAAATCTAAATAAATGTAAACGGTATGTTAGAATGATATCATTAAATTATATGTAATTAATTAAATTTTATTTATAATTTAGACTAATAAATTAATATCGATCTATTTATATTCAAAATCAAAAGAAGTAAGTGATTTACAACTATATTTGTAAAAAAAAAAAAAATATTTACAAACAAATCAAATATTTAACTAAAATAGCACTGTATATATAAGTCTCACAAATATAATTCAAATGACAATTGATCAAAACGTTTGATATGTTAGAATATAAACTCCAACTTAACATATTTTTTTTATATTTAATATGTGCGAGTTTTGCTGCTAAGAAATGATTATTAGGCTAAGTGACATGTACTAATTAAGTGCAGCACGGTTGGTATGGTTCTATATCGGAGCAACCCTTTCACATTATGTCTCCATTCAACATTGTGAAAAAAGTGTAACGTATAAATATTTGCTTGTGTGTGATATTTAGTATTGCTTGGATCTCAATCTTGTAAAACATAAGTCAAGCAAAGCAACCAGCTTCCTTGGTTAAGAAGTGTCGGGGGAAATAGTTTGAAAGAACAATAATATTAAATAATTAGTTTATGCGAACCATAATATAATTAATTATAAAATACAGACTTCAAGGTAAATCTATTAAAAAGTGAACAAGGAATGACTTTTTATTTTCTTTTACTAATTTTTTTTATTGAATTTACTTCTTCTTGTATTTATTTAAATATTATTAATTTTGATCTTTAAATTTAATCTCTAATTTGTTAAAAAATCACAAGATTCGTCTCATTTTAAAAATAATCTTGTGAATTTTATATATAATTTTTTTTTAAATATTTCATATTTCTAATTTGATAAAAACAATAAATACAATAACTTCATTCTTAGAACAGATCTCAAACATAACCGAAATATAGCACATTTCTCTCTCTTTGTTGTTATAAACAAAATTAACAATTACAAAATTAACAACATGGAAAAGTTCACCTATAATATTTAAAATAGTCAAATGCCTAAACAATACTTATATATAATTTATGACTACTCAGAAAATGAAGCGCAACTTCTAAAGCATATAGAAGGGTCGTGGACTCAAACAAATAAAAGGCAACAACAATGCATGGTAATTTCACACGCAAAACCACAAACTAGATATGTAAAGAAAATAGCCAATATTGTAATAGTAAAGACCATAGTAGTTAAAACATAAACAGAATCCATTAAATTAAAATATTACTGGTCAGAGGGAGGTAGTGTCACAAAGCAACGAATAAAAGTAACAGAAAAACAAATGTCAATGATAATGTGGGATAAGATTAATGTAGTGTTGGATGAAAGGAGATAGTAAAACGGACATAAAGACGCTTTGCCATGTCAATCAAGTATGTTCAATTTTCTTTTCTCGAATTGCCATGTTTTTATGCAAAGGTATTCAAATCGTTGAACCAGATTCTCGTAACCTTTTCCTATATTCAATGTTAATTTGTGTTAACACAAATTAAAGTATATAAAATTATAACAATTTTACAAAACTATCTTTTCTATTATTGAATAGGCAAATTGTTGTTAAAAATTGAAAACATTCGTTGGATTAATCTCTAAATTTTATGAATTGACAAATACTTATTTTTAAATGTATATTGCTCGTTAAAATAGTTGATCTATAATTTTTTATGGTTTAATATTTTACTATGATATGTCAATTGAATATATAATTCTTTTATGTTGATGTTATATTAATGATGTAACAACATGTACTATTTTTCATATAAAATTTCAATTTTGAAGAAACTAATTTTTGTCTATTTATAATTACAAACAAATTTGTTTTTAAGATGATGAAATTTCATAAATAAATTAAATTTCAATAAGATGATATAGTTTTGAAATCAACGTAAACAAATCACATATTTAATTAGTAAGTCAGATAGTTATCTCTAGAAATAAAATTTATTAAAGATTTATTGCGACTCATACTCTATATTTTAATAATATGTTTATTTGTTCATAAAGTTTACAAATTAATTCAATCAATGTTTACAATTTCCGGCATCAATTTGATAATCATTGTTATAAAAGAGTAGTGAAATATAGTAGCCTTGTGATTCCATAATATTAATTTGGAGTAGAATTTGATTAAAAAAATTAATTAAAATTAATATAAATACCACTTTTTTGGTGATAAAAGATTTTATGTTTATTAATGTGACACTTACAGAGAGGAAGTAGTATTTTGGACTTTCAATTGATGTGACTGATATAGTGCTATTTTTAGCGCGGTCCTGATTTAATTATTTCTCCGTTTCATTACAACTAAGTCTTACATGGACACAATTTTAATTTAAAATGTTTTAAGTATACATGTAGTTGAAAAAAATTACAGAAAAACCATTTAGTAATATCATTTTAATATTTTATGTATGTCTATCCAAAAAATGATATCTAAATGTTTTGCAAATATAGGTATTTATCGTCCTTTCCTACCTCATATGCCTTTTGATAGAAATAGCTTCGTCATGAACATGGAGTGCATCGTACCCAAGCCTTATATGTATATTTTATAATGAATAAATCACTAAATTGTGTATTGAAATTATTTCGCCAACAATTTTTCTATGATATTTAAAAATAAATAAGTAACACTTCAAAATAGAAAGAAGTAAGATAATATAGTTTAATTTTTAGTTTGTTTTGCTAATAAGATTCACGTTAACATTAATTACTTAGGAGACAAATCAAACAATTAGTCAATTTATTTAATGCTAATTCATTCGATTTTAAAAATATGATGGACAAATTTTTTAGCTTTTGAAAACAAAATTGAAATTCAATTTAAAAAAACCAGAAACTTTGTTATTATTATAAGAATAATATCCTCATCTATTTTTTTTTCTTTTATTATTTTATATCTTCTTCTTCCAATAATTTTTATATGTATAATTTATTTTTCTTCATCTTTCATAGTATCACATTGTTAGAATTTAATTATGAGTAATTAATTTTATTTCATTAATTAAAACAAATATATTATATTATTTGACATTTTTCAATTTTAAAATATATATACCATTTCAAAAAAACGATTTAATATATTTATACTATACCATCTAGTATAAGTTAGAAAATAGAATGATAACCGGGTAGCAAGTTCGATATCTATCACCAATAAAATACTAACAATGTTTATTAAAATATTAAGAATGTTAATTATTAAGGATGGGTGCGCAATTCAAATAGTTTGAATTAATAATTAAAAGTTGGATGACATTGATTCAAACTCGTTACAGAAAAAAAAAATGATTAATTGTAATTTTGGATAATTTATTTTTATTAGTTTATATATTTTATTTATTTATTTTAAAAATCGACAATTTTGATTTCTCTTTAATTTTTTAATTAAAAATTTTTATAATATAGAAATATATCTAGATACATTAATTATTTATATATAATTAATTAAATTACAAAAATTAAAAATTTTATGTGAAAATTAAATTTTTTAAAAAATTTATTATGATTTCATAAATGTAAATATTATACATTATAATATGATATGTTATGATATTTAAAACATATTACAATCACTATATTTTAATAAAAAATTAAAATAAAATATTAAAACTGTTAAATTTTAAAAATAAAAATAAAAATCAATTTTATAAATTAATTAAAATTTTAAAATTAAAACTATAATTAAACTAAAAAAAGTAATCTAACAACTAATTAATTAATTAATAACTATAATTGTTTTAGAAAATAATAATAATAACAATATTACTTATTAATATGTGCTGTTGAAAACAAATGTATATTTGTAATAGTACTTTTTTATTTTCTGTGCAAGTTTAAATGCAGATGTCAGTATGTGCATGTGTGCTAAGTTGTCATAACCACAGTGAGATACTCCTCTATAAATGCTTGCAGATCTGTGCTTACAAATAACTTTAAAAAATTACTTAAAGGCAATTTTCAGTTACCAAAGTGACCACCAACTAAAATTAGAATAAGGTAGACAGTAGGAAAGCGAAGTTTATAGCGTAATTTACTTAAATTTTTGTTTGACTCATTGCATTTAATAAAAATATGAAATTTTATATTTTTTTTTTAAATTTATCAATTTAAATATATTAAATTCACACTTATAATAAAAACCTATTAAATTACATAGATCAATAAAAGAAATAACATTTATTAATTTTTTTCATGTTTATTATTTATAAATTGTCATTATACATATAAAAGTTTAATTTATTTTATTTTAAAAAATATAAAATATATTATTTAAATATTTTAATGAAAAATACATTTTTAAATAATTTTTTTATCACATCAGATTTTAAAAAATATTTCATCTGATAAAAAAATTTCTATAATAAATCATATATTAGACTAAAATTTAAAAAATTAATCGTATTCATTTTTTAAAGTTTGATATACTCTCACTCGTACAACCACAAATCTAAAACTCTTTTTTGTAACTTGAACAAAAGATCTAAATGCCACACGAGATTATCTTGCAAATGGCATTTTCCATGTAGTGTAATGTCACACCTGTATTTAAGGTTAAATTAATCTTTCATTTTTTTACTATTTTTTAATTTTTTTTTATCATTTAACTATACTTGTATTAATTAAATTGGTTTTTTATGTTAGTTTTTGACAACAACAAAATGTTAAATTTTACTATCTCTTT
Organism: Cicer judaicum; assembly: GCA_037974835.1. Lineage (NCBI taxonomy): Eukaryota > Viridiplantae > Streptophyta > Magnoliopsida > Fabales > Fabaceae > Cicer > Cicer judaicum. The sequence continues at coordinate 2,726,955 of JBBPBS010000007.1, read as the reverse complement.
TATCTCACTAATCTTCAAAATTATAAATTTATAAATTTATAATATCTTTTAATCTAAAAATCTATAAATTTATAATTAATAAATTCAATTTCATAAAATTTCAAACTCAGAAAAATAAAAATTCATCAAACTTATTATTTTTCCAAACTAATGTTTTCTATAAGCTTTTAAAATTGTATTTTCATCAATTAAATAAAAATCTCCAAATGCAATTTTCAATGTTCATTTATTTT
>JBBPBS010000007.1:2702406-2726712 GCA_037974835.1 Cicer judaicum | reverse complement strand
AATTTATACGTAAAAACTATAATGTTTAGATAAAAAAAATAGATTAAAAAAATATCAATATCAAATGAATTAAAGACAAGATTTGAAACAACTTCAATTAAAACGGTAAAAAAATAGATTGAAAAAATATCATACTTAGAGAAAATGGCTACATTGATCAAATTCTAAAAATACATAAACTAGATTATGATCTAAAATAAAATTGTCTCTAAAATAAAATTGTCTCTCATATAGAAGAGAAATAAAAGGATTGATTTCAGAAAAGAAGAAGAGAGAATGTGGAAAAAGTATTGAAAAGATGAAGGTATGAAAAATGAATTTGAGAATTTTTTTTACTTTTTTGAGTTTGAAAGATTATAAATTTGAATTTATAAATTATGAATTTAAACGCATGAATTGTCCAAATTTTTATATTGAAAAAGTTCATAAAAATTTGAGTTTATAGATTTTAAGATGAGTGAAACAACAAAAGTTAATATTTTTTTTTTTATAAAATTTAACGAAAATAATAAACTTGACTAATAGAAGTACACTTAATGCACAAAAACGAAATAATAAAGAATTAGATGACCAAATTAAAATTAAAATATGAATAAAGGGATTAAAACATATATTGTTGCATTACCGAATCTATGTTGAGATTTGAATGGAAAATATTTTAAAAAGATTTTAGTAAAAGGTATTGTAGGCAATTAATAGCTGTTTATAAAAAAATAGGGTAAATAGCTTTTTTGGCTCATGAATGTGTGAGACATTATCCTCATAGTTTATGAATGTATTAAAAATTTGCAAATATATATTTGAACATGTTATTAACCCAATGCATGAACTTGATGAGGTCAACAAATATATAGACTTGATCACTACCTTAGTTGATGATATGATTGTAGAGACTCTAACATGATGGACAACACCTCACAGTGATTGAATCAAACTCAATTGTGATGGAACGATTACATAATGTGAGACAAAGACCAATTGTGAGGACTTCTTATGCAATTCAACTAGAATATATGTCTCATCCTACTCAATTGGGCTTGGTTACAATGAAATTATTGTTGCGGAACTTTTAGCAATTTTCCATGGAGTTAAATTAGTTTTAGATAAAGGTTTACAGATTTCATTATTGAATCTAATTGAAAAATGGTGATACACTACATTCAACATGGAGTGTATAAGTCATGTCATTATATTAACTTGCTTATTGATACTTGGAGATGGTTGAAGTCTCTAATATCTACCATGAAGCAAATCAAGTGACAAATTCTTTAGCGAAAATTGGAATGGATCGAGTAGATTCAATCTTAGTTTATGATGTTATTCCTAATGTTTATTTTTCTTTGCGTGTAATTGATAAAATTCTATGGGGCTCTCCTTAGATTTTGTTTTATTTTTCTTTGGGGGTTAGTAATTTTTTGTTTGTAATTTTATATAGAACATTAACTAACAAAATTCATATTTAAGAACTAAAATGATTAACAAATACATATTTAGGTATATTTGATAACTTTAATTCATTTGAAGACTATTGTGATAGTGTTTTACATATTTAAATATAAAATGACAAGTTATCCGGTTAACTTTTATAGTAGTTTGTTTATTTAAAAAAAAAATATATTTTGTTGCTTTACTAACTAACATAAATTATCTATTTTTTAGATTTATTTTCTCTTAAGGGTAAACTAAACTCGCTCATTACTAATAAGATTCTAAGTAGACATTAATAAAATATGGAATTGAGATAAAAAGATGATTATCTTCACATATAAATAAACTACCTCATTTACTTGTCTTTTTACAAACTCAACCTTAAAGTTTTTTTTTTTTCTCGAAACGGCAAATAACTAATTCAACCTTAAAGTTTAAAACTTTAAAGAAAACAACCACAATAGATTTTTATTATCTAACACCCCCAAAGTCAAAACCATTATTTCAAACCCTATAAAAGGAATTCATCACTAAAACTTCTTTAATAACTTTTGATTCTTCAAATAAAATTATGCCACTAAAATGATAGAAATTATCATGTTTTAGTTCAAATTATCTTTAAGTTGGTTCAATTTATCTTTGTCCCTACCTCAAGTCTGCAACGCTACATTTTTTAGATATCACAATTTTTTTCCTTTTGTAAAAATGTGTTTCCATAAATAAGATATGTGAGTCTTTATAAACTATCATATTTCTAAATAATGTAAAATTATCATTGTCCCAAAACAGTTTCAAATCTATGATATATGATGTTATACAATATAAACACAGGTTAATGGTGGCTATATCTGCTAACAAAAAAGTTCAAGGTCACTATTTTTAAATGTTTTCTATAAGAAAAGAACGAACATTAAAAATAAAACTAACAAGACATGCACTGGCCCATCCTTTTAATGAGTAAAAACAGGCCCAGCCTTTTAATGGGAAAAAAAATGTCACACTAATTGATTTTCTCATTGTCAATCCTCTTGAACTTTTCTCTTAATTTTGGTCAAAAACTTTTCTCTTTGTTTTATCATCTATACTTTTTTCATGAATAATTTTATGCGTCTCCTAATTACTGAATAATATTTTAATATTTTGTAAAATGTTATTTTAATATTCCTAGTTCTAGATATGAGATAATAAAAGTACTATTCCAATTTGTAAACACACATATAATATGGTTTGATAAATATTAAAAGATGAAAACATTACTTCTTTAAGTTTCGATAAGAAATATGTTATTTCTGTATCAATTAATAATATTTTTTTCCATTAGATTTGACTCAATTAGACAATTAGTACATTGAGATCTATGTACTATAAATTGAGATCCATAATCCATGAATGGACTTAGAGTATATGAATTCAAATTTGGCCAATATATAATACTCGTGCCTAGGACAAATACTTATGTCTGTGGGAATTATTATAACATTAAATGGATTGGCCAATTTCAAATAAATGATTTTTTTAGTTTTTTTTAGCCAGGTAAAGTCTAAGTATACTGACCATTTCTTTTTGTTTGGAACTTTCATTATCTTTTGTATTTACTGAATATGGGTAGAGATTCTATTTATTTTTGTCTCTCAAGTCTCAATATATAATTCATTTGGAGAGAGTATCTCACTATTATTATTATTTTTTATTTTAACTTCTTTCTATTTATCTATCTCTAAATGGACAATTAATGGAAATGCAAGAAATGAAGAGGATCTCCATCCACTATATATATTTTTTAGAGTGTTTTCTCGTGATATAGATTTTTTTAGGATCAAATATATTTATATAGCCAAGCCTCAACAAATTTAATATCCTAATAAACGGCCTGAAAACAACAATAAAAGCCCAATGAGTCCATCTTTTAGTCTTGTATGCGTAAGCCTAGTACACACTTCACCTATCAGCCAATAAGAAAAAAAAGAAAAAAGAGGGAACTCCTAACCAAAACCAAACACCCTACGTCAAATGGCATAAAATTTTGTTGATTGAAAAACATGGATTGAAAAATTTCCAACAAAAAATTACACCAGATTTCATTTTTGATCCCAAGTATTCTCAAAATTAAACGAAATTTATGTGAAATAATGGATTTAATTTTTCATTTCGGGAATAAAAAATACGATTTTTTGTTTTTAAGTAAAAAAATATTTTGATCCCAAATTTCTGTATTGACATTTCAAATTTAGGTTTTGGTCATTTTTTGGAAAAAGAAAAGGGCATATTAGTTGGTCACGTGAATGCGTGATGGCTACGGCGGCGTGATTCTTACGCGAGCTTAGGAAACGAAAATCTCATAGGAATAATATACATTGACTTTGCACGTTTGTATACGTAGCCGCATAATTTGATCAAAAAGTATTAAAATAAATCTTAAGTCTCAATAAAGTTTTATAATTTTATTTTTTGTTTATAATTTTTTTTATTAATTTCAAGTCTTTTGTTTTTTTATAAATGATTTTATTTATGTTTAAGATATTATAAAAATATTTTACAAAAATTTGAATTTTTTTATTAAATATAAATTTTTAAATACTAAATAAAAAAATTATATTTAATTCCTCATTTATTAAAAATAATTAATTTTTATAAAAATTATAAAATATGCTGTAAAAATTATTCAAAAATATTTAAAAATTCAAAACATATTGATTTAAAATTAAAGATTAAAAATTGATAAAGTTTTGTATAAAAAAATTTAAGAATTTATAAGAATTAAAAATGTATTTAAAAAATGAAAAAACATAAAAAACCACAAGTGGTGACAACCGATAATCAAATCAGGACCGTACGTTCTATAGTAAGCATCAATTCTTAGAATAGAAGCAGCTTCATTTGCACAACACAACGAAAAGAGGAACAAAGAAAAGAACGACAGTGTTTCGTTCTCGTCCAACGCGGAACCACTGAGTCGACTCGGAGCGAGTGAAATTCGTGGCTTGGAAGAGTAATACAGAGAAAGAGAAACACCGCACACCATGTCTGGTATTGCTCGTGGACGCCTTACTGAGGAGCGCAAGTCATGGCGGAAGAATCATCCTCATGTTCGTACTATAACTACTTCAACTCCTTTTTGGTTATTTTCTGAATCGTTTCCTCTTTGATGGAATTGTTTGAATTTAATTGGTTTCGTTTTTTTTTTTTGTATCTTCTTTTGTGATTTAGGGTTTTGTTGCGAAGCCAGAGACACTGTCTGATGGTTCTGTGAATTTGATGATTTGGCATTGCACTATTCCTGGAAAATCTGGGGTGCGTTATTTTTCGTCCGTTAATGTTTTGCTGATTATGAGTGAAATGCCTAAGTTTTTTTTGTGAAATTTATTTTTTTTTGCTTGGTTTTGGGGGTGGTGTGGGGATAGAGTATTACCATTCTCTCTTTTTTAACAAAATTTATAATTGCGGGAGTTGTTATGTGAAAATTGGGTATTTCTTTCTGTGATTTTAGATTTGGTTACTTGTGTGTGGGGGTAAGGTCGGGGAATAGTTATTAAGCACCTACTGCACACCAATGAAACACTGACACAGACACTAAAGAAGACACTAGGTTATAATTTGAGAAGACGAAAGTGATTAAATGTAACCATCTGTGTGATGGTGTCAGATAAGGCTGTCGAGCACCAGATGCGTCTTCAATTTGAAGTGTCGGTGCTACATCTTTCCCTTTCATACTTGTTCGCGCACAAGTACTTGTAGTATTGCTTGCAGTCCAGTCACTTGCTTTATAAGTTAGTTGCCTGAACATAATGCATGCATTCATGGATGGGAAGAGAAAATTGTTAGCTATGAAACCAAAATTCATGTCGTCCTCATACCTATACCGAACTCATTTCTAGCTGGGTACTCGTAGGCAAGTGCATATCAAATTTTAGGTAGATCAGTGATGTTAAATGGCAACCATGGAGCTGCAATTCTGCAATGGCATGACGGATTTTTATGTATATTATCTCACTTCACATATTTCTCTCTCGACAATATATAGTCAGAGATAATTTTGACTGATAATAGTTGATACTATGAGCTTTGAAAATGACACTTAAAAAGTAATTGAGGGAGTGGTAAATTATGAAAAACATTGTTGTTTTTAATTAGATGTTATACTTATTTGTGATTAATATCTATGCTCCTTTGATTATTAGCATCCGTTCTTGTATGTCTAAGTTTTGGTCTGTTGTTGTCATCGACTCCTTGAGGGAAGGAAACTTCTGCGCCGATTGGCTTGCCAAAACAAGTTCTTCTGTGGATAACCATTATTTATGCAGCTTTGGAGCTCGTGCCCTGCTATGTCTCACCTCTTATTGGTGGATGCCTTTGTTAGGCCTTAGTTTCGTCTTTCTTGTTTTCTTTTTGATAAAACAAAATTGTGATTAATATCTTTTATATAATCAAGTGATTTCAAGTCAAATTTATGTTAACATCCAGTAGTTTGTTTTTTTAATAATCCCAGTATCGTCGTACCTTTATCCATGCAATGTAGGAAGCTAGCCAAGTCATCTCACCTAGTGTTTGATGCAATCAAACTATCAAGAAGAGAGCAATATGCCTAATTCATAAACCTTATCATCCCCTAAAATTAATTGTTTAAATGAAGCTTGTATAACTTATCATATAATGAAGTTTGTTTAAACATGCTATCAGTGCAGTTCCTATTCATCTTAACAACGCAGTCCAGGATTGTGTTGTTTGGCAAGGCAATCTTACAGGTATTTATACTACTAATTCTGGCTATAGGTGGTTGCTTCAGAGATCAGGTATAGGTGATCAGAATCCCTCTTTAAATTGGATTTGGAATGTCCAAGCTCCCCACCACCTCAAGTTTTTCTTTTGGCTTATTGCTCACAATTCCATCTCCACCCTTCAGATGCTGCATCAACGTGGAATGGCCACTTCTAGCATCTGTCTGAGATGTATGCAGGGGGAGGAGACTATCCTGCATTGCACTCGAGACTCACCTTCCTCTAATCTTTAAAGACTGCTTTGGCTTCACATAACCTTTGCTCTGGGTAAAAAACTGCTTTATCAGTTCCTCATAACACCCTGTACCCTTATCATGGCAGGCCTGTGGTGGGTTTGGAGATTTAGAAGCCTCAAATGCATTACTAAAGAAAGCATGACTAACAACCGATTATTGTCAGTCAATAGCAACCTGGTTTCCTTGATTCACGCGTGTCAAAGTTCTTAATACCAGCTTCTTTGGTTTATTTGCATTTGATAAATGCAAGGCTTAGAAATGACTTAAATATGTTACTCCTGAAAGTTTTATAAAAGAATCTCACATTGTTCTCTGTTTTCATTGCTAGGAATTTGCGAATTAATTAAGCATTTTTTTGTTGAATATCTAATTTTCATCATATTAATTTTACATAACTTTCTGCAGACTGATTGGGAGGGTGGCTACTTCCCACTTACACTACACTTTAGTGAAGACTATCCTAGCAAGCCTCCGAAGTGTAAATTCCCACAAGGTTTCTTCCACCCTAATGTTTACCCATCAGGAACAGTTTGCTTGTCTATACTTAATGAAGACAGTGTAAGTACATTTTTCTTAATAATCACATGAATTCTTAAAACTAATTCATATAGTGTGATTTAATTAACATTCTAAGCAAACTGATCATAGGTTTGTTATTACATGTAGGGGTGGAGACCAGCCATAACAGTGAAGCAAATTCTTGTGGGCATTCAAGATTTGCTTGACCAGCCAAATCCTGCTGATCCTGCCCAGACAGAAGGCTATCATCTATTTATCCAGGTACTTAATAATTAATTCTTGTGGGCTACCAGAACTTGCGTGACAAGAAACCCAACCGTTTTTTGTCTGGTTTAGAAACAAGGCATAGGTCAACACAGTAATATACTTTTTTAAGTTTTCATGATCCATATACCAGTCTTCTTTCCTGATGATTGGCGATATTAGGATTGTTGATGCTCACATGCTTGAAAAGTGTCTTGAACATGATTGTCAAATGTGCATGCTAGACTGTGAGATCTCACGCATTGTTTACCCGCCACCGTGCCGGAGCGGTGGGAAGATCGTCGGAAGGGCTGGCGCGCAGTGGAAGATTGCAAGATCATAGGATCAGCGCTCTTCTCTCGCGTTGGTGAACTTTTTTACCCATCAGACCTGGTTCACGGGGAATATTTCCTGTCCCTGTTTTCCATCCAGCACCCTCACTTGCCGAGAGAAAAGAAAGAAGGGTGAGGCTGAAAAATACAGTAGGGCGGTGGCGGTGAGAGAAGCTGTCTTTTGGAGAAGATGAAGTTTCAGTTTCAATTTTAGGGTTTCTTTCTACACTCTTCTCATAATGGACCAGTTATAAAACCAAAATAGGCCAAGCAATTGTGGAGCGTTGCCCAAAATACTTCAAAAATAATGACATGTATTAGTAAATAAACTGAACTAAAAAATACTTAAAAACTAATCTAACCTGAACTCAAAATACTTAAAACATAATATAACCTGTATTAGTAAATTAAAAAAAATGAAACATAAAAGAAAATTGTTTATATGTATAGTATAAATTACTTAGTAAATAATTTTTTATGTAACTTAAAATAGATATTTATAGTATTAATTATTCAATTTTATCTCTTTTGTTGGATCTTACGATCCGTGTTACGATCCCACAATTTATGATATTCCCATACCCAAATGATCTTTGGTGGGATCTCGAGTTTGACAACCATGGTCTTGAACATGGTGCATTATGAATAATAATAGGTGCCGAGACCTTGTGTTTCGATACGAAACATTTTATAGCCACCTCTTTAAGTGGGGATTTAAATTTTGTACCACTAAAAGTGTCTTTACATTGTTATAATTTTTGCAGGATACAACAGAGTATAAGAGAAGGGTCCGGCTACAGGCGAAGCAGTACCCACCTCTTCTCTAGTGCTATTATAAACTTAAAAAACAATTGTTAGTATGGTAGATGTTTGCTCTTTTTTCCTGTTTAAACTGTTTTACTGTGATAATTGGCTTGCATAATATGCAGACACCAATGTTCTCACTATTTATGCTTCTTCTCAAATCTGGATGAAGTGGTTATATATAAACAATGTGAAAGTCAACCAATGGATACTTGTTGGTGACTCATGCTGTTCCTAATGTTTGCAACTACATTTCTAAATGATTGGATAATTATTGTAATGAATTATGACTTCTATTTCAGGAACTTCTCATTTCTGGATATGCTGTTTCCTTTTCGGATATCAAATATATACCCCAATTGGCCAGTTGTTGTGTCGTGTGACCCGTTTACTTTACCCGTGCCCCGGCTGGATAAATCTCTCTATCTATTTACGCTTTATTAAAATACTGATCAGTGCAGCGCATGTCAACTTCTGATTAATTGTTGTGACCAAATATTTTTTTGTTTCAGACCCTTGTTTTTTGCTCGGGTTTTGAGTCTTTCGACTACTGCTTATTGGTTCTTATAATATTTTCTTGGGTGAAAACTAGTGGCCGGCCAAGAAAATAAAACTTTAAATATCCTCTAAGACGAGTGTGAGAAGATCAGTTTGCAGCATACAGGATAAAAATGGAAACGAATCTTCACATTATAATCTTAAATGAGTGGTGGAAAACTTCTCCATAATATCAACAAACTTCGATAGGGCTTTGCCATATTTATAGAAAGATTGATACCAAATATTCACATATTATAAGTTTTATGTGAAGAGACAAGATCCCTTCTGGATATAAGTACAATTGGGCAAATAAGTGAACTCCCAGATTCATCTCTTGACAGCAGGCCATGTTTAGTTACCACATTAGTTTCAGGTTTTAGTTACCGCTAGATATGCCCAATTTTGTACAAAGACTGCATGATGTCAAGGACAAGAGAGAAACATTGGTATGTATGTGGTAGTCTTAATCAAAGAACCGAGTGATAGAGTCAGAAGTCACTAGCACCCGTTTTACTCGATGTGATTCAGTGCAATGGCTGATGATTGTTTCATATTTAAAAAAAAAATGTTTAGTCTTTACCGATATATCACTTTTTTGTTTTAATTTTTATATATTTTTTATTTGATTTTGATCTTTGTAATTTTTGTTTTGTTTTTGGTCCTTGTTATTTTCTTTTAATCTCTACAAAATTAGTTTTTATTGAAATTGGCTGCCATATGCACAATATTTTATTTTAGTCCTTAAAGGTCAGTACGACTCCCCTCCTCAAACACGCCCAAAGTCACTAATATTGAAGGAACTAAAATAAAATCTTTTACATATTGCAAGGACTAATTCTAATAAAATTAATTTTGCAATAATTAATTTTAATAAAAATTAATTTTGTAAAGATTAAAATAATAAAATAAAGATAAAAAAAATATATTTACAAAAATTAAAATCAAATTACGAAAATTGTATAGACTGAAACTAAAAAGTGATATATTTGTAGTCACTAATATATTTAAAAAAATAAAAAACCTTTTTAAGTCATGAGGAAAACTCAATGTGAATTGCAGCGAGTATCAACAAAAAGTTTTATTGTGTGAGGGGAGTGCAATGTACATTTATTTTTCATGTTGTGTATTGGCGGTACATATACATGCAGAGATTTACATCTTTTATTGAGGCTGTCATTGCTAAAACTTTTGGTATAATAATATTAGTTAAATTGAAAATCAATATTAGAAAGGAGATTCTCGAAATTAAAAGTAGAATTTTTAAATTTTGTTCGATAGAAAAACGAATAATTGATTGATTCGAGAGTTTTAAACCTATCATAAATTTTATTAATGGATTAAATTTTTAAATCGTAATCCTATTTTTATTTGACTATTTAGCAAAGTCATTATGTTGATGCAGTTGGAATTTAAATATATATTAAATTAATATGTTTAAATTCGAAACAAAAAAAAAACTACCACACCACTTTAATAATTAGAACATTAGGTGAACCAGACAATATATAAAAAATATATATTACATAAATATTTAAAATAATATATTTATTTATTAAAAATTAAAAAATATTGGGTGGCCACGGCTATCACTTGTCTTAGAGAAGATCTAGTCATGTGTATGTGTTTATTTTCCTAATCAAACACAGTGTATCCTTAATTGGAAACTGATAGAAAAAAGGTAGAAAGTTTAGCATATCGTAAAATTACCTCTTTATTGTTAGAAATGTAATTAAAATTATTTTTCTTTCCTTTCTACTACGATGCCATTTCAATAAAATATGGAGTTTGCATATTGAAGAACAGAGTGTGGTCGAAGTGGCAGCGGAAATGTGAAAACTGAAGAATAATAGACATCAATTAAAGTTATATGACTTTTTTAATTTGGAATTGTAATCTCCACCTTTCATTTTAATCTAAGGGATAAGAATAATTCTTTTCACGCTCTCAATATAATGGGTTTTTCTTACTTAATATGCCCCAAACACGTGTGTGTGTGTCAAAAATGTAAATGAAAAAATTGTTGAAAATTTAGGCATCTAGCTAAGATATTTTTTTTAATTGACAATAAAATCAACGCATGTTCAAAATTTTGCTAACTTATCAACCACATTTACTTTTGGGTTTGATGCCTTGCCTCTCTAATGGTCCCCTATCCTTAAGCTGTTGCTGCTCTCTCACTTTCACAAAACAAGAATGTAAAAACACCATAAAATAAGCAATCTTTAGATTGCAATAGCTTTGGCTTAATTATTTCCTTATTGGGGAGATGAAGTGGTCGAAGGCAGCCTCTTGTTGTATCTGTAAGTGGCAACAGATAAGTAACCATTGTCTTGCACAAAAACCCATCATTCATGTTAGACACATCATACACAAAATAAGCGAACATATTATTGGTCATTGATAATATATAACATTTTTTTTATTTGCCGTAAAATGTTTCTTTCTAATATTATAATATATTATATTTTACTTTAATTTTTTTGTTTTTGTTTTACTTCCTATAAAATTTATTATATATATATATATATAAATTAGCTAATGTAGAAATAATAGCGAAGTTAGAGATAGTTTTTTTTAAGAGGTCAAATATAAAAATATTTTAAAATTAATATATTAAATTTAATTAATGAGCAAAAAAACAGTATCTTTTAATTATGTAAAATATAAATTAAAGTAACTCAGATGAAATAATAGTCAATAATATTTATTTTGAGTTTGACAATGCTTTAAAAAGTTAAATTCACTATTAGTTAGCACTATATTAAATAAATTAATAATTTCTTTTTTAATATAAATAATTAAGTGTTTATAAATTTAGTAGTAAAACTTTGACTTTGTAATCTCATGGTTATAATTTAAATTCTACATAGAATATTTATAAAATGGTTACAATGTCATTGTTGTTAATATATTTTCTTTTTTCTCAATTTTTTATTTAAAAAATATAAATAATTAAATTATTTGTTAGAAATATGTCATTTATTTTATTTAGAAGTCTTGTTTTTATAGTTTTTATTTCTAGCGAAATTCTATTTATAATTGTGAAGATTAATCAAAATAGGACGTATAAATTTGTCAATTAAATAATATTTTTTTAATTGTTTTGTTTCTATAATTTTTTTACAAATAAACATTTTTAAAGCAAAAATAAAATGCAAATGGATAGCATGATTAGAAAAATACTATATGTTGGGAGAAATATACTAAAACCTAAGAAACAATTTTAAAGATACAAACTACCATCTCAATAAAAATCATATATAAAAAAACTCAAATTGATAAAATCATGGTAAAGGAAAAAATAATACAATAAACATTTATATAAACTAACTATGTAAAATCTATATTTATGAATATTGATCCTGTTTCTATGACTATGAAACATTTGAAATATTAGGAATAACTTACAACTGATTTATAATAGCTAAATATATATCCACACAAAAATATTACAAACGTATCAAACAAAAATGGGGTAGCATTGCAACACTATCCTTCTCCCATAAACCCATACGTAGAATATTTGATTTTGATTTTGATTTTTCTATATTAAAAGAATAAATTATATTATAAGCAAATTTTATTTGAACTAAAATAAAATAACAAAAATTAACTGTATAAAAATAATAAAGATAAAAATACAAAATATGACATATTTATATAAACTAAAAACAACAAATGATTTAATATAAACTAAAAACAAGAAAAATAAAATAATTACATGACAATTTACATATTTAATTATTTTCTTTTACTAAAATACATATTTAAATCTTATATTTTTCGTTCAACATACTTATTTTTTATTAAGTTAATTGAATTCTGAGTCAAGAAACTTATTTGAATTCAAAATTTTATACTAAAATGTAAATTTTTTACTATTATAAAATAAACTATTTCATGGTCTCATTTACCATTTTTCTCTCCTTAAATTATATGTCTATTTATAATACTAATATAATATTAATTATTTTTATTCACTGATATGTTTTTATTTATTATATTTTAATTAATTAAATTTATCAACTAATTATAATTAATAAATATATTTAATTAAATAAAATTTATTTTGTTATTAAAATTAATAAAATTAATTATTTTTAAAAAAGCATACCCAACGTAAATAAAACAATTAAATGATTCGAGTGAAGTTATGAAGATAGCGCATGGACTCAAAATATCAAGAGCCAAATAGAATCATAAATGATTCGAGGTTTCTCGTCCCACTCGTAACAAAATTGGGACCACGTTTAATTATCAATACCACATACGTTGCGATAATATACTAAAATGAAAACTAAAATAAAATACACAATCATCAATATTTTATATTATTTGTTATTAATTCAGAATAACACAAATACAAATTTATTAAAATAAAATAAATAAATTAATGAACATACAATATTAAAATTAATAGTATAAAATAAAAAAATATCTATAAATTTAATAAAATTAAAGTAAATGAAATATTTATGTATTTAAATCTACAATTGTAAATGCTGAAGTTATTAATTAAATTTGTTTAGTTAAAATTAAAATTAAATTGTCAATTTGAATAAAAATGAATATTATATTGAAAAAACAAAATAAATATCATACTTAATTAGAAAAATAAATACAAAGAAACTAGATCTATATAAAAATTAGTTATTTATGTAGAATAATAGAGGGAAAACTTTGTAAAAAAATTATTGTAGACAAAAAATATCCTAAACTACTCTTTTCTATGTTTTGCCAAACTTAACAACTTTTTCCTCGATAATGAAAGTGACCTAAACTTGCTTTTTTTACTTATTCCATTTTTACAATTTGCTTTTTATTTACCTTGGGACTAGGACTATAATCTTATACAATAGCTGATCTAAAACTTAAGAATATTTATCTTAAAAAAAAAAAATGGTCAACCAAGTCAATTTTTTTAATACAAAATCTTGATTTTGATTATTTTAATTCTATAAAAATTTAACCTTTTAATTTCGGTATATATAAAATAAAAATATAATTTTTAATTTTTACAAAATTATCATACATGTAATTTTAGTAGTTTTAATTTCTACTATTAAGTTATTATATAACTTTTAATTAATATTTTTAAGTATATTTACAATAATATACAAGTTCATAAAAAAAATGAACTTAAACTTTAATTTATAGTTCATATTTTTGCTACTTTTATCTTTAATTTTTTATATTTAAAAAATTTTAAATTTTGATAGAGAAATTTTTTAATCTTAATTGTTGTTTAATCTTTATATTTATATTAATTCACGAAATTAGACATCATATTTTAAAAGTCGATAATTTTAATATATTTATTTGATTTTTTAACTAAAAAATAGCAACATGATATGTTTTAAATAACATGAGATATAATACCATGATATAGAATGATTAACATTAATAAAATTAAAATATAACACCATAAAAATATAACATTCAACTTTGAAAATATTTTAATTTGTAATTTAATTAATAACAGATTAATAATTAATATATTTAGATGGTTCTATATCATGGAATTGCATCTTGCATCATTCAAAATTTGTAAAAATATTTTTTAGTTAAAAAATACGAAGGAGTATCCACTTTTAAAATAAGATGATTAATTTTATAAATTGATAATAATAGAAGGATTGAAACTCCAATTAAACAATTTTTTTATAGTATTCTAAACATGGTTGGAAAAAGTCATTAAAATTTTTAAGAGTTTAAGAAAAATTAAACATGCTTCACTTTTGTAGGAACTAAAATTGATAGTTGGGCAATTTTGTAGGGATTAAAGTTGATTTTTATTTTATAAAAATTAAAATTAAAATGTTAAAATTTTATAGAGACTAAAAATATATTTAATCTATATTACTATTTTATTACCTCAATAGATAAAATATTATTACTATTCTTTATAATATATATATATATATATTTATAATAGATGACCTTACAATTTTATAATTATTGATAAAATTCAAGTTGTAAATATTTAAAGTTGTAATTTATAGAAAATAATAAAAATTACAAAAAAATTTGCAACTATTTATTTTATTTTTGTGATTAAAGAGAATTACACTCGTTCACTGAAATCGGTAGAATACATCAATCGATAACGATACAAATTCACAGTCACTAAAATAAAAAGTGATGAATGTGCAAACAAACTCACGACACTGAATGTGCAAACAAACTCACGACACTTAAATTAATAGCATAAAAGATAAATTGTATATCTACAAATAAGACCAAATCTATAAATATAATAAAATTATAGTTATTGTCTAAAAAAAATCATGTCTCTACATCCATAACGCTGAGAACGTTAAAATAATTGATATTTTTAATTTCAGACCGGATCAAAGCTATTATACTAATCTGAATCAAAGAAACATTACATCAAGACTTGAAACTACAACAACATTGCACTAAAGCGACAAAATCACAAAAAACCCGAAACAAAAACTAAACACTTAATTGCAATTTTGTTCATGTTATTTTCACCAATTTGCAAAATTGATCTCTTATTTTAAAACCCAATAATATTGATTCATCCCCTGTACTTTTTAACTAAAAAGTTGTGTTTTGATATATTTTAAATAACATAATTAATGATCTTTTGACGTAGAACCATTTAGATGTATTAATTATTTATATATTTTTAATTAAATTACAAAAGTGAATAGTTTTAGAAGTTAAAATTAAATTTTTTAAATGATTTAATTATAATTTCATAAGTATTAATCATTCAATATTATCATATTATATGTCAATTTGTTTAAAATATGTCATATAAATATTTTTTAGTAAAAAAATAAAACAAAAAGCCAAAATTGTTGAATTTTGAAATAGAAGAGTAAATTTTATAAATCAATAAAAATAGATAAATTAAAATTACATTTAAACTAAAATTAATATACATGTAAATTGCATATGTAAATAAAAGAAAATAAAAAAATATTATGTAAGTGATTTGAAAGAAAAAATTAACCCAAATAATCTCTTTTCGGTGGATGAAAATGAAAATAGGGAAAAAAAATTGGTGGCACCAAGGTTTTTCAAATCTAAAAACGCTGTTTGTGCAATTAATTTTTAGAAGCTTATTTAATAACAATAATAATAATAATAATAACAACAACAACAATAATAATAATAATAATATACATAAAAATAAATTTAAAATACTTACAAATGCATTAGTATATCGAAATTCAGCTCTATGATTTTTAGATAATTCCATGACTAAAGTTGAAAAATATGTGTTTGAGAAGTTGGAGATAGTAACTTTTAGATTAAGATAGATGGAAATATGGTTGATAGTGTAGTATAGAATGTTTATATAGAAAATCGCAGGGCCAAGCAACGATCCACACCTTCAGCCAACATAGTGAGGGGTCGCATCCCCAAGACACGATTTGTTCAGGAGGTCGCATGGCCAGCTTGCGAACCATGTAGATGGTCGCATGGCCAGGGTGCGAACCATGTAGCTGGTCGCATGCCCAAGGTGCGAACCTCTGATGATGTATCTCAGCCACTCATTTCACATAATCGATGGTTGTGGATCATTGTTACAAGTAAAGGTGTGGATCCTTTATAATAGTAGTTCGACCAATCAAATTCCTCCATTCAATCTTCAATCTTGACCATCCAAATTAATTTATCAACGGTTGTGGTTTAGTAGAAAAAGATGAATCCTTGTAATTTTGGTTGGACCAATCATATTGATCTATTCAAACTTCAATCTTGACCATCCAAATTAATTTATCAACGGTTGTGGTTGGTTTAGTAGAAAATTATGAATCCTACTAACTTCTATAAATAGACAATTAGATCACACTTTATCACCACACCTTATATCTCATCATACATTCTAACATTTCATACTTAATCAATTACATATTCATGGCTACCCAACAAGTCATTTTTATTGTTTATTATAATGATTCAATTGTCGATGGGGTTGAAGGGAAAACATTTATAAGTGACTACAAGAAGGTGTTCAAAGTACATTCTAGCAGCAACCTTGCTCGTCTAAAGAATGTTATCAAGAAAAACTTACAGTTCGACGACAACGTGACGATAACTGATATAGTTTATCGACACCTTGTCTTCTTTGGTGAAAATACAACCCGATTTGAATTGATGAAGGTTTGCGATGATGAAGATGTTCAACTCATGTTTGATGTTTATGCACAATGACCACAACTCGGCACCATCGAGTTATACATTACATTTGAAAGTGGTCATACTTCAAGAAATCAACCATCTACCTCAAACATGCATAATCCCAACTACATCCCATCGTTCGATCAAAACACCCCTTATCAACCCGACATATATTCTCCATCACAACACTATGAACCATACTCTAGCCAAAATGAAGAAACTCAACATGTCAACTATGTTTCCGAAGTAGTCAATTATGAATCTCTCCCAACAAGTCCACAATGTGATGTTCCACTTAGTGTTCATTATAATATCAATGATGAAGAATTAGGTGACGACAGTGAAGATGATGAAACATACTTCGATGAATCATCTTGTGATTCTGACGATGATGATGCTGATGAAGATATGGAAGCAGAAGATCAATCTATCCTACCTGTATTTGATCCACAATTTCACATGAAGAACATCCATTTAGACACCGCAAACCAACCAACTGAATTTGATCGCATGTTCGTTGACGAAGTCCCAAATTTAGATGGAACTCTTGCTGTTGGAATGAAGTTTCAGAACAAGGATGAATGTGTACATGCAATCAAGCGTTATCATCTAAAACAATCATTGAACTATGTGGTGCAAAAATCAGATTTACAAAGGTACGTTATTAATTGTTCACATTCAAATTGTTTGTTTAGATGTAGAGCTTCAAAACGCAAAAACAGTGAATTGTGGGTGATTGGGAAATTAAATGCGCCTCACACATGCATAATTTCTGCACTATCACAAGATCATACAAAGTTGGATTCTAACATGATATGTGCAACCATAATGCAAGTTATGAAAATGGACCCTTCAATCAAAGTGAAGGTCATTATGGCTCAGATTCAGGCTTTGCATAACTACATAGTTAGTTATAGAAAGGCCTGGTTAGGAAAAAATAAGGCGATCAAACATATTTATGGCAATTGGGAGGAATCTTACAATCAACTTCCACAATGGTTATTAGTTATGAAAACGTTTGCTCCAAGAACCATTATTGAAATGGAAACAATCCCAGCTTATGATGAACATGGTTTGCTAAATGGTGTCACAATTTTTCATAGACTATTTTGGGCTTACGTTCCATGCATATCTGCGTTTAAATTTTGCAAATCAATTGTACAAATTGATGAGACTTGGTTATACGGCAAGTATAAGGAAACTCTATTGGTAACAGTTGCACAAGATGGTAACGACAATATCATTCCTATTGCGTATGCTCTTGTGGAAGGTGAAACAAAAGAGGCTTGGGGTTTTTTTTTGAGAAATTTGAGATCACACGTCACTCCACAAGTCAACATTTGTTTGATTTCAGATAGACACGAATCTATCAAGAGTGCTTATAATAATCCGAATAATGGGTGGCAACATCCTCCGTCAAAGCATGTGTTTTGCGTACGACATATTTCACAATTTTGCAAGGAAATTCAAGGATAATGCTTTGAGGAGAAAGGTTATTTCTATGGTTAATAATTTAATTCTTACTTCTTATCATTAATGAAAAATTAAATTATTCAGTTTTATAATTAGTGTAATAATACATTGTCTACTGTTCAAATACAGGTTACTCAATCAACGAGTCTACATATCGATACTACCGCAGAGAAATTGGCATCGAAAACCCAGAAGCTTTGAAATGGTTAAATAATATACCACGACAAGATTGGATTCAAGGATTTGATGGAGGTAGCCGTTGGGGTCAGATGACTACCAACCTTGTGGAGTCGATGAATGCAGTATTAAAAGGACCACGCAGCCTTCCCATCACTGCTTTGGTCCAATCAACATATTATAAAAGTGGTACACAATTCCCAACCATGGCAAAACAACACGCATCAATTTTAGCTTCTGGTCAGGTATACACATAAACATGCATGACTTTTATGAAATCAGAAATACGTAAATCCAATAGTTATAGAGTCGATTGTTTTGATTGGAGCAAACATACTTTCATGGTCCACGAGACAGTAGTTCCAACAGAAGGGCGACCAATTGGTCATTTCAGTGTAAATCTTTCTACCAAGTGGTGCGATTGTGGAAAATATCAAGATAAACATATGCCTTGTTCACATGTGATAGCATCATGTTCTAGCATCAAATATGATTATTGGAGCCTTATATCTGATGTGTACAAGGTGGAAACAGTACTAAAAGTCTACAATGAAGCGTTCCAACTCATACCAAACGAAGGATATTGGCCACAATATGAAGGTGTTAAGGTGTGTCACAATCCACTAATGCGGAGAGTCAAGAAATGTCGTCCAAAGACCACACGCATTAAAACAGAAATGGACACTAGAGATAGTGTCCAAAGAAAGTGCGAATTATGTCGGATATCTGGTCATACAAAGAAACATTGTCCAAACGCTGGAGACACATCTACTCAAAATTAATGTATTTTTTCCTTTTAATTTAATGTATTAATCTAATTTTCTTATTATTGTTATTATTATTATTTAAATTTACAATGTTATTAAATTTATTATTATTATTTTTGATGATATTATTTTGAATTTTTAAATATTTTTATTATTTTTAAATTATTTAATAATAGTAAATATAATATTATTATTATTGTTACTATTATTATTATTATAATATTATTTTGAATTTTTAAATATTTTTATTATTTTAAAATTATTTATTAATAGTAAATATAATTAATAATAATAACAAAAAGTCAGAATATTAAAACGAATTTTGTCTATACAAGTGCAGATCGTGACATGGGCATGCGAATATTATGAAGGGGAGAAAAAGTAGGGCATTCTGGTATTTTTTTTTTTGCAGGTGTGGCATTTTGGTTAAATGGGAGAGAAACTAGTATATAAGTGTGCAATTCCCTAAAAACGTACAAATTTTAAAAAGGAATAATTATAATTATAAAATAAAATAGACATAATATCTCCGACGGTCTCATAATTTAATTTTAAATAATATTTTAATATTTAATGTAATATAATTTTAAATACAATTCAATTATATTTTAGAACATCAATAATATTATTATTTTTTTACGGAAACCTATAAAATTAATTATCAATTTAAATTCATACTAAAATATTTAAATAAGTTAATATTTCATCTCCAACAACATCAAATTTATCAAATAAAAAATAAAGATATAAATTTATTTAAAATTTTGTATTATAAATTTGATCAAATTTACATTATTTGAGAAATTCTTGGATTTCTATAAAAAAAACAATAAAATAATTGATATTTAATATATGAATTATTAAATTATTACTTATAATTAAATAAAAAATTAAATGAGAAGAAAAAAAGAGTGAATTATTATTTAAACTTAAGTTAAAGTTAAAAAACCGTAAAAAATATTATATCATAAATAGATATCTAATTTGGCTGTCCTTTCATTGGCACCATAAATAGAACTCGACCTTATTTCAAACTTAAATATACATTTAATTTAACAATAACACCTAACAGTAATAATAAAAGTGTAAGCACATACTTCTATCATTTTGTGAGAATCCTAAGAGACCAATTGCAAGTAGGGACATACATATGTGAGCTGTTATTAAATTCTAAGAGAAAGAAACCTTGTTAAAGGAAAACGTAAGGTCAGTTCACCATTCATGCATATGATGCATTTGAATCTTGATCCTTGTATCTCGATCAAAATACTATACGTTAATGTTTTTATTTTGTGAATACAACAAATCCAAATTATATAGAATTTGGCACCGCATTTCACGGGATGTAATTGGTGCTCGACCGAAATATTTTTTTATGCTTATATTAATAAAAAATTGTAATTTAAACAGGTTTTTTTGAAGGTTTATTGAGAGGGGATTGTGCGGTGAAGAGAATAAAACGTACTTTTTTTTTTCTTTCTTTTTTTTAGTTCTTCTTTGTAGTGTAACCTACGTTAGACTCGTACAAGATTATATTATAAAAAATAAATCCTCAAACTAACTAAATTTCCTTAAGAAATAAAGTCAATACTTTATATGAAAACTATATTTAACTAAAAAAATGTAAGGTCATATGCCAACTAAAAAGTCGCTTATACCCAACAAACCTACCTATTAAAATAAATAATCTAATAATATTTTTGTTTTTATTTTTTTAATTGATAATAATATCTTTATTGCTATTAAATATATACTCTTTCTAAATATTTAGTCATGTTTGACCTATAAAAAAGACTTTGAGTTTATAAGTTTATATTTTTAACAAACTTTGAAGTTTTATTTTAAGAAGTCATATTTGTTATTATTGTGCAATAGAGACCAAGACTCTTCTATTTCTATCATGTCCTTTGCTACTAGGATATGGTTTTAGTTAGACTATATTTTTCATTATCAAATAGATACTAGTTTAGATCAAAACCTTATTGTCATATGTGACAAAGGTCGATCTCAAGTGCATAGATATTATTTTGGTCAACATAATCTTTACTATAGACATTATTTAATATTTTAGGAATCAAATCCGCTTCAATAGAAAAAGTCTTCATTTTCACATTGTCATCAATATAATTATTGTCAATGTATCATTATATCTAGAATTTTCAAATATCTAAAATTATATCTAGAATTTTCTAGCAGTTTCAAATTATATCTAGAATTTTCAAACTCTCAAGTCCTTCCATGTTAAAACTCACCCTCCTAAGACTCCTATCATCAAGGAATTGATTTGACATCCTCCTAAAGATTATTAGATTAAATGTAATACTAATTGAGTTGTTTATGACTGTCTTGATTTTGCTGCTTGTGGGGGACAATTATGCTATTTTCCTAAGTTGTTTCATTATGAATTTGAGGATTACAATTGCGTTGCATGTTGAACTTATGACAATTATGGTTGCTATTGAAACAACCTACAAGAATGAGTGACACTTTCTACAAATTGAATCTTATTCTTAATTGACAAATATGATTTTTAAGAATCATAATCATGTTCTTTGGTCCATTGGAAATAGATGATTTAATTGTTTTGAGATGATTAAAAGAATAAGATTTATCATCTCCTATTTTTAGAGAAGGTAGTCAAGTGAATTGTTAATTTGAGACTTCACATTGTTAACATTCACTAGTGAAATATTTTTCCTACGTACTAATATTTCATATGTTTTCAGTAGAAACAAGATTGCTCTTCCTAAATATAAATCATGCTTATTTATATAGGTGTTTAGTGCTCTTTTTCTTTTCTTCATCATAGTTTTATTTCATGGGATTTTCTTAGTAAGATTTTTAATGATACATTAGTTTGTATTCTTTAGGATTGCTTTCTTGTGTTTTGGTATAATTTTTTATTCTATTTTATTTTTAATAATATTTTAAAATACTGTAAATAATAGATAATTGATCTTAAATATCAACATAATTGTGATATCAAATTAATTATGTGATGCATTTGCACTTTATTTTTTGTTTTCTTAAAAAAAAAATTGTAATTAATTTTAGCTTATAAATCTTTTTACATACTTTGAGATGGAGTCGAGATAACCCACCCGACTCGAGCCTTGTATTTTTAAAACATATGAAATCTAATTAACAAAAGTCTTGTGATATCCAACTTACTTCCATTCCTAATTCTAGTCACTACATTAATCCCTCCCTATATTTAAAAATGTGTTAACTTCTTTAATTATTTCTTCTCACTATCTTTGTTGAAAAAAATATGATCTTCTCACTTTCTTATCAAAACCAAAATATAGCTAAAGAGTCTGTTCTCGTTTTTATTTTTATAATTACAATATGTTTCTTAATTATAATAAGCTTGTCATTACTAATTATATATTTTCTTGTGTCTCTCACAGAAAGTTAGGTTGGATATATAACTGAGGAAGTTGGGGACAATAAAGTCAGTGGGCCTGACGGTACCCAACTCAGTCGAGAGAGAAAGGGATGGGGGAGTGGGCCTGGGCTTATAAATAATTGAACGAAAGAAAACGAAACTCAAGTTCGTTGGTGCTGTTTCCACATGAGGAAAACACGTTCCTAAACTATATAGCCTCGTCCACTTCCATTACTGGAAGGTTGTTTTTTGTGTTTGTGTAATTGTGTCCCCACTTATTAGCCGAGTGCATCTTTGTTTTTGAGTCTTACGTCATAGATTGATAGATAGACACCTAGACTAGACTTTTTAAGTTTTAACTTTGTTGATAATTAGTATAAAGTTTTCTAATATCAAAATTATTTATCATTTTGTAACTATGTGCTATTGAGCTGAATGTATAAATATTGTCTCTCATGTGACATTAAAATCCTTGCTATTCATTAAAAATTATTTACAATAAAATAAAAAGACAATTTTTTTTAAGGTAGAGATATCTACACTTAAAGAAAACGGAGAGGATTTTTTTTCCTGTAGACAAAGTGTGTGAATAAAAGTATATATAAGATATCAGCTTTAATAAAATTAATGATAGAAATTTCTAAGAAGTCTTAGGCAACTCCTCCAATGAATGTGACAAAAAATAATCGTTACAACTTCATCTCCAATGAACATATGGAAAACTAGATGTTTGATCCGACTCCATCGCAAAATTGAGACAATAAATCAACATCTAAAACACACGTAACAAAAACAAAAAAGATCGAACTACAGTTAAAGATAAAGATAAATATGTTCCATTAAGATAAAACACCATATTTAAATGTTTGATAAAATGTAACATATATTGATATGTTCAATCACTGTCTTCAATATTCATATGGTAGTTGACGATTTAAATTCATTAAAAAAAATTGACGAAGTCAGTTCTTGATTCAAGAAATAAAGAATTTGTGGTTGTTGCTACAAAGATTATGAAGAACATTCTTCATCTTCTTCACTTAAATTTTTTACATTTAATTTAAAATCAAGACAATAATAACATATTAGAAACGACAAAATTATAGAATTAAACATAAATCTCATTTCAAAAATAAGCTTAAGAGTTTGATAAAAAAAAAAATTCTTAGAATATTTCATATTGCTTGATTAAAAAAAATCAAAAGAATAAATTAAATGTCCTCTATATAGAGCTAGTTTGAGATAGCAAAGTAACTACTACTGACTACCTCTAATTAACTTTATTTTATCTAATACAAAAATATAGCTAGTAAATACTTAACAAATTAACTACCTCTTATTACCTTTATTATATCTAATACAAAAGATCTAATTTTAAGGATTATGTACTATTCCGTTAGTAGTGTCTTTTGAATGTCTTGTAGATAAAAAATTGAATAAAATTATAGTACACTAATTATAGTTTAT
>JBBPBS010000007.1:2686082-2699229 GCA_037974835.1 Cicer judaicum | reverse complement strand
TTTTTCTTGTTCAATGCGTCTTCTTAATATATTTTATTGAATTGAACTGTCTTTTTTTTTTTTTTTTTCTCTCTTAAAGGATGTTCGTCAACTTTGATATTTGAATTGAAGTCTTTTTTATAGAACTGGAGAAGAGACATGGAAGTACAACTTCAATAGTGATATCTACTTTTTAAGATGTCATTGTATGATCTCGTCAAGACAAATATTGATCATAGATTTGCCTTTATAGTTGAGATACATAGTATTTTGATTTGCTTATGAGAACTCATATATCATCTAATATTTCACACTTACCATTTGACATCGTCTTCAGGTGCATACATTGAAGTGTAAAACATAATCTCGACTTATTTGTTGAACCAACTATCTTTTTTTGATCTCCAATTATCAAATGATGACGAGTTTCTTTGAGTGTAATGTCATCAGATGATAATAATTATAATTAGATGATTATTATCAAATGAGCCTTGCTCTTTTTGACTCTGCTTTGATGAAATGCATTCTCTACACACTTAAAGCAATCATCCGAGATTAAATTGATCTCTTATTATGTATCGTTTTGTTATCATCAAAACAAGAAAGTGAACATTGTATCATAACTATGTTGGTTCCAACACTAATATGTTATTGAATACCAAATTACCTCACCACACAAATAGGATAATAGGACTCATCTGAAGTTTTGTTGTTCCTGGAAATGGGAGCCGACTAATGCGAAAGACCACAACTTTAGAAACTAGAGTGGTCCTTGAGTAGTTTTAATACTTACCGAAAAGAAACCATGGTAGCCAAACAGAAGCTCCATGGCAAAAAAAAGTCACGATTGTATAACATCATCACATGTCTCCTTCATCCACGTTGGAAGTTGAAAGGTTGAGATACATGTGTTTTGAATGCATGGAACGACACATTTTCATAGCATGGTAAGAAAGAATCAGTTGAGCGCATGGAGACAAAACTAAAGTTCGATTCAACTCTAATGGTCAAAGATAAAAAAGATTATTGGTAAACTCTAGCGTTAATCTATTTACATATATTATTATTTGTATCATAGATTTCAATCATATCTAATTTTAGATATATGTACAAGGTATCTCTTATTATATTATTAATTATATTATATAATAAAGTTCTTAGAATAGATAATTCGTTCAATGGAACATCAATTGTGACTTGATCGTGAAATTTATTGAATATTAAGAATACTATTCTAAAAGTATCTATAATTAAAGTACTATAGTTACTTAGAAAGAAAATAATACATTAAGACTATTATGTGAGTTGACTAATGATTGCAACTCATTGGTTATGTATGTGAGATATTAAATCGCCACATAAGTATATACTTTAGGAGTAATATTTATACCGGATAGACCCACCATGAGAAAGCTACATATTTGTTGTGTAAGTGTCATTAACAATTCTCATGTGAGCATAATGAGTAGTCATTCGATTTGAAATTACTACAATTCCTACTTGAAGAGTTGTAGGCTTTAAGGTCATCAAACATTGTTTGTAATAAGACAATCATAAAAATGGTTATTAGGCTTGCAATAAACCATATGGAGGGATGTGAGTGATGTAGATATAATTCGTCTCTTCCACGTAACGGGAATTATGTCTTGGGTTTATCGATAGAGTGAGACCGTAAAAATACATGGTCATGCTAGAAAGAACTAATATGTGATAGGTCCATTTGTTTTTATATGTCTACTCTGGAGTCTATAAATAAATGGACATTGCAATGATGATGCACATTGCGATTTGTGTTCAATTAGATATTTGAACGAAGAGACAATTATTGTGCTATAAATATTGGTCGCGTTAAGGTTAAAGTTGTGTCATCGATTTTTTTATTAATTGAGTATCAATGAAGCATTTTAAATGTCGCTTATTAATTATAATATTTAATATTATTTCTAATTAAGTGGGAGCTTAAAAGGTCACACGAAAAAACAATTGAACACTAAACCAACAAAAAATAGAAAGAAAATTATATATATATATATATATATATATATATTTAATGCTCCTTCTGAAAACATCTAGAATGTTTAGTTTTTTTTTGCCTCCTTACTATAGTCGTAAACTAACACTGACATCATTCTGAAGCGACATTTCATGTGAATTGAGTAAAGACATTGTGCTTGTGGTGATCGTGATTTATCTCTTTGATGCTTCAGAAGGTAAACACATGATCCCTTCTAGTGAAAATTTGTGCTTACATCATTCTTGACTAAAGGGAATTGTTCTACTCATGAGAATAATTTTAAAATGATTTTTTTTAAAGTTTATCTCATGATTTTTCAAGAGAAGTGAATAGTAAAAGATGTTAAGAAAACTTGGTTATTGCATGTAGAAAGCGTTAGAGTGCCACAAAGATAGATAGTAGAAATGGGTAAGGTAATTCCATTTTTGCTATTTATATGGAGGAAACCTAATAAAAAAGAAGCTAATATGGTAGAAAAGCCAACATAAAATTCTTAGGATTTATCGTCCACTAAATTCTTGTTGTCTAAGTTAT
Organism: Cicer judaicum; assembly: GCA_037974835.1. Lineage (NCBI taxonomy): Eukaryota > Viridiplantae > Streptophyta > Magnoliopsida > Fabales > Fabaceae > Cicer > Cicer judaicum. The sequence continues at coordinate 2,696,702 of JBBPBS010000007.1, read as the reverse complement.
TGAGTTAGTCGTCAGCCAGGAGGAGAAACAATGCAACAACTACCTTTTTTGTTTTTACTACACAACGATTTCACAATAATGGGTTAGATGAACTCAAGCCAAATTATTTTAGGTGCATGAAATGATTAATATGACAAATGTCAGCATTTTTTTACACCTAAAAGTATTTTAAGTTGTTAGCTGAGAATGAAAAACAATCAGGTTTTTTATGAGCTACATTATAAGCAGTTGAGGTCATTATGAATGAATTAGGATTTAGTGTCGAGGGTGATGGAGTCGAGTTTTGCTTAGTCGTATCATGTCTTACTTGATTTTTAATACAAAGAAAGTTTAAGAGCGGTATAAATTGATAATTTGATTGTTGTAATCTAATTTCCCTATTATTTTGTGCTAAACCAAAAAGGAAAACGAAAGGATAAACATGAAGCAACTATTTTTCAGGAACCACAATAGAGAAATAGGCATTACCACATACAAAAACCATAATATGCAATTGAGACTAAGAATAATTTATAAACTACTCCCACACTCCTCAAACTACCGATTAACCTTTTCACAAATGATAAAAGTGTGAAGGCTTACGGTAGACTAAAATCGAACAATACCTTAGAGATATGGTGTTGCGGACTTAAGGTCGGAACATTGGTGTTGTTTGTGTGGACGAACCTACATGGGCCATTAACACATAGCTGACAGACCCTTTAGCCCTTTAGTCTCGATCGAGGACTATTGTTTTAGTTACATTAAATAGTCTCATATCGATTAGTAAGAGAGACATGTGATAGTTTATAAACTACTCCCACACTCTTTAAACCACCAATGCACCTTTTCATAAAGGACAAAACTGTGATGGCTCACGACATACCTAAATTAGACAATACTTCAAAAGAGACATGATGCTGTAGACTTACATCAACCAATCAAAATATATATTTATTTACAATTAACTTTACTTTTTGCTATACTCATAATTTTTAAACAATTTTCATTGACTAACCTAAAACTTTTTCGAATAGTCAAAAACACCTACCACTTAACAATATAATTATTTCTTTGGCATAATTTGAAATAAAGAAAAACATTAGCTTTTAACCGTTCTCCTGACATAAATTTAAAATTTGAAGGCACTATTTATCAAAACAAAAGGACATGTCCTTTTGCGAAATGTTTCAAATGGAACGTGTGGATAAATCATGCTATATGATATGGTTGGCTATCTGGATGATTATGAACAATAGGAATCAACTATGGGGCAGTCTTCACGATTATTTAGCTTTGGCGGAAGAAATTAAGAAATTACTATGGGGCTGGTGGTTGAATAATCCTTTGGTGTGCTTAGTGTAGTTTTTTTTCTTGTTTTTTGAGTTGGAGTATCCTTGTATTCTCAAGAATTGAATCCTTTGTTTACAAAAAAAATAATTGTGTGGGGGGCACGCGCGGTTTAGGAGAGTGGGATAGTAAAAAAAAGGGATGATAAATAAATACGAGGTACAACTTAGGAAGGGTATTGGTCGCTTGGAGAACTAAAGAGGCAAAGGTGGGCCTCTTCCCGTACTCTTGGATTGGACTTTTCTGGAAACTGTTTCCTTTTACTCCTATTATTCCCATTTCCTTTTCTTATTCCAAAAATTACCTAAAAAACTCTCTCTCCCTCTCTCTCTCTTCATGTTTATTATTCATTCATTCACCTAGACTCACAAATAAGTACAATATATATTTAATTAATTATTTAATATCCTATCTACTTTTCCCTAAATACCCTCCTCAACAACCCATAATTACTTTCCTTTTTTGACCCTCCTAAGGCACCCCACATGGTAAAACGTAGTCACAATCCTAAAAAGATAAAAACGCTTGGAGGCGTGAGTGAATAAAAGGAGTGGCTTTGTGAGAGTAATCATAGAATCATTAACGATTAGAAGAAGCTAATTTTTTAGTAATTATTTCTCTTTTAGAATTCGTTGCACTGTCTATTTCCATTACAAGGTAATTAGTAGCCAAAAAAAGTTTATTTATTCATTTATTTATTTAAGAGAGAGAGAGAAAGACACAAAAGAAACACACATCTGCAAGCAAGATGCTTTTCGATTTGGTTAACGTGGGAAAGTTGTCTAAGAAAGAGATGGTTCTTTCTTTGTTTCCAAATTTTTTCCCAACTTATATATTTATCTCTCTGACCCTCTTACTAATAAATAGAAACACAAGCATTATAACAATTCAGTAAAAAACAAAGAAATTGATATATTTTCTTGAGTGAATGAATGAAATATAAATAAAAAAAGGACATTTGATATAATTATCATGAAATTATGACGAGTCATTGAAATTGAAAAGAAGCAAGTGGTTGGAGAGAGAGAGAGAGAGAGAGAGAGAAAAGAAGTGAATGGTGTGTTAAGGTGAATGTGAGATGCTTTCGGCTAACATTGCTGAAACTGGCCTCGTCTATGCTGTATTAGGCATTAGTAGAAAACAAACATCTTTATAACATCTTTACCACATTTTTGCAACACCTACCTCATTTTTTTTATCTTCATTGGTCCTAGGTTTGATTTTTCTTCTCTCAATTCTTAAAACACTCAAGTTCCCACTTGACAACTACTACTCTATTTTCACATCTCATTTTATTTTACTTTCATTCTTCAAGAAAAAAACAAACAATATTACAAAACCCAAAAACACACATAATTTCATTTTTCCTTCTTCACACGAGGGACAATCAAAACAAACCCAAAAAAAAATATTAATTTTTTTCTTCAAATTCCACCAAATAAAAGAAGCCCAGAAAGAAAGTTTTGATTTTTTTATGAAAGAGTTGGAATCAGAAATCTGGGTTACCATCGTCTAGTTTTTTTATAAACAAGAATGTGGGATCTTAATGGTACACCCTTTAAGAGAAAAGAAGAAGAATCTGAAGGATGTTCTTCTCTCAAAACTTCAATCAATGGTGATGATGATGATAATAAAGGAAAAAGGGTTGGATCTGTTTCAAATTCTAGTTCTTCTGCTGTTGTAATCGAAGACGAATCAGAAGAAGAATTAGAATTGGAAGAAGAAGGTGAAAAAGAAGGTAACACAACTATGAAGAAAAGAAACAACAAGATATTTGGATTTTCTGTGACACAAGATGATAATTTTCCTGTGACAAGACAATTTTTTCCTATGGATCAAGAAACAGCTACGACTATAGCAGCATCAAGTGGTGGAACTTTATCTTCTTCTAGTTTTCCTCGTGCTCATTGGGTAGGTGTGAAATTTTGTCAATCAGAAACACTTGGTAATGGGAAATCAGTGGAAACTTCTCAGCCTATGAAAAAGAGTAGAAGAGGACCAAGGTCAAGAAGTTCACAATATAGAGGTGTTACTTTTTACAGAAGAACAGGTCGATGGGAATCTCATATATGGTTAGTTTAATTTCTTCTTTTTTCATTTCATATAAATGTGAATTTTCAAAAACAAAAAAATGATGATTTTTTTTTTGGTTCTGTTTTTTGTGTTTCATATTGCAGGGATTGTGGAAAACAAGTGTATCTGGGTAAGTTTAAAGACACTGAAGAATTATTGTATTAATTATCTGTATATATGTGTATGTGACAGTTATTTTCCTTGTTTCTTGTTTTAAGTGGCTAAAACATTTTTCCTTATTTTGTGGTTGGATATGATATATGATATGATTTAGTAGAGACAAGAGAAATTTTTTTGACTAGATGATTTTTGTTTGGATAAATTTGTATAGGTGGATTTGACACAGCACATGCAGCTGCTCGGTGAGTATTTAAATATATATAATAACTTTTTAAATTTTATTATATCGTGAAAGAGAATCAAATATTAAATTTTATTTATAAGGAAATGTGAGGCTTAGATAAAAATTATGCATTCATATTTATGTGTTGTGTATAGTGCATATGATAGAGCGGCTATTAAGTTTCGAGGAATAGAGGCTGATATAAACTTTAACATAGAAGATTATGAAGAAGATTTGAAGCAGGTGATAATTAATTAATATTATGTTTTACATATTGAAGAGTTACATAACATTGATCTTATTTTTCTATTGTGATTTTGATTTCACTTTGTTGAAATGGAATTAATTTTATTATAGATGAGTAATTTGACAAAGGAAGAGTTTGTACATGTACTTCGCCGACAAAGCACTGGATTTCCAAGAGGAAGCTCTAAATATAGAGGTGTAACTTTGCATAAATGTGGAAGATGGGAGGCTCGAATGGGCCAATTTTTAGGAAAAAAGTATGTATTATTTTCTATTCTATATAAAAAAATATATATTTACTTCTAAAGATACGTTTAATATGAATTTTTATTTTCCTCACTATGATTAATTAATATGAATTTCTCAATAGATACGTTTATTTGGGCCTGTTTGACACCGAGGTTGAAGCTGCTAGGTACTTAATACCTTTGCTTACATTGTCAATTATTATGGTATCATATGGATGAATTTTAGGGTTTTAATTAAAAATGTTATTGCTCAATTTTTTATTTATTTTACTATAGAGCGTATGACAAAGCAGCAATAAAATGCAATGGTAAAGAGGCCGTGACCAATTTTGATCCGAGCATCTATGATAGCGAGCTTAATTCTGGTAATTTGCAATTATGGACTCAAAAAATATGGTTAATTTGTTCTAATAGAAGTATTTAATTAGTATATTATTCACATTAAAACAATGTAGCTGAACCAGCTAGTAACGCTGCTGATCACAATTTGGATTTAAGTTTGGGAAATTCAAGTTCAAAGCCCATCAATAATACTAGAGCTTTTGGGAGTCACACCACAAATGCTACAAATCATGAGCAACACTTGTCATCTGAATCTAATTGGCACAATGGGGGAAACAAGCCTAAGGTTTAATATTAGTTATTAAAATAATAATAATTTATTTATTTACTTACTGTTTAATTTCCTAATATTCTACTCTTTTTTTTGTTAATAATTGACTCAGCTTGTGAATATACTACCAAAACCATATAATAGACCAAACAACACGGAAGGATATGGAAGGGATTATTTTCATGGAGATAGTGAAGCATTGAGAATGCTAAGTCAAACTCATCTTCATTCTTCATCCTCTAATGAAATGCAAAGATATACTCCCTTTAGAGACTCACAAATGTTTCATAGTTTTGCACATACTCACCCACCAAATTTTCATGTGAGTAGTACCCTTCTTAATTTGTTTTAGCTCATGCATTAACTAAATTAGAATCACCTATTATTATTGTTAATAACATCTTAGCATGATTTAAATTGCAATTCTTATATTATTCAAAAATTAGTGGCCATAATTGCAATTGCGATACACTTGCAGCCATAATTTAAATCATGATATTAATATTCCAAAATTGATGTTCAACATTTTTTGAGATTTCATTTATATACAATCCATCAATGACAATAGTTAAATTAGTAAAAATATTTAATTTTAATCGTAACTACTTCAAAATTCTTACACATATTTGTGTACTTAAAAGTTTTAATGGTGCATGAATTTTTGTTGTTGTTAAAGTGCTTATTTAATTATATGTAGTTATATTTTTTGATAAATGTAGTTTCCCAGCAGCAGCTATGTAAACCATGTTGGAGGTGAACTTTCATTATCAACAACAAATGAACAACAAGAATGGCAATCAAGGCCACAATATTTAACAACTGCTGCTGCAGCATCATCAGGATTCCCACCTCAAATAAGACCCTCTTCTCAAGCTTGGCTGCACAAAAATGGGTTTCATACTCTCATGAGACCCTCTTGACTCTATAAACAAATTTTTCTATCTATATAGCAATATACATTACATTCAAATAATCATATTTGCTACATCCCTTATTTTGTTACTTATCTTAGCATATATAAAAAAAAAACTGAATGCAATGTTAGTGTTAAGACACATATAACACCAAAAATTCCAAATTGGGAATTGATTGGTCTTTAGTTTGGATGAGTCAAACTAACAAACGGACGAAATCTATAACTAGATATTCTGGGCTCTGACTATATTTTCTGTTGTTATATAACTCTGATTTCTTGCTTTTCTATGTTATTATTGGTATTTATTTATGACAGCTCTATATGTTTCTTAATTTGGGAATTTATTGATATCACACACATACACACATGGTTGTCAATTTATTCCTTATTTTTCTTTAGATTGGGATTGGTCTTGAAAACTTTGGCTAGTTAAAGAAAAGATGCTTGCTATAGCTTCCTTCCTTAGAAGGGTTGGTAATTTAGGTTGGACCAAAAAACTTTGACACAATTCCAGCTATAGCTTAATGAGAAAAATAAAATAAAATAGGGTCAATAGCCACTTCTTTCCACCAGAAAAAAAAAATGTAGGACTAAATCTAGTCTATCAAACATATAATAAAAGAAATTTATAATATTGGATATGTATTTTTGAAAAGAATATAAATTAATAGTAAATGAATATGTATTTTTGAAAATAAATAATTTATATTTATTAATTTTAAAGTTAAATTAAGTCTGATAATTTTTTGAAAATAAAAAATAAAATAATGATATAAAGGATGAAATGACATTTTAGGAGATGGAGGCAGAGGGAAAATTGAGATACAAAATGGGTTTATTTTGAGGTGTGTTGGAAATATGATGATGAGATTGTGATGAGTAGTCTCAATCAACGGTGTCCTTTGAATCAGTTCTCTCGGCCAAAAGCAGTCAGACAAAGCCATTATGATGAAAGGGACTTATCATTCTTCTTCTAAAGCTTCAAAAGGACACTGATCATACAAAGAAAAGGAACTCACCAAAGGGTATTATTGTCAACATTGTTATTTCACTCTTTAACCCTCCATGTCAGAATTTTTAGATAATAACGTTACCACAAAACAAAACTTTTAGACTACATTAATATAATGTTGTATGTCAAGTGATTATGTCATTATAGTACTTTTTGAATTTTAAAAATTCGTATTTAGAGTTTAAGGAATTAAATTAATTAAAGAAATACCGTAAAGACCCAATAACTATTTATTTATGTTTTTCTTATGAAAACTATTTATATTATCATTGAGTACTTTTATGGAGCAGAGTAATAATTGGTTTATTCAGATTAAAAAGAGTACTATAGTAATTGATTTGGTTCATGTATATTTTGGCTGGGTTCAACGATTCTAGACTTGTGAATTTGAGAGGGAAGTTTCTGACTCGTTAATGAATCAGACCCAATATTCTTTGATTTGAAGATAAACTTTTTTATATCTCGTTGGTTGCAAATATAATACTACTAATTAAACACTAAAATAATCATCCAACCTTTGTGTATCTGTAAATAATTTTAAAAAATAATTAAAGCAAATGCTTTCATCATCACCGACGTCATCCTAGATATTTCGTGAAAAGTGATGCTAATTCAGAAGTTATAAATAAATTATAGTTTGTGAAGACAATTGTACCCCCGATTTAATCACCATCCATAAAAAATATTAACAACCAATAGGTAAGATAAAAATCTATAAATAAATATAAAAAATAAAAATGTTAATAAGTGTTGTAATAGTACTTTTTAAGACACTAAAAGTAGTATCGTTTGACTAAATAGTATCATTAATTGAGGTGTAATATTTTTTTTAACATTTACTGTCTCATTGTCAAATTGTTGTTAATAGAGGCAGAAACAGGTACACTATTCAAAGAGTATGAGTATAAAACATTTTTTTTTTTCTTTTCAAATGCAGATATGAGAGCAAACACAATAGTACTTTGCATATACGTGTCGATTGCAATCCCTGCAAAATTGATAGTTCAGATTTTTTGTACTAGTTATTAGTTAAGCTACTAAAATAGAAAAATCAAATTAATGAAAGTTAAGAAAAGATATGACTATATAACTATGGCAAGAAATTTACAGCATCTCCAAGGCAATAAAGTTAACAATATTAAATAGGTCCATCATACCTTATCACATTACATAAAAACAATTCACTCCAATACATAATAGAGAGTGTTAAGAACAACTTTTGCAAAGGGAGAATTGCACATGAGAGACAAAAAGACAACAAGAGCAATGTAAGAACATGCTCTATTGAAGTACCGTTATTATGTGTGGCACATATCATTAAGCATCATACAAAGAGCATTCATCATACATGTTCTTAGTGCATCTCAAATGGTAAAATTTTAAGGAATTTTATACTTTTAAACCGTCAATTCAATTTTATGAGTCCCACTTTTAAAGGATGTTTGTTTGCACTTTCAAATACATAAACATAATACTTTAATGTTATGAAATTCATTTTTAAGATTTTAAGTATACAATTGTACATTAAAATAATATTTTATTTTAAGAATTCTCTACAATATTTTTTTAGATGCTTTTATAGATGTTGCAAGAGTATAAAGAGGTATTTGATCACATATATTATATATTATTGAATTTTAAGTTTATGTTTAGCGCAACTTTTGTACAACTCAAATCGATTCTCATGCAATTTCGTCTTTAATTTATCAAAGTTATTTATCATAGATTCCACTTAAACATGAGTTTTAACATCTAATCCATGATAAAAACAACCTCTAAATGTGTATTTTTACGGTTGAGATAGTAATATTCGACAAAAATAAGATAAAATTTATATAATTTAGTTTTAAGAGATTTTTAATTATTAATTTGTATTGTTTTATATTTAAGTGATGAAAATTGAATCATCATCTTAGACGTAAGAACATGTTATAGTTTTAATCAATTTTCATATATCTATTATTATGAGTCATCGGTCCATCCAAAAAATTGTCCAATTAATTAGGTACATTATTTAGATATTTAAGAGTTAGGTGTTAAATTTTTTTTTTCATAGATTTCTTTGATATTTATATAGTTCAAAATTTTAATTAATATAATATCAATCACATAATCAACTGTAGTTGTAGTTGAGTCTTACAGAAGAAGTTTATCTCTCATAATAATGAATTTAATTTTGAATTTTTTTTAAAAAAAAATATGTATATTTAACGTCTAATATATCTCAAATAAGATTACTTCTAATAAAGAGAATCTATATAAAAGAAAAATCACATTGATTTAATGATAAAAAATAATTTTTTTTTCACAAATTCCTTTCTTTTTTATTCTGAATGCAATATTAATTATTTTATTTTAATTCTACATCTATATCAAAATTATATATATCATTTTAAAGTTTGTTTTATTCTACAATACATTTATGACCATGAATTAATAACACTTAATAATTGATGAGGATTGTTTTGTAAACTTTTTACAGCTTTTGTTAACAATTTGTTCTTATTAATATTTTGTGAAATACCTAAAGTAACACATAAATTCACCCTCCAAATTAACTAGATTAATTATCTGCCACTTTATTAGTCTCACGATACATATGAACAATCTTAAAAGACCAATTAGAACCAATCAAACTCTTGATCGTTTTTAACATGCTTATGTTACTTCCATGAATACAAGAGACAACAATCATTGAATCCAACTAAAGCTCCGCTTCATTGAACAGCAACCAAGCCTTCAAAGTACCCAAAGCTCTATTATATACACACTCACCGACCTCAAATAATCATATCAAAAGTAAAAAAATAAAAATAAAAAATTAGTTGTCAATAACGAAAAAATAAAGAAGAACGAATTAATGAAGTATATCAATAGAAATATTTTAGTAAATATTCATTTTATCCTAGAAATTAATATATTCAATATGTTTCTTAAGAAGTATATAAAACTTTAGTTAAACAACACTTAATAGGAATAATAATCTTGTAAAACGTTTATACCCATTTATATATTATTGTTTATTTGTATTTATGTGAAAAAACGAAAACGACAATTGCTTTTAGTGAGAAAGAGAAGAAGTAATTAATTAATATCATAATTGTCCCATATATAATGAGAGAGAGTGTGCATGCATGATAGGTTAACAAGAAGAGGATCATTGTTGGTTCAAAGATTTGATGCGATGGTCCTTGATTATACGTAAAGGAAGGAAGAGAACAAAGGTTGGAGTACAAAGTGAGACTCTGCAATTCAGTGTTCAGTAGGTTAAAATAACTTTCCTCTTCACCTTATATATATATATATATTTTTTTTTACCTTGCATCTTATATATGAGACACTGCAAGTGCAACGTCATAGATACTAATTTCTCTTTCTCGTTTTTCTCTCTCTTCCCCCACATCCTTTTATTTATTTATTTATTTATTTTTGTTAGTTTTAGCGTAGGAATTTTAATAAGCTTTAAGTATGTGTTTTATTTTAGGTGATAAAATTGATTATAAATAAATTGCTTTTATACTCTTTGTTCCTTATTAACTAAAGACTATCAAAATCATTTCATATTTAATAAGAAAGATGGTTATAATAATCAATTTATTAAAAAAGCTACTTTTACATATTTATCTCGATAATTATATTGATATCATGATATCATAAGAGAGAAAAAATTGTTTATTTTTAAATGGTAAATAAGTAGGGATATTTTTGTATAAAAATCGTTAATGTATATTGAATTTTGTAAAAAGTTTTATATTAAAGGACAAAGAAAAAGGGAAAATGGTCTTATAATTAAGGACACATAGAATAAAATTTATTTAGTTAAAAGTGATTTTAATGTAT
>JBBPBS010000007.1:2670078-2683769 GCA_037974835.1 Cicer judaicum | reverse complement strand
ATATATATATTATTGTATGAATTCAACTAAATTATATTTTTATTGGTCTATTAATACATCTAGACAGTAATTATCAACAAACTAAAAGAATAAAATACAAATATTGAGAGAGAAGAATAGGGTATAAAATAAGAGTAAAAAAATTAAGATTCAAAATTCTAATAAAGAGTTTTTTATTATAAAAATAAAAAGAATTTTTTTGAAGAAAGAAAATAACAAATATTTAATACAAAAATATAATGTGTCTTTTATTTTATTATATATATTATTAGAGAATTAGATGGAATAATAAGTATATGGATGAACACCTATTTCCACCTTTATGTATTATATTATATTGTGGTGAATTGTTGGATCGCTTTGAAGATTCATTCAATCAGCAAACTACCCCTTCGGTTGGTTTCCCTTTCTGGGACGCACCCCTACACCCACTACATGCCTTAACTCCCTCTCTCTTTCCTTCTATACGCATTCCTTTTCTAGCATGCTTTCTATTTCTTCTTTTATTACTTGCTTTTGCCTCGTTTTCTTCTTATCTACTACTACTATTACCTACTTCCACGTCTCTCATATCATAATTTCAAAAAATATGAGCGTATATATCATAATGTAACCTAAACCATTGATTAACTTTATTAAATTACTAATAAATGAATACGCTCTTGATTAAACATTAAATTCATTTCTCTTTCACAATATAACAAATCAAGGATCAAATCTTAGTTAGGGGACAAGTTCATATGTGATGTTAGAAGTGCCTCGAAAGTTAAAGAAGCGCATGAAATTCAGCTAACATTATTTATACACAACTTTTTTGGCAAATAATTTTTTTTTTTATTATAGAAGACGCAATTTCACACAACTTTTTTAACATTTAAATATTTATGTATAATCTATGAACAATTAAATTCCAAACTTAAACCTGATTGTGTAAGTTAAATTATCTTTGATATTTCGTTATTAATTCTTTCAAAACAAATAAATTCTTGTAGTGATATGTTATTTCTTGATTTTTAGTTTAATAGGTTAACCAGTTATAAGAAATGTACATCTAAAGAGTTACAGAGGATTATTGAAGATGGCAGATAATTTTAATTTTTGGAGTCAAAATACCAAATGAAGTGAAGAGCATATCATAGCAATCCTAGGATAGAAATGTGCAAGTCCTTGCATTGCAGTGCTTTTTCTAGCACATATCCCTGCCTCTAAGCGCAATACACACATCCTCTAACACAACACATTGCAGAGAGGAGGCTCGCAATATAATAACACATGTTTCCATATACTATTTAAAGAAAATTTGTACTTTTTAAAAAGTTCTTCCATGTGTAATCACTACAAGAAAAATTGGATATACCTACGGCTTATTTTATCTTTATCCACGGCATGTTCGTAGGTAACTAAAAATTAGGCACGGATTACCTACGGACATGTCGCAGTTAACATTATCGACGGAGATTCTGCGACAAATTATATCGTTTTTTATTTGATATTTATAATTTTATCCATGACATGTCTGTGGATAATGAAAAAATTATTTAAATCTATTTTTTGTTTTTTTTCAATTTGCTGTATTTTTTTAATATATGTCTAAATTAAATTGTTAGCATATTAAAACATAATTGTCAAAATAAAGTGAAATTTTACATAAACAAGTGTTTTTAAAATACACATCCTGACTGCCACAAGTTTCAAAATAAGGACAAGTTACACTACCATAAATCTCAAAGTAAGCACATTGTCACTAGCAAAAGTTTCAAAATACACATAACAACATTATCGTAAAAATATATAGATAATGCCTACACAAGTCTAAGCAAAATATGTAGTCATAACTACTATATGAAAATGACACTGAAACCAGTACTACTCATCGCCGTCATCATTGTTAGACTCATCCTCGTCATAATCTGGCGACGACGACGACGGGATGACTCGGCCTGTATGGAAGCAACATTTTTTGCCAATGTTGCTAGCTGTATATGGAGCTCTTTAGTGCGCTGCTCATCCTCTTGTCGACGTTGTTCTGCTTTCTTTAGTTCCTCTCGCGCCTCTCGTGCCTCATGTTCTGCCGCTTTTGCTCGCTCCTCAAATGCTGCTATCGGTGCAGCTATCTCGTTAGAGTGTTGAGACAAGACATTGGCGCAACCTCTAGATGGATGAGAATCTGGGACTAGACTTGCGACACCTGGTCTATAAAGCGAGGATCTGTCTCCAACACCATAGATCCTCCCTTTATTCTTCCCCCCAACAGATTGGACCCATATGTCTAAGCGAGCTTCCGCATTAACCACTTGGCTACAACTACTAGATGCTTCCCCATTTTTGGAAGCATCTTGCAACTTACCTTGAAATGTTTCCTACAATATTAAATAGAAAATAATTTAACATAATCAAATTATTTTTACAAGAAATACAAATGAAGAATGAATGATTTAATAGTTCTTACATATGTTTTTTTTTTGCTCTTTCATCAACCCAAGAGTTGTCCTTCTTCTTAGTGTGAGTTTTTAAAAAGACCTCATCCAATGTGGGGTCTCTACCTAACTCTTCAGCCTTGCAAAAAATAAAAACAACATTATCATGAATAAAATGAGAGGCACATTTCAGCAACAAAGGAAAACAACAAAATATTTCAGCAAAATAGCTCTATGCATTTTGAAACAACATCACAACAAAACAATAAAAATAGCAAAGTATAATAAGTAATAACAACATCTATTCTCAATTTTTTACAATCCCAAATTTAAAATTCATGTCCAGTGTCTAGAAATCCATATAATCAAGCAATCACTTGCTAAGTTGCTAATAAAAGTTAGGGTTGTCCACAAAAGATAAGCAATGGATCCAATATCTCCATGGAATCTCCATGGCATTAGTTTATATCACAAAAATGTTATTTCGAATGGTAAGTTCAGCAATGGATATAGATCCACCAGTATAGAGAGCTCCTCCTTTAGAAGAAGCACGATTTTTCTTAGCTCGATTTGATATCTCCTTAAATGACCGATCCATCCATATCTTCTCAAGATCATTCCAAACAGTTTCTTTCATCCAAGTTGGATACTTACACTTCTTTCTCGCTTGCATCAACATATCAGAAAGACAAATTGATCATTTGGTATTGAAGATATTCCTAATATGAAAATTGTGCTCAGGCAACCAAGCAACTTTCTCCTGCAACATTATATTACAAATAAGTTATAATGTTGCAATTAGTATCCACACAATAGTTCAACTCATTAACAAGATATATGATTTAATCTTGCAGTGCTTCGTCTTCACTACCAACTATTAGGGATATAATGGGACTTGTAACCGAAATTCCTACTAGCAAATGAAAGTCCTAACAGCAGCTGCAAAATTGAAAGTCCTATTAGCAAATGAAAGTCCAGTTAACAAGAAAGCATCCCTTGAAGTCACAATACACCATACAAAGGTGTTAACAAGACAGTAAAAATTCAAATATATTTTCACACAATCCTTAGAAAAATAATGTCCAAACAAAAATCACAGTCTATAATACCACATAAGTAAAACATCCCCAAATCATGTGCTATACATGTGGCAGTTCATATTAATAAACAAATTTCATTCACTTAATAATACATTCTATGGAATTATGAACAAAATCAATTAGAATACCTGAAACATTCCCATTCCAATATGTATAATAATAATAATAATAAGAAGAAAAAGAAGATAAATTAATGAAATCAAACACCCAATAACACAAAACAATTAATGGCAGGGACAAGGAGATTAGGCGTTGCTGTGGACTTTTCACCATGCAACATTAAGGCACTAAAATGGACATTGGATAACATCGCAAGGGAAAGGGATCACATCATCCATATAATTAATATTGCATCATATTTTAAATTCAGCTCTGGGCAGTTACTGGCTCACGTAACTAATATTGCATCATATTTTAAATTCAAATATATAATAATTCTCATAAAATCATCCATATAATTTAATGCTCACTAATGCAGCTCTTACACCTCTGGCTGAGTTCTCTGACCCAACAATCTTCAAGAAATATGGACTCGAATCCAATTCTGAAGTAATTAATATTGTCAAATCTACTGCGACCCAAAAAAATGTATGATTTTAATTCATTCGTTCACTACAAGAAAAACTGGATATACCTGAACTGAACAAGAATAATTTTAGTAGCAGTGATTTAACATTCAGTCCCATTGAAATATCAAAATGAAATTAAATAACTCAAAACAGGGTAAAAACTGTAGGCTATGAAATTTAAGAATGATGAAACTCTGGTCTAACCTAATCAATTTCAACCTAGCTATCAAAAATGATGAAACTCTTAAGATACAGAAGATAAAAATTGTTGCCAACATTAGGATGGACAAAATAACATCCAAAAAGTGAAAACATCCTAACCAAATTTAGCTTTTATCTGTGTAAATGTGCAATGCACATACTACTTTTGGATATATCTTGATCTATATATAAACTAATTGGATATATCACAAACACAAGAGAGAGTCCTTAAACAACTTCTACTTCAACCACGTTTTCTGATATTTAACTTCATAAAACTTAGCAATCAAACTTCATACTCACTTAGCAATCAAACTGAACACAAGAGAGAGTCCTGGCATTTTCTTTACATAAAACTTCGTACTCATAGTACCTAATATCAAACTGAACACAGTACCTAATATCAAACTATAAATGCATAGTGAATCAAAAACACCAACATATGTGAAAATGCTTTACACTTCTGTATCAAACTCTAATTAGTTTCCTTGGTATGAAAACAAATATATATGTTAACAAAATAAATTAGAATTAGATGAAGTAAATAAATATCTATCCTATATTGAACATGAATAGCAACCGAGTAACAGAGATTGGTTCGAGAAAGAAGCAACCATTGTACTTTATTGTGTTTTTGTTTCACTACAACACTATTAACTACAACATTATGTAAGACTCGATTCAGTGAAAATGGTTAGGGTTTTCAATACAAATTGGGGCATTTTCAGTAAGACTCGATTTTAGTAAAAATCAATTTCAGAAAATGAAAAGATAATAGAAATGGAGTCGATTCAGTGAGGGTGACGGCGAAAGTTACAGAATCAAGGCGAAATGGAGTCGATTCAGTGAGGGCGAAGATGAAATTTCAGCACGATAATAAAGGAAGATAACTTACGTTGAGAAAGCGATCATATAGGCGGCATCCAGAACGGTCTGAGTCGACGGAGCGGGTTGCATTCTGAAGGAGGTTGGAAGAAGAAGAAGGGCTTAGGGTTCTCTGGTTGCAATGTGAATGTGACTTTCTATTGGTTTTGATAGTGAAGAGCTATCTTTGTTTTCACCTAAACCTTTTTTTAAAAAATTAAACAGAAATTTTTTCTAAAAAATAGACATTACCTACAGATAAGTTATAGTTAAAATAATACGAAAAATTTTTGCAAAATTTAAGTCAGAGTTGTATTTTTTTTTCTTTATCCATGAAATTTTTAATTTTACTTACGGAATTACCGTTGAAATTAATTTAAAAAAAATTATTTTATACAACATTACACACGGTTTTTCCGTAGATAATAATTAATTTACCCACGGATTACGATCCGTGGTTAATTTTCTGTAGGTATAGAAATGTTTTCTTGTAGTGAATATTCTGATTTTTTTACTCTTATTTGTTAAAAATGAGTAGTTAAATTCTTTTTTGTCAGAGATGAATGTAATTTGATGAAAATTTTTAGAGTTTAATTTGATTTTTGATTCGATTAAATGATATTTTTTATTTATGTTGTCAATACTATTGATCAATTGATCGCCTTTAAATTGATTTATGATTCAAAGTTTGAAGTGAGAGTAAATACTTTAAAATTAAGATTTTTTTTACTTTGTAGTCCGGAGATAGATACAAACATTTAAAACCAAAATAATTTCTCATAATTAATCCTTAATCTTATTTTGTAGTTCGCTAAGAGATAAAGAGTTAAAAGTAAGATGAAACATTCAATTCCAAAGTGATTATGATTGAAAGCTCTTGGAAATTGATAACAATTTATTGAATGAATTCGATAATTAAGTTCAAATTATAACTAAAGGTTGCAATCATAGTGAAATTTATCCGTGATATTTTTTATTATTATAAACTCAATACTTCTGTCTTGTAAATTTAAAACCTTCTAATCAAATAGAAAACTTTTTGTTTAATTGAATAATAATTAAAAACATTTGATAATGTAACTTTTTCTTAAGTTCGCCACTCAATATTGTTAGCATTATAATTATGAATTGTAACAATTCACTATAATTGCTGAAGTTGCTTTCCAGTTCAATCAATTGTGCCGATGCTAGTTATATATATACACACATTGCATGACATAATATATATGCTACTAAACTCGTTGCATGTTTGAGTATTACAAGATCTCATCAATGAGACACAAGATGCATTAAGATTAACATCAACAGTGTTATTGTATATATAATGTTAATCTTAATCTATGTTGATAACACATGAAATGATTATGAATTAATGTCAAACTTTGTAATTATAATTTTATATGATAGTAAGTGTCAATATAACAGATGATTTTGAAATATACTTATCTAATATGATGTCACTAAATGAATTTAAATTTTAGCATAACTATTCAATTATAATATGATCTTTTAAATATATTTTTCACACCATTATTCTCTCCAACAGAAATATCACATATTGTGGCTAAATTATGTACCATCTAAAGTACTAATTTTTATCCAGAGGTTGTTTACTAATAGATTAGCCACTAATTCACTAGGGATGCTTTGCGCAAATAAGAGGTGTATTAGAGATAACCCGTGACTTGGTTAGTCTGTTATGTTTCAAGAAAGATGAGATATGACTCTCATTTGTTTTTCAATTGTTCTTTTTCTGTTTGGTGGAAACAGAATATTAATATTGTGACCAATTTAATTGTGTAGGGATCTTTGCTCATATATATTCAAATGGCAATGAGGGGTTGGTTTCTAAGTATGGAGGGAAAGTAGTATCATTTCTTGTATTCAGGGTGGTGGACTAATTAGTATATATAGAGAGACATGTGAGATGAAATATTATAATGAGAAATAAAAAATTAAATTTAGACTATTTAATTATACATGAATGATTATAAATTTAATAAATATTATATGATTACTTATTTATTTTTTAATCTTAATTTTATATTATTAATCAATGACTAAGATTATTCATCTAATTATAATAAATTTTTTATTTAATATATATATCACACGTCATCGGGTGCTACCAAACTTGCCTTATATCCATATATTACAAAATCTCATCAACAAGACACAAGCCTTCCAAACAGACCTGAATTAATTTAATTTAATTTAATTTAATTTCACATTCCGAAAGGGAAGTTTGTCTACAAAACATGATTAAAAAAAATACGGAAAATGTTAATAAATGACTTTCAAGTATTATAAGAACACTGATTAAAACATTAAAAATAAAAATAAAATTTTTATTTTAATAATAACGTATTCAACTCTTTAAAATTTTAATTTTTGATCTACTCGAAAAACGAAGAGAAAGGAAAAGTGTATAAAAGCTAAGGTAGAAGCTAAAAGAAAATGTGCAATATTAATATGTTAGGTCGTAGAAAATTTAATGTCTCAACTTATGAAGTAAAGCTTCATTTATTCCTTTGGTTCAATAGGTTAATAGTTATTATGAAACTGGACCACATATAATATATGTGGACTATGAAATTCTATTGGGAGTGCAATACCTATTAATGGAAGGTTAGCCAATGGTCCCCTATTTTTTTCCTATAAAAAGAGATAAGCTACAAATGAAGAACCGATCCATATGTTTGCTCTTCCACGCTAACTATTAATTAACTTTCATTTTCATATTTTTATTGATTGTTTGTCACTAATTTCAAGCATCCGTAACATCATATTTCATTTATGTAGGGACAGGATACGTGGTTCTTGATTTTATTTGTTAATGCTGAATCACATTAATTTGGTTCCGTAATTATCACTTAGTTTTGTCATCAATATTATTACTTAATAAATCAATTTAATTGTTATATATCGTTATTATAAAAAATTATATTTAATAATTTATCAATTATAATTGATTTATAATATGGAAATTCTTTACACTTAATTTTATAATGCATTGTTATGTGATATCTAATATCTATGGCATAACTTTACATTGATATTATGCCACACAAAACTTTTAATCGCTATATTTTATGTTTTTTTTTTTTTTATATTCTCCCTACATTATTTGGTAGTAAAATAGTGTTTGTAATTCTCTGTTTTATTTTATTGGAGTCGTACGTGCTGTTTAATTTTGGCCCTTATAATACACTTTTGTTTCAAATTTAGTTTCCGCACTAATTTTTGTTTGTTTATGTCCTTATCAACTTATTTGAACATAAAGGATCGAAATATATTATATATAGATTAAAATAACAATATTATAAGGCTAAAAGTAAAACATTAAGGAATAAAATGAAAGTAGATAATTATTATATCATACGGACGTTTTCGAAAATTCCAAAGACTAAAAACTGAGTTTATTTTTTTTATTATGCAAATAAGTATATTATAGGACCAAAATCATATCCACTACAGAGAAAGTTAATTTATTTATAAAAATTAAAAACACAATGAACTTGTATCCAGAAAAAATGAACTTGACCTGCAATTTTGATATATCTAACAATTAGAACAAATTTTCATTTTTTTTTCGTTTTAGAATCTACTAACTTAACTTTTTTCGACGAGTTATCGTATTAAAGGAAAAATTAACTACAACCTTTCTTACTTCTTTAGAGTATTTTTGTGTTTATGAAAAATAACACATTTCTTTCCGTTTTTTATATTTTAAATTTCTCTTGTTTCAAATAATACCAAATTCGGAACGTGACTCATTTCATATTTTTTTTTTTAACTCATTTTCTCATTTAACTAAACATACTTAACCTAATATTATAAGAGAAAAAATATATATAATTGTGATTGTAAATTAATTTTTAAATTAACATGTAATAAAAATAGAGTAAATGGTGATTATTTTTTAAAATAATTATTAAATAGACATATGTGACTTAAACACTACATCTCAACCTAAAACGTTAAGACATTAAGATTTATTGGTCATTCTCTTTATATACCAAACAAAGATTCATAAGAGACTTAATTAGACGCCACATCTCAACCCAAAACCTTAAGGCCAGCATTAAGTTTATGGATCATTCTTCTTATATATCTAATATAGTCTCAATTCTTGATAAATGTGAGACTAATCACTCATAATTGAATTTCATGTCACACATTTATTCCCATAAAGTACCCACATAACATGACATCGAATGATTTATTAATTTTTCAATCAAAAATCAAGTATGTATGTAAATTTTTTAATGCATATTTGGTTGTGTTTTTGAAGTAGTTAAAATCAATTTAAAAGATGTATAATTAATTTCGATATGTTTGAATATTGTTGAACATAATTTATTCTATTTTTAAAACTATTTCTAATATAAAATTATAATTTATAATTTTTAAATCGAAACGTAATTTTTATACTAAAAATCGATGATAAGCTGATTTTTATTTAAAAATATTTAAATATAAATCACTTTATATTTAATCTGTTTTTAATTAAAATTAATTTCATGCATAACATAACCAAACACTCGGTCTAAGTCGCTGTCAATTGAGTACGAGGGATTATTTAATTAAGCAAGTTCTATGCCTTGGAAAGGCAAACGTGAATGGAGGTTTATAATCAATTTTTGATGATTGATATTTCTTAAACCATTAATTCAACCGTAAATTAAGGATGACATTTTGACGTTAACTCTATGAACACCAACAGAAAATATATATAACAGATAGAAGAAAAGTTTGTATTATGAATAAGGATATGAGCAAGTAATTATTATCCACAAGTTGAGTAGGAATGAGCACGCGGGACACTTTATTGTTGACTACGCACCCGCATGTATATATAATTAAATATATTTATTTTTATATAAAGAACTTTATGATTTTATTTTTTATGTTTCTTTTAATATTATATTTGTTTTGATACAAGGATGACAATTTTTTATTTTTTATGATTTTATTTTTGCTGTCCATACAAGGATGGACTCAAACGCAGATATTTTTTTTCAAATATGATATTAGAATGACCACTATAGTATTTTGTCTATAAGGTGTCCATCAGTGTCCCTCTCATAAATTTATATTCTATTCATCGACCATAACCGAGTACGACCAAAATATTTGCACATAACTCTTCATTAAGAAGGACTCTAATTTTATTTTTATTTTTTTATAGTATACATGAATTTTGAAATAATACATTTATATTTTAATTTTGTGTAGATATTACTCTAAAATTTTACATTTATATTTTATACTTAAAATAAATATTTATTTTTTGAACGGAGACTATATTATTTGAGACTAAACTAATTTCTTTTAATTATTATCTTCTCTCCACATCCACCACTGAGAGCATCTGACAATTTATGCAACTATCATACGCCACCACCAAAATCCAAAAGTTAGAATCTTGATGTTAGAGTATTTTTGATATTTAAGTTTTGTGATTTACTGATTTAGTAACCCAATTTATTTAAAATTGTTGATTTATTGACTAAGAACTTATTATTTATTAGGATTTAATTTGATGTTAGAGTGTTGGATTTTAAAAACTCATTACTGATTTTGTGATTTACGACGATATTATTTGATTCAAGAAACTCAGATGCTCATGATTCTAAAATTATTTAATTTTTTAGTTAAGAATCTCATAACATTTTATTGTAAAGGATTCTATGGATAATTCGAAGAGATGCTTTAATTGATATACTAAAGTTTTATCAAATAGCTACAGATAAGTATTATAGTTATTGACTTGTTTATTAGAAAGAGTTTCATAAAGTATTTTATTTTTGTTGTAAAGTTTTTTATGAGGATTTTGGTGATGTGTCACGTATTGGTGAAAGACTTAAAGAGCATGAGATAAGCATATATCATGTTAAAAATATGATTATTTGGTATGAGATGTGCAACGACATAAAAATCGATCAAATCATTGATAAAACAACTAAAAGACTATAATTGTAAAAGTAAATGAACATTATAAAAATATTTTAAAAACAATTATTTCAATAGTAAAATTGTTTGTTAAACATATTTTGCCCTTTTGTGGTTCTAACGAGAAATTGAACGAAATAACAATAAAATTTGTATGAGTTTAATTGAAATGCTAGTGAATGTCAAAGACATGTTACACATATTACATATGACAAGTTTCACTTTCCTTATCTTGAGCATAACATTCAAAATAAGTTAATATTTTTGCTTGATTTTGCAATTATAAATAAAATCGTTAGAAAAATCAAACAAGCAAAATATTTCTCAATTACACTTGATTGTACTCTTGATATTAATGATCAAAAGTAATTATTTTTATAATAAAATATATTGATCGTTCTTCAAAATCTATTACTCTTAAGGAATCTTTTCTAGGAACGTTAGATTATTTTTCTAATACAATTATTGCATATAGAATTTTGTTGACTATTTTTGTAACAATTGCTTCTATAGAAAAAAGCTTTTTAAAATTGAAGTTGTTGAAATTTTACTTATAAAAAAAATTTAATAAATTAACATTGATAGCAATTGATAATAATCTTTTGGAGGAATACAATATAAAGAGTTTGATGCACTTGTGGACGGTGGGTGAGCACGCAGAAAAGGTAGAGAGGGAAACTAGAACCTACTTTTCTCAAAGCACGCAAAATCTTGAAACTGGTTAATATGTTGAACAAGAATCTTTCTAATTATGGCTCGATATTGATTGTGACTCAACTTTGGTGTGCATTCTCTTTTCCGTTTTTGGAACAAATTTTGTTTTCAAACGCAAACTCTTAAGTCTTCACCTACCTTAGTTATATGTTGTCATTACCATTTTAATCTTGCAATGTTCAACGTGATGTCTACTAAGGGTTAAACAACCCATTGTATGTTAAGGTTCAACTTTTGCTCAAGACAAAATAAATTTTGAGAATATAAAATTAATTTTAACATATTTGATGGTGTTAAATAATTTTTTTTTTGAAATTAATTTTAATTTAAAATTAGAATTTGTAATTTTTAAATTAAATATAATTTTAATTTTAATTTTATAAAATTAATTAATTTAAAATTAATTTTTATCACCGTAAAATTTAATATATACTTAGTAATTTTTAATTTTTTTGACTATAATTAGACCTTGATTTTATGAATTTTTGTTTTGTTATATAAACAATTTCATTCAAACTTAAATCAAATTAGCTACAATAACAGAAGCAATATATGAAAGGATCTCTTCAATCTCATATGAGAAACAAAAATGAAGAACAATAAACTAAAGTTCTTACTGACCACATTAAGAAAATTATTCTCCATCACAATATTATTATTATTATTATTATGAAAACTTGTATTATGAGTAAATTGAATTGCTAACCAAAATCCAATAATACAACATTAATATCAGGAAACGCATAGAAGTTTTAAATAGCCACTTTTTAGACAAGATTTTCCAAGTCGTTATTTTCTTTTATAAATAATTTAGAGTGAGACGATGATATTTTAATATAATATTTTTTATTAATAATTTATTAAATATCTATATAAAAATTTATATTCATCTTCAACTAATAATACTAATTTAAACCTAGAATATGTTTTAGTAAAGTTCTTGGAAGTCTTTTAACAATAACTCTGTGCCCAATTGTTATGACTTTTTGTTGCAACAAGTTTGACGAAGGAGTTATACTAGATGCATTTATTTTACGCTAAGTATAGGTACCCTATGATTTCAATTTCTAGACCAATAGCCCAGTTTTGACCCAAAGAAAAGGCTGCAGATGCAATTTTAGCCTAGACTAGGTGTCAGGCTAGGCCCAAACTTCAAGATCCTAGGACTGCAAATATTGACAAAAGAGGAACGAATATTTTCATAAGGACGGGTTAACATTTGCTATACTCTAATAAAATATCAATTAATTTAGTTTTTATATCTTAAAAATATTTGTATTATAATAAATTGTATTATTGAAAAAAAGTTTTAATGATTTAATTATTTTAAATTTTTTGTTGAGTTAAAAATTAAATTAACAGCGTTCAATGCTTTAAAAGACAAAAATAATAATTTATCATCCATTATTATTATATATACCTTTTAAATTATTAATTAAAATTTGTGATAATAAAAAACACATCAAAAATAAATAAATTAATTCCTTTTAATATATGTAAAAAATTTAAATAAAAATTATTTTAATACTAGGGAAGTATAAAGTAGAATTTTTCTTTTTGAAAATTTATTTTTTAATCTTTTCAAAAGTTAGATGCACAATTTTTAAATCAATATTCCTATTTTTGATTTGTTTATGTATGACATTAAGACACATGTTATCATTTACTTTTGTAATTCCATGTGTTTAAAATATTGGTTAGAATCTTAAAATATAGACTAAATTATATGATGTCTGAAGTTATTTTTGCTTTGTTTTAATTCTTTATATTATAATATTAAATATTTTTGTTGTTTAAGTTATAATGATAGTTACTATTAAAAATAATCAAAATATAACTTAATAATTAAAGAGTTTAATATTTATAATTTA
>JBBPBS010000007.1:2653294-2669983 GCA_037974835.1 Cicer judaicum | reverse complement strand
AAAATAATTTAAAAGATAAAAAATATAATTTAACTTAAAATATATCATATATTGTGTTTAATTGTAGTTTTAGCTATTCAATTTTTCATTAATTTCCAGAATTAATCTTTTATACCATTTTAGTTTCTCAATCAAATATTTGAATTAAAAAATAATAATTTAATATATTTAAATTATGACATGATTTCAAAATATAAAATAGTTTAGATGCATTAATTAAACTATAAAAATAAAAAAATTTAAAGTTAAAAGTTAATTTTTTTTTTTTTTAATTTTAATGTTATTTTATAAGTATTAATCATTTTATATCATCATATTCTGTGTTTATTTAAAATAAGTGACAAAAACTATTATATTTTAAAGTAGAAAGATTGATTTCATAAATTGTAGTTAAGCTTTTCTTTAATGTATCATACAAGATTTTTCATTAGTCTCCAAATATTTTGTTTCTCAATACAATTATTTTTGTTTTATTTTGACCTTTAAGGTGTGTTTGGAAACTTTGAAAAATATAGTGAATACGTACATCCACTTGAATCTCGAAATTCTAGATTCTATAATATACAGTGATATAGCTTTGATGCGCGAGAAAACCTTGCCCAACTCAAATCCATATAAGTTATTAGTTTGGTGAACTAGCAAATTAACTTTTTGATGCTGCCATGAAAAAATAATCAAACGTTTTTTTCACGTCCAAAGGCAGGTAGTAACCGCAGTCTAAAACCAAAGCAAGAAATTTTAACTTATAACGTAGCTTTGGAATGCAAGCCAGGTATAGAAAACTCCAATCTAAACATAGGCCAAGACTTGCACGTTCTTCCCGAAAGTATGTTACTTTAAGAACAAAAATTACAAATGATTTAGCATCATTATTTCTCCTTTCATATACCATTTTCCGGTTCAAAAGTTTGCTTCTGCAAAAAGGCAACATATTTGCAGGAAGTAAGCTACATATCAGGCATACAATACCGAATTTGGTGCTAACTGGTAATATACATTTGGTCTTGTGATCATGCAAGACTAGTTCAATATCTTATCTCGTAAGGACACAAGATGCATTTTTATCCTAAATTGAAACTCAATCCAGAATCCTATAGAAAGCACTATAAAATCTTAATCATGATTTTCAAAAAGGTCCACTCTGTGGGATTTGACATCAAAGTTTTTACGTCCTGACGACCACAATCGAGGCTACATCAACAGCATTTGACTACAATTCTCCATAATGTCAAGAATCATGCCACGATCACAACTGACCACAATTTAAAAACCTAACGCGTAATAATTGTAACTCTTAGCATCTTGGTAGCCAATTAGTTCAATATTAATGGTGTCATGTTGGAATACTAAAAGCTATGCTTTACTATATTAGAAGGAAATAGATACCTTCCAAAACACTGATTAAGAATGAGAATTTTTATACTGTAAATAGCTCAGTTACAATATATTGATCTGGTAAGAATTCCGAATTTTCAATAGAAACAGACATCAATTATCATGACTGACATACATCTATTAATTATTAATGACAACATGAAAAAATGGTAGATTGCTTCTTATATGCTATGGTAAACAAGAAAATAAGCATCAATACACTGACCTGTCAGTAGCTTCTCTCCTCTTGGGAAGCACAGAAGTAACTTCTGCTGGAAGACACAAGAATCCATAAATCACTTGCATGAAGCAAGGAAAAGTTGCTGTAAACAATAATACAAGGTGTCTAACATTATTACCAATTCAAATACAAAGTGCACCCATATCAGGCGCCACTGAGTCATATTCAGCTTTTGAAGAAATCCCTTTCTTCGTTTCTTTTTTGCTCCTCCTGGATTCAGCTGCTTGGATACTGATGCAAGAAAAGTATAGGCCACACAATGAAATCATATATCGCAGCACTCTACTTGATTTTAACTTATATCATGATAATGCTGTTTCATTTTGTTGTAATTTTATTTTCGGATAGTTTTACAAAAATACATTCTCATTTCATCGACATTTTGGTCTTAATAAATTTTTCTGTTGACGTTATTATATTCCAATATACACTTTTATCTCATGTTTCCTATTGTCCATTATATAATGTATCAATTTGAGTTATATTTCGGTAATGATAATTTCATGTAACTACTTATCTTCACATTACTTTACACATAATGTTGCACAAACTTCATAGTTGTTAAATGTCACACGTGCACTACACGGGTCTATAACTAGTTTCTATACACTCGGCAGACATTATCTGAATGGTTGAAAATTAAAACAGAACTACAGAAGATAGAAGTCTAAGATGCATACACTACAGGCTTAGCAGATTGTTTCCCCGACGTAGATCCACAACAAGCTTTGTATTTCTTTTTTGAACCACACGGGCAGACCTTGTTTCGAGGAATCTTCCCGATAGAATGAGAAGCAAGAACAACAAACAAGAAGGTCAAAGGATAGCATAGTATTCGAATAGTGTTTGTGAATGTGAACAATATATTGATTTTGGATCACATACCCAACCCAAAAGCAATTAAAACACCAACAAATCAAAATACAAGAAAAATAGAAAGAAAACCTTGTCATTTTGTTGTAACGTGATTTTATCATTGGTTTTCCTGGAGCTATTGTTTGATTCATCATTAATGTTGTCCTGTACGATGTTTTCTTTGTGCTTTTCATGATTCTCATTTACATCACAACCTACGCAATCCAGGAATTCGAGTTATGAGTTGGAATATAATGACTAAACACAAACATGAATGAATACTACCAAGATGTAATATGCTAGAGAGAAACAAATTACAATTATGAACAGGAAAATATGATGGTTTGACTTTCAATTATGAATGAAATGACTAAACATTACCATTAGCACTAGCCTGACTTTGAAGGCAATCCGAATTTGAAGAGCACTCTTCTGCTCCTTGTTCGGCTATTAGAAACTCTATTGCAGCACCAACATCTCCATTTACCTGATCTAGAATCTGCAACAAGGAACTTATACTTCTATGTAAAGTTGTTAATTTCCAGAAGAAGAAAAAAACAGCAAGCTGCAAGAATTCTCCTTTAACTGAGATATTGTCAATTGTCAAACAAAGAAAAAGGCATCCACTTATTGCACCTGTTCCACTTTTTCTCTGTTTTCACATCCACTTCCAGCCATAACCACCTTTACTGACCCAGGCTGAAAAGTTTGCCTACCAGCTTGCTCATAGGGTTTGCTAGCTCTATCTTTTGTTAGATGGGATGGCGCTGAAAGATCGGCATCCGCCTTTCACAAACTAGAATTAATCAGTAAATAGCTACTACTCTTAATTAACTCTTAATATTAATTTGAGAATTAGGAAACAGAATTCCAATAAGAACCTTAATTACAATTGACCTTGCAGGTCCATCACAAGGATCATCCTTTAACCGAACACTATTATAATGCTCCCCATCATGATAAGACCTAGAATGACACCATACCCAAATAAAGCTTCAAAATTCATATGCAAGGTCTAGACACTTATTCTGAGTTGGTTTCCCATAGAAGCTATTGATACGCACCTTAAATCTTACATATATGCACAAACAGATAGGTCTATTGCACTCAGAACAACATTACTAATACTAGTTACAAACTACTCTAGCCACATATCAGTAATATCTGACTGAATGGATGTTTGCTCATTGATTTCATCAACTTGCCTTCAAAATAACCTTCACTAATTTATGCCAGCTGATACCAGCTTCGTATACAACATTTAATTTTTGTTCACCGCATTTCACATGGGAATAATGAATAAACTACTATTGTACTACTCTGTGTGTGTATAATATGATTCTATGGTATTGCAGTTATTTTAATACTGCATTTTGGAAGCATAGGTCTCAAATCACAAAATGAAGATCTAGAATCTTCCAGCAAGTTAAAGATATAAACAAATATTTGCTAGTTCAGTCATAGATTTAGCATACTAAAAATATCAATATAATGCTCAGCCTCGCAAAATAGATAACACAGTGCCATTTCACATTAATAATGTTATTAATAATAATGTGAATGATTTGTCAGATGTCCTTGCCAAAGACAAAGCTCTAATCCTTATTTACATTAATATTAAACTCCTAATCCTAATAAATTAAATTAATATTAAACTCCCAATCCTAATATATTAAACAAGGAAAAAAATAAAGATGTATAAGGAAATGTAGAAATCATTTCTAAGAGATGATACAAGTAACCTTAAAATTAAATTACTCTAAGATACAATTACATTAGTATAAAATAAAATATCTTACATGTATAACTACACCCATAATAACAATAGACTCCACATTACTTACAAATGGACCATACGAACTCCACGATCATCAAAGTTTCTTATGTACCACCGAGGAAACATGTTCTGCATAACAAAACCGATAAGCATGTGATTCTCAGTTAACTTAAGGGAGCAACAACATGCAAAATCTATCCTAGAAATTTTAGAACCACTTGTCCAAGTACACAATCTGTCTTCAGTCTTCAAATTCATGATCAAGCGTACACACATTTAAAAACAAAACAAACTGCATGGGACAGCGACAATATGCTGCGGAAATATCTCCACTATAGCACACCCTACTCTTCATTCAGGTGGAAGTATGGAATTCTAAACAATCATTTATCTATCATACAAAAGGATGTGAAATTAGAATATAAGGGGAAGGAATTAAACATCTTCAAGGACTACTCACCCGATGGATGCATATGTTACTATGTGTTACAAGAGAAGCTGCCTGCAATTCCATATGTCCAGCCCATGTACCATCATTTTCCATAGTCTGGCAATATTCACCAAATTGGACTTCATCTTCAATAAAGGGCTCAAACGTCTCCTGGTTGTCCTGTTAATTACATATGGATCAAAATCATTAGAAAAGAAATTCAGAATCTCAATACTCAAAGAGTAAATAAGTTAAAAAATTGGACCAAGAAGAAAATTGTTTCCAAAACATCGTACCAATATGTGTTTCACCACCATGCTTCGGTACTTTCGATGCTCCTCCTCATTACCTTCCAACTGATCAGCAAGGGATCTGAATAAGAATAGAACAGTGCAAATGTGAAAACTAAAAATGATGCTTTTCACACAATTGACTCGTTGTATTGTAAACATGAAATTTCTATTGACTCGCCCATGCAAGAAGGGAAAAGGGGTAGGGCATAGAGATCTAAATTAATAACTAATAAGGCCATGACTTCAGAGTCTTTAACCTAAATTCATTTTCAGCACAACCAGTAAGGACAACGAGGTCGGGTTGGTAAATTTTGTGCAAGTGCTAATACCTTGTATGCAAAGGTACATAACCATTTGCTGAAGAATAATACTAGTACCCTACTAAGCATGATACCGTTAATAGTAATTGCAAATGGATGTGAAGCATTAAAGCAGACCTGAAGAAACAATTACCGTCAGCTGTCACTTCGACAATGCGAAGGCCAAGAGCATCCAACTGAGTTCGAAATTGAGAACTATCATCCTGTTTTCCCTGCTTCTTGATCTGTCATCAAATAAATGATGAATCACCAATGGCAGGGTATACTAACAACATCCACCATTCCTATATGCATTACAAAGCTTAAAATTGGGTTTGTTACTTACATAATTGATGTAGAAAGTGTCATTATTCTTAATTTTCAAAACTTTGAAAATTAATGGCAGGTACAATCATACAATTAGGGATCTCATACTATCAGTTATAGAGTAAATTGGGTTTGTTACTTTTTCTATAGCACCAACTCCTCTGATATAAGGTGTATCCCAGTGTCCGACACCAACCCGTGTCACACATCGGCATGACACCGACACCTTAATTACATTCATTTATTTCATTTTCAAAAAATTATTACATGTGTCAATGTTAGTGTCCTGTTCAGTATATGCTTCATAGATTGAATACTTTATCTAATTTCCACTGTAAATTGTAAAGAAAACTAATTCTACCCAACATCATGAATCAATTGCACTGTTTTTTCTTTATTTTTAGGGTCTAATAAAAATGAAGAATCCGAGTACGGTAATCTGAACTCAATTTTACTCATACATTTTTTTCAAAGCATGATTGTCAGATTAAGCAACAGAGCAATATTAATTATATAACCACTGAAGATTGAACGCAGATAGATAATTAAAAAAATATATAAAAAGTGAAATTTGAAGGTTACTTGTGGGTTTTGTTGCTTCTTCTGGGGTGGCTTCTTCTGTTGTTTCGGCTTAACCATATCGTTGTTCTTCTTAATCGAACAGAGGGAACAACTGAAACCAGAGCCGCCGACTCCAACGAGCCATTACCAACCTCACTAAGGTGTTACGAGCCCATGGGCCCAAAATTTAACCCATTTGAGAGAAGGGCACTTCTAACCTAACTTTTGTATTTTGATATCCACACCCTTCCATTTAAAATAATTTCACTTATGATCAGGTTATTATTGTCTTTCACGTTACAATAGCTAGAATTTTAGATGAATTAATGATCCAATGTAAATTATTAAATATTTTAGTTAGTTTGATGGGTAGTTGTACCAGTTAATTATTTTATATTAGTTAATCATTTATTTAATTAATTATATAATTTATATATTCTTTAATGTAATTCATTTTCTCAATTATTAATATTTTTTTTCTCTTATAAATGACTTAAATTAAAAATTGTAATATAAACCATTTATCAAAGTGGTTTGTTGTAAAATTTGTCTTGTAACAATAGGAGCAGAATAAGTTGGAGTTCCTTAAATATATGATTTGAATTTTAATTATGAGATTTGAGAGGAAAAAACCTAATAGTATTCAGAAACTTATCTTGCAAAGTAGGTTGGAAAATAAGTCTCGCAATCAATAGAGATAAGAAAAATAATTTTTTAAAGAAAGACATATTTTATTTTACAAATTGATATTGTAAAGGTTAAGTTATATCTAACTCAAATTTTAAGACGATATCATATCCATTGTAATATCAATGATTTTGAGACTTTTTTGCATTCCTATTTGTTTTTTCTTTTTCATTATTTTATTATATTTAGAGATGTATAAAGGACAAGTTAGTTTGGATGATGGACTCCCTTGTTCGATTCTTGAATTACATCAGTCTAATTTTTAGATCCGAAGTCAATCTTTAAACCAATAAAATTTGATGAAGTATAAGTTCAATAAGGATGAGTCCACACAAGACAATACTATTTTGATTCCAAAACATCGAATAGTATTATATAATCACGCAAATTGAATTCTACGCAATCTACAATTATCTTGAAAAATGTGTCTCATATATAAATGAATGTTTGATAGCTAACTAGATAATCCATAA
This sequence comes from Cicer judaicum, assembly GCA_037974835.1. Classification (NCBI taxonomy): domain Eukaryota; kingdom Viridiplantae; phylum Streptophyta; class Magnoliopsida; order Fabales; family Fabaceae; genus Cicer; species Cicer judaicum. The sequence goes on along the minus strand of JBBPBS010000007.1, from coordinate 2,662,666 downwards.
AAATAGAATAACACATATGTCACATCATAATTGAAAAATAGTATATTTGTCAAATGAGTATTTTTTTTTTTAATTTCACGTCTCTTCTAATTAAATAAATAAGATGAGTGATCCATAAATTAGTCAGAAATCAGTATCTCCTTCATCTTAAAAGTATCTCTATTTACACTTTTATTTATATTTTTTTCGATTTAATATCTTGATCAATCAATTGCTTATAGATTAAGAGAGAGATTAATAACACATTATGAGTTATGTACATTCTAACCATATCATATAGTCACAATGACTAATTTTTTTAAAAGTGTTACCCTATGATAATTAAAATAATCAATTTATCCATTATTTATATTCTTACACCAAACTCATAGTTTTGTGAGACCAAGCCCAAGTCTTGTATTGAATGATGATATTTGAAATTGATTAGTGGAAACATCCTGGGCGCATCCTTTTGTTCGTTGCACAAATATGATCAGCTTTTAAGGTTCTAACTACCGAATATGATTCAGATTATGGTCCACCACTCTAGTCAATTTTATTGATCAATTGTAATAATGGCCAATTATTGATGAAGTTAAGATAATAACAAAGCTTTGCCAGAAGGATGCCAAGCGTAAAGCCAAAGGTTTGCTTAAGCAATGAAGTAGAGCATCTCAGTTGACTCTTTATTTATGACCCATTATTCTAAAGAACCACTTGTTTATTGTTGTTGATAAACCTCTTTTTTAATTTCACATGTACAATGTCACGTGAATATTAAGACCAGATTTTGTCAAAATATTTTCAAAGAGGATACATAAAAAAACAAATTGAGTAAACTTATAGTACATTCTCCACTTATTTAGTATAAATTATAAGAAAAACTATTTAATTTAGTACTCACTCAAAAATTTAATTATAATTAATTTTCTTGATCAGATAAAAAAAATGCATTCTTAAAACTAATCCATCACGGGAACTTGATACGTAAAAATGAATAGAGTTGTCGAAAACTAAAATCTATATTAATTGAGATTTGTGAAGTTGAATATAATATTTATCAATTTAAAAAATAAAATTATATATATATATATATATATATATATATAAGGTTTTGAGTTTAGTTTAACTTTTGTTTAATTTTTTTTATTTTTTATTTAGTTTTTTAAATTACATTATTTTTGCACTCTTAGTCTTTTATCTCATGTTGAAGAATGATAGGTGCAATTGAAATTTTTTTAATAATTAAAAACATGCTACTATAATGTGTCTTATATACTAATTATTAATATTTTTATTCATCAATCTTTATAAATAATTTTCATTTCTCGATTTTCTCTAAACAATTTAATACATGCATAGTCTTAAAAACATAATAATAAATGTCTATCTATATAATTAATATCATTAATTCTTTTCACTTAAAAAATAGTTTAGACAATCAATTGATTTCGATGTTTAGATTATATCTTAATATTTTATAATAGTAATTTGAGAAAAATTCAAACTTAAAACATTAATTGCTTGTGCAGTTCAATATATCTTAAAAGATAAATGATACAAACTGAATGTATTTAAATGACTAAATTGAAAGAAAAAAATTTAAATGACCTAATTGAGAATTTGACTAAACGTAAATGACCCTAAAGTGTATTTTTATCTATTTCTTTTTTAATTTATTACATGTTTATTGCTGAGAAAAAGATGAGATAAATATGGTATTGTAATAAATTGTCAAGTGTGTTGCTGAAAAAAATCTCATAAAATGTGTCAAAATATATATTAAATTTTCATATATATAAATAATCTTAAAAAAATAACTAAAGATGAACAAACAATGTATAGTCAAAATAGTTAATATTATCTCTCTTTATGCGTGAGACTTAATGACGTTAATTTAAATCTTCATGGAGACTGTCCTATTTGAGGTCACGTAGGTGAAGAGTTTTTCTCACGAGGACATATTGGATGACGGAGAAAGTGCTCTCATCAGTGATTGGTGGATATGAATCACATTTTTTTTGCAAAGACTCTATTATCACTGCGAAATTTTGAGTTCGAACTTGAAATATGACGTTCAATATAAAAATATCAATATTTACTAGTTGAGTTATGATTTATTAAAGACCAATTCCGAACAATTTACTTAAATAACATTTGTGTGTATATATTGAAGTATAATATCCTTGGTTATTTGTCTTTTCACACAATATATTTATAAACTAATTTTTTATGTAATTTTTATTGTTTTCCTAATTTTTCATGATTAAATGTTAAAGTTTTTTGCTATCAATTTGATTGACAATAAGAAAATATAATTATGCTTGTGTATTTAATCGATGAACTTTTTTAAGATGGTATATATCGTATCAAGACTAAAAGTATATGCTTGTGTATTTATGGTGGTCACTAAAATCTGAGACTAAAAGGCTGATTTTGACTTTAATCTTTAATGGAGCAATTCCATAGTTTGTTTGAGTTTGAATGAGTTGTCTAATTTCACCTAAGTTCTGGTTTTTGGTTTGTAGGTTTTCATTCTTTATTTTGACAACTTTTGCAAGAACTTTATTTTGAAGTATGGTCCCTTTTGTGACTATTCGAGACTCATTTTGTGCATCATAAAATTATTATTTTATTAATTTTTATTAATTAAACACATTCTAATTAATGTTATATGTTATCTCCGATAAATATATAAAAAATAAATCAAAAGAAATAAATAAAAAATATATCAATATTTGATTTATATATTTTTATAACTCATGTGAAACAATTAATTTGATAATTTATCGAAGAACATAGAAAATACTATATTATAGTAAAATTAAATATTAATATTATATAGTGTGGTAACCTGCAAGTTTGAGGAGGAGATGTTCCGTGATTGCGAGACATGAATCTGGAAATTTTATAGTATATGCAAAATTTTCCATAAAAAAATATCTCCCCTTCCTCGTTTCCCGTGTTATGCAGATCCAATAAAAAGCACCAAGCCGACACTTACCTTTTAATTTTGTTTCAGTTCTAAAAAGCAAATATACAATATCACTCACTCCGTCATTTTCTCTTGACTCACACTCTTCACTTTCCCATCTTTTTACTTCTTTGCCTTTTCCCTCTCTCACCAAACACACACACACTTCACTCTCCCTGGTTGTTGTTCTTCACCTCTCTTCACTTCACTCTGTCAAACTCATTTCCCCATCCAACACACTCTTCATACCTCACACATCAAATCACTATTTGACACTTAACCTTCTTTAATCATTCTTGTTGCTACGCTTCTTCATTCACATACACTTTCTAACTTTCTTTCATACAGGTCAGAAACTTCAAATACCTATTTCATTTTCTTTCCATTTATTTATTTATTTATTTATTTATTTTCCTTTCTCATATAAAACACATTGCTTAACTTATACCTATTTCATTTTCTTTCCATTTTTTATTTTCCTTTCTCATATAAAAGACATTGCATAAGTTATGTGAGTACTATACTTATTTTGAGGAAAATGTGAAAATAATATACCATTTTTCTCGTGGTTTTCGTCTGTATTCGAGAGAATTAATTGTTGGCTAGTATGTAAGATTTTTTTTTTTGTCTTGTGTTGGATTTTTATAGAAATTATGAAGCGCCATCTTTTATGAAATGTGAAATTGCTATTAATTTATATTTTTCTGGAATAGAAGTTTATTTATTTATTTTTTTTTTGTGATAGAATTTTTCTTGTTGAAATTGAACAATATATGACTAAATAAAAAGGTTGATAATTTGTTTATGTTTTTCTGAGGTTAATATTTTACTTATGTTTATAGTTACATTCTTGCAAGTTACAACTTAGAAATATGATAGGATGCTATTCTCACATAACATGGTTAATTATTTGTTTATTTTCTCGAGGGATGATTTCTGATGTAAAAATTTCTGTATTTTAGTGAAAAGTTATCATTATAGATACTCCTAATTGAAGCTTTCTTAGCATTATTATGGATCAAAAACCGTGGCCTTGGAAGAAAAAGTCCTCAGAAAAGACAATTATAGCTACTGAAAACAATAATCTCACTTTGAAAGAAAATGGAGAGGTAAGCTAATTGTTTCAAGCATTAATTATTCCTCTTATTTAGTTTTCTCATTTTGCAATAGTTATGGAATCTTGTAAGTTTATATGATTATATCCTGATTCAATTGGATCCTTTTTCTATATTTATCTTACCTGTTTTAGAGATACTTCATCAATCAATAATGTTCCATATCTTATTAGAAAGAGTAGTATCATAGAACATAGAAGGTTCATTTTTGTTTTTCTTGCTCACTCTTATCTATTATTAGATTGTAAAATGGACAAAATAATTATTGCTTTATTACTTGTGATAAAAATCTGGTGTGTTGTTTTGTTTTATCTTTTGTGTTTTAGGTACAATCACTTCTAGCTGATAAAGAAAAATTGGAGAAAGAATTCAAAGAAATAAATAATAAGCTTGCTTTGGCACTTTCTGACTGTAATTCTAAAGATGAGATGGTGAAGAAACAAACAAAAATTGCACAAGAAGCAGTGGCAGGTAATATTCGTGCATGTCTCCGTGTGTTTGTTTATTGTTTGCTTTGTAACCTTGGAGATGAAAATAAGTAAATTACCACTTAATAGTGAAATATTTTTAGAGTACTTTTATCAGTCTCTGTTAAAATCGTGCTTTGAAGGTTGGGAAAAAGCAAAAGTTGAAGTTTTATCTATGAAGCAAGGTCTGGATGAAGCTTTGCAGCACCGATTCATTTTTGAAGAAAGAGTAGCTCATTTGGATGGAGCTCTCAAGGAATGTATGCAGCAGTTACGGTTTGTTCGAGAAGAACAAGGGGAGCGGATTCATGATGCTGTGATGAAGGCTTCAAAAGAATTTGAGAAAGAGTACATGGCTTTGGAGGAGCATTTATCCGAGACGAGTAAAAGGCTGGTAAAAGCCGAGACTGAGAATTCTCATCTTAATAAATCCATTTTTGCGAGAGAGAAATTGATTGAGGATCTGAAAAGACAATTGACTCGAGCTGAGGCAGATCATAGCACACTTATGAATAGATTAGAGTCTACTGAGAAAGATAATGCCTCTCTGAAGTATGAGGTTCGAGTGCTTGAAAAGGAGTTGGAGATTCGAAATGAAGAGAGAGAATTTAACCGTCGGACAGCTGATGTTTCTCACAAACAGCACTTAGAGAACATTAAAAAAATTGCAGTGTTAGAGTCAGAATGTCAGAGGTTGCGTCTTCTGGTTCGAAAACGATTACCAGGTCCTGCTTCCCTGGCAAAAATGAAAAATGAAGTTCAAATGTTAGGACGGGATTCCGTTGAAATAATGAGGAACAAGTTGAACTCAACTAGCTCAATGGTTGAATCTTCGGTTGACAGTTCTCCCAGGACTCCCAATAGAAGAATCAATACTCTGACAGAGCAGTTGTATGCTGTGGAAGAAGAAAACAAAGCTTTAAAAGATTCCCTGAATAGGAAAATGAATGAGCTCCAATTCTCACGAGTAATGCTTTCTCGCACGGCTTCCAAACTTCTGCAACTCGAGTCACATAATGAAGAATCATTTAAAGGTCAAGTAGCTGTTGAGCAGCTTAGAAATAACCTTACATCATGTGAATTTTCTTTGGCATCAATGTCTGATGTTGGCAGTGATGATAAGTTTAGCTGTGCTGAGTCCTCTGCTTCTGCATTGATTTCAGAATTGGAGCACTTCAGAAGTGGAAAACAAAAACAATCATTTTCCTTCAGAAGCGTTGGAGCTTCAGACATGAATCTCATGGACGACTTCGTCGAAATGGAAAAATTAGCAGTTGTCTCTGTTGAAAAAGGCACTGAAATCTCTGGTGCTTCTTTGAAAGAAGTTATTGAGATCAATGGCTTCTCAGAGACCGACAAAAATGAGACTACCTCTGAAGTAGTTGGTAAGCAGATTGTTACAGTGTCGGATCACATTTCGGACTTCACAACATCGAATCAGAAAACCTGTTCCCTTGAAGAATTTAAGGATAACATTCCAAATTGGCTTCAAGATGTAGTAAAAATGGTCCTCGAACAAAACCATGTCACTCACAAAAAGCCCGATGATATACTTGAGGATATTAGAGTGGCTTTTAGGTATCTGAATAATCTAGATCCGTGTATCTTTGGTTCAAAAGAAGTCTCTGGTCATATAGACGGATCTGATCCTCCAAATAATTTTTTGGCTGTAATTCCATTCAGTGATGATGTAAATATTACTGACCTCTCAACAATGAAGAGAACCAAACAACAAGCTCAGAAAGATCTGAGTAAATCAATAGGGAAGATAATTGAGCTCATTGAAAGAATCAGCCTGCCTGTAATGGATGGTGATAATTCAGATCCGTTGTGCACAAATGATGACAACGTTTCCTCATTCAAGAATTCAGGAATGCCAACGGGCTACATGGCTCGTGTTTTCCAGTGGAAAACATATGAACTCAGTAATGTTTTACAGCAATTTCTACATGTGTGTTATGATTTACTGAATGGCAAAGTTGATCATGAAAAATTTGCCGAAGAACTAACAACAGCGTTGGATTGGATAATGAATCACTGCTTTTCGCTTCAGGATGTTTCTATTATGAGGGAGGACATCAAGAAACAATTTGATTGGGATGAGACACGAAGTGAAAGTGAAGCAGAGTTTGGGATGATAGGTCATTTTTTAGAGGAAGATAAGTTGCATTCTCCTATAGAGAAGTTGCCATCTTTGCCTCATGTAACTACAGATGGTCACGAACTTCAGAATCGAGAGATGTATTCTGATGAGAAAGAAGAATTTAAAAGTATTAAGGAAAATTTGATCCATGCTGAATCTCAAAAGGAAGTATTGGAAGGGAGGCTTCAATCAGCTACTGATAAGGTTGAGTCCTTAACGAATCAACTTCGAGACTCAGAGAAAACTATTGACAGCTTGAGATTAGAGTTACAATCCTTACAAGAGTCTAATCAAGAATCCAATGAAATACTTGAGGATCAAATGAAAAAACATAAAGTGATGAAATCAGATCTTGATGCACAGCATAAAGGGGCTGAATTAAAAGAGGTCGGTCTCAAGGTTCTGGAATTAGAAGTGGAACTGGAGAACAAAAATCACTGTTGTGAAGAATTAGAGACCAGATGTCTTGAATTGCAGCTCCAGCTTGAAAGGTATGACCTATCTTTAACCATATGTTTCAAAGCAATATATATATATATATATATATATATATATATATATTTTAATATTTAGCTTTTAATTTCTAATTGAGGATTTGTTGCATATCCAAATAATGTTCTCAGTGTGTCAAAGGAATGCTCAAACCATGGTATTGACCAGAAAGACAAGCCATTGCGAACTGTAAGTTTATCTCCTATTCCTTTTTCTCAACGACTCATAGTAATAGATTACTAGTTCCTATGTTATACTCTGGAATATTTAATCAAGATGAAAAATGATTCTGCCAAATACAAAGTTGTGTCATGATAGTGTTCAGATTTCTATGAAGTTAACTTGTTTTCTAAGTAACAAATTAGGGATCCCAATTTGGAGCATGGTAAAAGCATTGAACAATATAGCAGTTAAATAAATATCTGAAACATACAAAGTGTGGCACTGATACTGTGGCACCATGATTTGGTTCCTTCGGGCTAATGTTTGTTGGAAATAAACATATCCTTGGCCTTGGTTCTTCGATATCACTTGATATTTTGCGCTTCAAACTTATTTGAATAGGAGACAATATAAACTTATCAGAAAGATATTTGTATGCTTTGTTGGAGAAATAAAACTAATGTTACTTGTACACAAGACATAAAGTGAAAATAGAGCCCCAAAGCCATGTTTGGCATTTGGAGAGTGGCAATAGACAAGTTAGGAAAAAAAAATGAACTACATATCTCAATGTGTATGATTGACTATAAATAAATAAGTTTAATAACTCTAATGCTATCTAGTTGAATTATGAGTTGGTTTTCTTCATGTTGGTATTGTATTGAAGAATGTTGATCAATCCTACAGGACTTGGAGATAACAGCTGCTTCAGAAAAGTTGGCTGAGTGTCAAGAAACCATCCTTAACCTTGGGAAGCAGCTGAGGGCATTGGCTTCACCAAAGGATTCATCCCTTTTTGACAATGTCATTGCTGTGCAGCGTACCAATATCCCATCCACCACAACAAAAATGAATCACAACCCTACTCCCCCAAAAGTTATGAAAACAAAGAATCGATCTCTACTCGACCAGATGCTATCTGAAGACAATACTAAAGCCAATGTTTCCAAAGTAAATGAACGCAACACCAATCTCACCACCATTCCAGGCATTATAGAACCTTTGGAGAAGATTTTAGCTTTGAACGAATTTAAAGCTCACGATGACAGAACTACTGATAATGATCTGGCCATTGTGCCAACTAAGAAACCAGGAAGTGGAAGTTTGTGGAAGAAGTTATTATGGAAAAAGAAGAAAAGTTCCACTTTGAAGACTCCCCTTCCATTGAACACTTGAGAGGCTCATTCATACAATAAAGTGCAGTGTTGTTCAATACAGTATTTACTGAAAGAAGGAAATTGTATCTCTTTCCTATATTAATGAAGAGACTTGATTGGTGTTTTTGTGTGTTTTGATCTTGTATATATACAACTTGTATCAAGATGATGAACTAAGATCACTTGCAGAGAGAAAAACTTAATTCTCATTTCTAGAAAATAGAATGAACTCAATTGCTTACAAAACGAACAAAGTTTCCTTAGTAAATAATAACAGTTAAATGGTGATTTGAAAAATAAATCAAGATTCTAAAATTGAAATCGAAACATTGATAATGAATAATAAATATTTTTTTTGGATAGACGTATATAAAAAAAATTATGATTAAATGAATGATATATAATAATTAAAAGCAGAAAAGTAAATTAATAGAATATATTTATAATTGTCGTTAAGTTCTAATTCAACTAATAAATGTCGATATTATTAAGTTGAATGTCTTGCTTTGAATTTGAATGGTCTGAGTTAATATTTATCATTTTTTTCTAAAATAAAATAAAAAGACTATATTTACGATTAATATTATAATTTTCAATTAAATTGATTATTTTAATATATAATGATTATCATAAAAAAAATAAAAAACTAAAGTTATTCTTACATTGACATATAGGATAATCTACGTCCGAAATGAATTAACTTTGTATAATATTAGTGTATATCAAGACAAGTTGAGTTTTTTTTTATTGAACTAAAACGTGTTTATATTAATTATTTTTTTTGATATATTTTTTATTGGATTTTTTAAATAAATTTGTCATTAAATATTGTTTGTTTAATTGCAATGAGAAAATTAATTATATATATATATATAATTAGTTT
>JBBPBS010000007.1:2628057-2644058 GCA_037974835.1 Cicer judaicum | reverse complement strand
TCGATTAATATTAATAATAGTTTGAATGTTTGTAAATAAAAATTCTAATATATCCGATTTAAAGTTAAAAAAATTCAAAATTACCAAAAAGATCGATTATTAAAATGATCGAGTGAGATAACAAAAAATATTTATATTTGATTTTCTACTTTGAATATTGCTAAATATATATAATATATAAATATTTAGAAATAATGGACAAAGTCATTTTATTTCACTGAAACTAATTACATTTAATTTGTTATTTTATAGTGCTAATTGACATGAAATTAAAATAATTCATGTCAGTAAACATTATAAAACAACAAATCAAATTTAATTAATTTCAATAAAACAAAACTAACCAAAATTCAAAGAGTCACGACTTTGTCCATGATTTATAAATATTTATATATTATATATTTACCAATATTCAAAGTAAAAAATTAAATACAAATATTTTTTGATCTCACTCGATCATTTTAATCATCAATCTTTGAGATAATTGTGAAATTTTTTATTTTAAATTAGATATATGAAAATTTTAATTTACAAAAATTTAAACTATTACTAACATTAATAGAGTAATCATAATAATTAATATTTTGATTTCAAAACTGAAATTCAAAATTTATAACAATTTGGTTATAAAATATTAATTGTCAATCAATTATAAATATACATCAAATGCAAATAATTGCAAATAAATTACTTTAATTTAATATCAATTAACACTATAAAATAACAAATTAAATGTAATTAGTTTCAGTAAAATAAAACTGACCAAAATTTAAAGAGAAACGACTTTGTCTATAATTTCTAAATATTTATATATTATATATATTTATCAATATTCAAAGTAGAAAATAAAATACAAATATTTTAACTTTAAATCGAATATATTAAATATAAATATTGAAATATATATAATAGATGAAATTAAAGTAATTCATTTGTATACTTATAATTGTTTGACAATTAATATTTTGTAACCAAAATATTTTGTAACCAATATTAATAATAATTTGAATGTTTGAAAATTAAAATTCTAGTATATCCAATTTAAAATTAAAAAAAATAAATCACAATTACCACAATAGATGCAGATTTCTACAATAGATGTATATTTGTGTTCTGAAATTTAAAATGATTTAATTTTCTCAATTCAATTCTAAACATGCTTAAAGTTATTTGAATCAAACTTTTTCAACTACAATTTGTAAGCTACTCAACACATACTACATTGAAGTAAAACTAAGAATATGAGACACACAAAGCAAAGTGACACTTAAAAACAACTAAAGAAGGAAAATAGTTTAGAAGGGTGAGGGAAAAATATTAATGTATAAATATACCTTGTCATAGCATTGAAACTTGGGTATGATGGGTAGTGAAGTTTGCCGGCTGGTCTCATTCCAACTTGGATTTCCTAGATATAGTCGCAATGATAGAATTTGATGTAAGAAACTATACATAACATTAAGTCACTATGAGACATATTGATTTCAAAGATTGCATAGATTATAATTGAATTTATGGTAGAGCAAAATCAAAAATGGACAAAGAGAAGGAAATTTTTTGTTGCAATGAACCAACTCATACCTATTTCAATGTATCTTTGGAGTAGAGTCGGTGATTTCAAAGAAGAAGATTTTGCGAGGATGGAGCACAAGAGGGAAAAAGAAATTGTTGGATGAAGTCATTAAAAAATTAGGAATTAGAGGGATTAAAAGAGGGACAAATTATTTAGAAACTAAGTAAAAAAAAAATGAAGTGAAACATAAAAACACAAGAGAGCTCTCTAAGGCGTACACATATGCTTTTTTGCTGAGGTGACATATATTTGCACATGTGGAAGACATACTATGAGGTGGCATAGGAGTCTGTTTTAAATATATATAATAGATAAGAGGAGAGGTGAAATGGGAGGAAACCGTTGCTAGAGAGCCTGAGAATGAAGAAGAATCATATTGAAATTGGTGTAGTATTTATAAAGAAGCAATAAATTTTGAGTAAATCATTAAATTATTTCTTAAAATTGTCGGGTTCGAACTTTTACCCTATTAATTTTTGAAATAGGCAAATAATACCAAAAAATGAAAAAAGTCGGACAATATAGTCTGTTAATAAGATTGATGTGGATGTGGCAAGCTTAATAGTTAGTCAATTTATTACCACATAACAAATAAATTAATTTTCCTGATTTTTATAACTGGAGTGGCTAATTTGCATGATTCTGAAAACAAAATTGAAACTCATTTTTTTTATAATTTTTTTTTGAAACTCTATCATTCTTACAACAATAACATCTCCATATAATTCATCCTTGTTCTTCTTTAATAATTTTATATCTTCTTCTTCTAAGAGCATGCATGTTGTTAAGTTTGTAACAAGACAACTTGACAAGGTCCAGCTATAATTGTGTTATCTACATAGATAAGTAAGATAACTAAAGATGAACCTGCTCCTTTTGTAAAGAAGGTTTATCAGTTGTGCTGACCTTGAATCCAAATTGAGATATGGTGGTAGAAGCCTTCAGGCTTGCTTTGAGTTATATAATGATTAATGTAATTTGCACTAAATTACTTGTGATAGCGCTGTGTTCCCTTTCAATGGGATAACCTATTGGCAATTTCATATAAACTTCATCATTAAAGGACCCATTTAATAAAGTATTATTAATGTCGAATCGTAGAAAATGTAATATTTATGGGTCACATATGTAATTAATTAATTAAAGTGTGTTAGAGTCATTATATAATTATCCAATAAACTAGGGGTCAAATAATATATAATAGTTTATGACTAAAAAAGCACAATAGTTATGAAAATTAATAGTGTAGATACTAGACAGTTTCTAATTTAATGAGGGGCTGAATTAGAAATACTGCAATTTAGGATATAACTAATAATAGTTATATATAGGGGTAGTGGTCCCCAAGGCAAACACAACAAGACTATTCAGTTTCACAAACCCTAAGGAGAAAACTCTCTGGTTCTCTCTATCCCCATCAAGAGAGCAAGGTCTTCAGGGTGTTTTGCTGAGAAAGATCACCCAACCCATTGGCTCTATCATCATCATCCCATGATTTCATCAATGGCAATTCCCACAGGTACGCTTCCGCCCTTGGTTATTCATCATGTAATTCAAATGGATTATTGAGCATAACGTTATAGGGTTTATTCAACAATTGGTATCAGAGCCTACCATGTTTAATTCATGATGAAATTCGGTTATTGTCTTTGTTTTTAGGATTCAATTTGGGAATTTTGACATGATTGAAATCTTAGGGTTTGTAATTTGGGAATTTGGATATATAAATTATGGAATCCTTATTTTTTTGTTCAGATTCACATAATCTATGTGGCAGCTGGTTTAGTTCTTCATCACTAACGAATTCATATAAAATATGGAGTCAATATGTACTGGAATTAAACAGTTTATATAATTATATGTGATATACAAGAAAATTCAATAAATGTCTTTACATCTTGTACTTGTTTATCTCTAGTCTCTATAAACCCTCTTTTCTATCCAAAGAAGAAAAACAGTTGGTTGTTTTATTCAATTACTACTCATAGGCTTGGTTATCTTGGCCTAATGTCGTAATACTTTATGTGTGAGATTCCAAGATTTTCGACAAAGTTGTAAATGATTACGCTGAGTCTTAACTTTGGGTAAGGGGAATTATTCTGTGATGAACCATTTTAAAGGGGAAAACTAACTTATTCGTTCTTTACAAACTTTTATTTTCTGAACTCTTTACAAACTTTTCTTTTGTGACTAGTTTTCGACATGCCTCCGACCTTAAGGCCTAATATTTCTACAATAAAGTTGAACGCCGTTTGGTTTTCATGTATAGTAATTTAAAGATTTGCCACTGTTGGGAATTTTTTTTATTTTTTGTTTTTTTTGTTTATACTCTATTGCGAATACATATTATATGCGTGTTATTATTATTATTTTTTTGATAATTATCATTTTTTCTTTTGATAAAATAATAATTATCAAATACTAATGAAACACAGTTTATATTAGTGAACAATATTTTTTTTTAAATATTGTTTTATTTGGATATAATAAATATATGTTCAAGTCAAGTTTGACATTTTGAATGAGTTAATTGAAACTTGATGTCGCCAAAGTGACCTCTCTTGTCTAAATTGCTTGTGAAGAGTGTCAAATGGCTGTGTATATGTTTATTCATGCGGGTATTGACCGGCCCAAAGGAAGGTTAATATTTGGCAGAATCACATGTACACCTACAATGATAAATGTGTGACAATTATTTGGTATACATGTGAGCAGTAAATCGGCCTAAAGGAAGGTTTATTGTTTGACATGTCTTATTGTCAATAGTTGCTCATTGCAACAAGAGTACCACTAGCAGTTGGTGTTACTGTCCAAAGACTTGGCACCAATGGTGCACTGGGCATCTTTAGATGGGTTAAATTCCATGATTTGAACATATGTATTTATTTATTTATTGATTTATTTTCCTATAATGTGAGTTTCTAAGTTTCGTTCTTTATTTAATTTTCAGCATCTGTTGCCTCCATATCTGCAAATTTGAGTTCTATTCCTGTCCTTGATGGGACAAATTTTAAGGAATGGAAAGAGAACATTCTGATCGTTCTTGGCTGCATGGATCTAGACCTTGCATTAAGAATTGAACGACCCCCTACTCCTAAGGACTCTAGTTCTTCTGAAGAAAAATTAGAGTATGAGAAATGGGATCGCTCAAATCGCATAAGTCTTATGATCATAAAGCGTGGCATTCCTGAGGTCTTTAGAGGTGCTGTCTCGGATGAGATAGTTACAGCTAAAAATTTCCTTGTTGAGATGGAAAAACGCTTTGAAAAAAGTGATAAGGCTGAAACAAGTTCTTTGCTTTAGAATTTAATTTCCATGAAGTATCAAGGCAAGGGAAATATAAGAGAGTACATTATGATGATGTCCAACATTGCTTCTAAGCTTAAAGGACTAAAGCTTGAGTTGTCAGATGACTTACTCATTCATTTAGTATTGATGTCTCTTCCTTCGCAATTCAGTCAGTTTAAGGTGACTTATAACTGTCAAAAGGAGAAATGGACTCTTAATGAGCTCATTTCATTATGTGTGCAAGAAGAGGACAGGCTGAAGCAAGATAGGACTGAAAGCGCTCACTTTACTAGCATCTCTACAGACAAGGGCAAAAGGAAAAGAATTGAGGAGCCCAAGAACAAAGCTGCTGCTAAGGGTCCAGAACAAAAGAAGCAGACTAAGGAAAACAACTGCTTCTTTTGCAGGAGTCCTGGACACGTGAAGAAGGATTGTGCCAAATATCACGCTTGGCGTGTTAAGAAAGGTATGATTCTGTCTTTGGTCTGTTCTGAGGTTAATTTAGCTTCAGTACTTGGAAACACTTGGTGGTTAGACTCTGGTGCAACTACTAACATCAGTGTTTCAATGTAGGGTTGCCTGAACTTCCGAAAGCCTAATGATACTGAAAGATGCATCTATGTAGGAGATGGGAAGAAGGTAGAAGTTGAAGTCATAGGAAAATTTAGATTATTATTAAGTTCCGGTCATTATTTGGATTTAGAAGACACTTTTGTTGTACCGTCATTTAAACGGAATTTGGTCTCTATTTCTTATTTGGACAAATCAAGATATTATTGTTCATTCGGGAATAAAAAATTTACTTTGTCTTTAAATTCGAATGTTGTTGGAACCGGTTTACTTTCTGGTTATGATAATCTTTATTTGTTGGAAACTGTGGCTAACTATAATGAAACCTTGAGTGTGGAATCACGTGGTACTAAGCGAAAAATTGACAATTTCAATTCAGGAGTGCTTTGGCACAAGCGTCTAGGCCACATCTCTAGAAATAGAGTTGAACGACTTGTGTCAGATGGAATTTTAGATTCCATTGACTTCACAGACTTTAACGTTTGTGTAGCATGCATTAAAGGAAAACAGACTAAAGATAAGAAATTAGACGCATATAGAGCTACAGACGTCTTAGAATTGATACATACGGACATCTGTGGGCCATTTCCAACTCCTTCTTGGAATGGTCAACAATATTTTATATCATTCATAGACGATTATTCTAGATATGCCTACCTTTACCTAATTCACGAAAAGTCCCAATCAATAGACATGTTCAAATCCTTTAAGGCAGAAGTTGAGAATCAACTTAATAAGAGAATTAAAAAGGTCAAATCTAATCGTGGTGGTGAATACTACGGCAGATATGACGGTTCAGGTGAACAACGTCCGGAACCATTTGCCAAATACCTAGAGGAATGTGGAATCGTCCCACAATACACTATGTCGGGGTCACCCATCATGAATGATGTAGCTGAAAGACGAAACAGGACTCTTAAGGATATGGTAAGGAGTATGATTTGTCATTCCACCTTGCCAGAGTCACTCTGGAGAGAGGCATTAAAAACAGCAGCATACATTCTTAATAGAGTACCAACTAAGGCAGCGGCTAAAACACCTTATGAGCTTTGGATTGGGCGTAAGCCTAGTCTGAAGCACCTTCATGTTTTGGGATGTCCAGCTGAGGCAAGGCCTTATAGGCCGAATGAAAAGAAATTTGAACCCCGAACAATTAGCAGCTATTTTATAGGGTACTCAGAAAAATCAAGGGGCTATAAATTTTATGATCCTAATTTGAGAATAATTTTTGAGACGGGAACGACAACGTTCTTTGAGGATATTGAGTTTGGGGGGAAGATTAAGGTTAAAGATTTTGTCTTTAAGGAAGAATCAGTAACAATTCTAGAACTGATTCTTCCACCAGTTGACTTTTCCATTATTGAACAAACTCAAGATGATCTGGTTGTTCAGGAAGAACAAAATCCAGATCAAATTCAAGATCCTCAAGAACAAGTGCCTCAAGAGCCAGCTCCATTGCGGAGATCCACTAGAGAAAGAAAAAATGCTGTTTCGGATGATTATGTAGTATTTATCAATGAAGTAGAGGAAAATGTTGGCATGACGGAAGACGACCCGGTCAACTTTCATAAAGCCATGCAAGATTCCCATTCAGATAAGTGGATTGAAGCAATGAATGAGGAGTATAAGTCTATGCAAGACAATTCAGTTTGGGAACTTATCCCATTACCTGAAGGAGTGAAACCCATTGGTTGCAAATGGATTTTTAAAACCAAACGGGATTCCAATGGTAATGTAGAGAGATATAAGGTACGTCTTGTAGCTAAAGGCTATACTCAAAAGGAAGGGATTGATTATAAAGAGACTTTCTCTCCGGTTTCATCGAAGGACTCTTTAAGAATAATCATGGCTCTTGTTGCTCACTTTGATTTGGAGCTTCATCAAATGGATGTAAAGACAGCGTTTCTCAATGGCGACATTGATGAGACGATCTATATGGTGCAGCCAGAAAACTTTGTGTTGGGAGACCCAAAGAATATGGCGTGCAAACTAAGAAAATCCATTTATGGGCTAAAACAAGCTTCTCGTCAATGGTACCATAAATTTCATCAAGTAATTCTCTCATTTGGTTTTGAGATGAATACAGTTGATGATTGTGTGTATCATAAGTTCAGTGGGAGCATACATATTTTCCTGGTCTTGTATGTTGATGACATACTGCTTGCCACTAACGATATAGGCATGTTACACGAAACTAAGAAATTTCTATCAAAGCATTTTGAGATGAAAGATCTTGGTGACGCCTCTTTTGTATTAGGAGTTCAGATACATCGAGACAAATCTCGAGGTATTCTTGGATTGTCACAAAAGAGCTATATCGATAAGGTTCTCAAAAGGTTTGGGTTACAGGATTGCAAACCAGGGGACACCCCAGTTGCTAAGGGAGACAAGTTTAGTCTCAAACAGTGCCCTAAGGGAAGTTTAGAAATTCAAGAAATGCAAAAGATCCCTTATGCTTCGGCTATAGGGAGTCTTATGTATGCCCAAGTATGTACGTGTCCAGACATAACGTTCATAGTAGGGATTTTAGGCAGATATTTAAGCAATCCAGGTCTTGACCATTGGAAAGCAGCCAAGAGGGTCATGAGATATTTGAAGAGAACAAGAAACTACATGCTCACATATAGGAGGTCAGACCAGATAAAGATCACTGGGTACTCTGACTCGGATTTTGCGAGATGCCAAGACAGCTTAAGATCAACTTCAGGCTATGTCTTTCTGTTAGCTGGTGGAGCAGTTTCTTGGCGTAGTGCCAAGCAAGGTCTTGCTGCTTCATCAACCATGGCAGCATAATTCGTAGCAATTCATGAGGCATCTGACCAGGACATTTGGCTGAGAAATTTTGTCACGGGGCTGAAAATAGTTGAAGGGATTGAAAGACCACTCAAGTTGTATTGTGACAATAGATCAGCAATCCTGTATTCTAACAATAATAGGAGCTCAACCAAGTCAAAACACATTGACATTAAGTTCCTAGTTGTTAAAGAGAAGGTACAAAGTGGACAGATATCCATAGAACACTTAAGGACAAACTCCATGATTGCGGATCCACTCACTAAAGGTCTACCACCCAAGGTCTTTCATGAGCATACTGCTCACATGGGTGTGCTACAGTTTGAGGGATCTTGATTTTAGTGGGAGTTTCGTCCATTATGTAATTTATGTTCTATGTTTAATTGTAAATTACAAATACATTGTATTTGGATTTTCTGATCAGAAATAAAGTTTAAAATATTCAGTTTTGGTTACTTTGTACATTTAAGTTATGATATGATCTCATTCAGTAAAGTAGGACCAGTTGAAAATTGACATGCATTGACCAACTTCATGTAATTTTCATGCTACACTTTTCATAATGGGTCTATGTCATTTAGTTGTGTTAGTGCGGGTGATCATTGATGGGTTTAGTTATGCTTGTTATGACGAAAGCCTCTTTGGTTCCATGTGCTGATACGATTAATGGACGGGACAATTTGGATTAGGTTCAAGGTAATTATAATGACATTTTTGACGTCATAAAGTCTAACACACTCCTAAGGATACATGTGTGACCAGTGGGAGATTGTAAGATTTATGGGCCACATATGTAATTAATTAATTAAAGTGTGTTAGGGTCATTATATAATTAGCCAATAAACTAGGGGTCAAATAATATATAATAGTTTATGGCTAAAAAGCATAATAGTTATAAAAATTAATAGTGTAGATACCAGGCAGTTTCTAATTTAATGAGGCGCTGAATTAGAAATACTGCAATTTGGGATATAACTAATAATAGTTATATATAGGGGTAGTGGTCCCCAAGGCAAACACAACAAAACTATTCAGTTTCGCAAACCCTAAGGAGAAAACTCTCTGGTTCTCTCTATCCTCATCAAGAGAGCAAGGTCTTCAGAGTGTTTTGCTGAGGAAGATCACCCAACCCATTAGCTCTATCATCATCATCCCCCCAGGATTTCATCAATGGCAATTCCTACAGGTACGCTTCCGCCCTTGGTTATTCTTCATGTAATTGAAATGGATTGTTGAACATAACGTTATAGAGTTTATTCAACAGAAAATGCCACTTTTGTTGAGCAGCTAGGGAAAGAAGAATTATGATAGTAGTGAGTCGAGTTATAAGGGAGAAGGTATGAAGGAAATGAATGCCATGTTGTTGAGTGAATCCTTCAGCCACCAATCTCGCTTTATGTCGTTCGATGTTGTTGTCTCAAGTAAATTTTATTTTATAATTCCATCGACAATCGATAGGCTTCTGATTGGGAGGAAGAGGTATGATGGACCAAGTTTTATTGAGTTCCAGATCTGTAAACTCCTCAGCCATGGCCTTTTTCCATTCTTTAAGATGAACAACCTCATGAAAATATTGAGGATCATGTGTAGAACCAACATGGTTCACAAACTGTTTGTAGGATAGCGATAACATGGAATAAGATAAGTGACGTTGAATAGGATACTTGGAGAAGCAAACATAGTCATCCAAGTATGCTGGAGCCATGTGATCACGATTAGATCTTCTTAGAGTAGGATGCGGTGGAATGTGGGGAAAATCTGTTTGAGGATCGAGCAAAACTGGTTCAGGATCTTAAAGTTGGTGAGTTCAAATTTGGCAAGGGATTTGGAATAGCCCAATTCCTGAAAAAAGAATTATCAATATCAACATAGGGTAGGTTATGAAAAGGGAACAAAGTATCGTGGAAAATTACATCCCTTGAGACTATGAGTTTTCTGGTTGATAGATTATACAATTTATAATCTTTGAACCAGAAGGATAGCCAACAAACACACATGGATCAACTCTTGGGGTAAATTTTGTTCTAAATTGATAAATGGTAGCAACATAAGCCAACCAGCCAAAAACCTTAAGTTGATCATATGTTGGTGGTTTAGAGTATACAATAACTCAAAGGGAGACCGTTTTATTTAAATTAAGAGAACATGTTCAATTGATTATTTGTGCAACAGTGCTTACACAATCACCCCAAAAACTGATTGGAATTCTAGACTAATTATTTGACATTGTTATTATGAATGCAATTTATCACAATGTTGAATTGAGTTTGGACATAAGCCAAAAAATATTTAATTTTCTTAGAAGCATCAGACTTAGAAGATAACATGTATAACAATGATCATCTACAACGGTTAAAAAATACGTCTTGTTGTCATAAGTAGATTTTGCAAAGGTCCCCAAACATCACAGTGAATCAAATAAAATATGTTGTCAGCATAATTATTATGGGATTAAAAAGGAAATTTATGAAATTTAGCCAAGGGGCAAACGGAACAAGTAACATAAGTAAAATTAGAACGTTAAGACAAATCAATTTTTTTAGCAACAATTTTAAAACAAAATCAGAAAGATGTCCAAGACTGTAACGCTACAAGTTACTAACCATGATGAGCAGGACTGTGGCCTGTTCTGGAAGAAACATTATAAGTATGAAAAGTATCAGAATAGAGTGCATATCACATTTGTCAATCACTCTCCTCTGCTTGGGTTCCTAAATGAGAAAATAGTTGGAATTAAAAATAATTAAGAAGTTGGAATGAGTATTGAGAGCACTTACTAATAGAAGATTGACATTGAAATTTGGAATGTAAAGAACATCCAACAATTGAATGTCTTAGCGGAGATTAACAATGCCTATGGCAACGACGTTTACATTTGTTTTGGAATTCCAAGTATGAATCGGACGATACTCACCGAGCTCTTCCCATAGAGTCTTTAATTTGGTGAAATATTGACCGACAGTGGCAGAACCATGAGTGCAACCGACGAGATATTTCTTGAGTCGAAAATCTTTAGGACCATTATTTTGGTGAAAACACATTTGGAGGTCGTTCCAGATTTCATATGCAATTGAGGAGTAAATTGCAGAAGCTTGAATCTCTTTTGAAACTAAGTTCATGATCTAAGAAGCGACAATGATATTATTGCGACACTAAAGAAGAAATTAGGGATGATCATCTCCAAGTTGTTCGAATGTGCCATCCCCCAAACCTAGTTCGTTGCACCCCGATGAGAGCACTGACCACGGTGCGTTGCCATTAACTATAGTTGTCACAAGTGAAAGGGTGAACTACAAACAGTTATGAAATCTTCCATGATGGATGATTGAAGAAAAAATAAAAAGAAAAAGGAGAAATGAAGGTGAATGCAGAAGGTAAAATTTCATGTATTTGATGAGGAACCAATGTTTCATGGACCAAATTTAAGAATCATGTATTTGAGGAGGAACCATTTGAACCCAAATTGCACAAGCTCGATTACAGTCTCTTAAAACATGTATAGTAGTGCCTTCCATGCTGCAGAACCTGAACTTTGCAATAATAGTAAGCGTTCACATAGGACTGCCAACAAGAAAGTCTTGAAACATTGGGGAACCTTGAGACAGCTATTCCATCTCCAAGATGCAAAAGGAGAACCAGAAAAGGAGAACCGCATCTTCCTTTTCTATTGTTAGTCTTCTGCATTTTGAACTGAGTGTGTAATTCAATAAATTTTCAGAATATGGTACACACATAAATGAATTTTCATCACAAAGTGAAGCTTCTATAATTAATGAAGCAAGATTTTCATCTCTACCTTCCAAGGTCGCCTTTCAAATGTCTCTTCTCCAACTCATGTATCTCTCCCAATCCTTTCCCTATAATAATGCATCTTTTTTTCATTTTACTTTTTATCCATGTCCTAAATTGATAATGTATTACATTAATTTTCAAGCTATGGTCTTGTTGTGAAGCTCGACAACATGGTTAAATTGATAGAAAAGTGCAGCTTCCAGGTTCCTATGAAGGTTGTAAAGTGAGTCTTTTACCTTTTTATGTGCTTCTATGTTTTTCTTTAAACAGCATGATATGCTCTTTTTTTATTTTTTTATTTGAATTTAACTGTTGGGTTTAGTTTAATTGATGTTAATAAGAATCCAGATGAGTTTATGGAGATATTTTGAACAACTGCATTGCAAAGAATAAGATCTCCAAAGCAAATTTTGACGCCTTAAAGGTTGTTTCAGTTTCTTGATTTTTATTAGGTAGGTGTCTGTTTTTTGTTTTCATTCTGTGGTCTTCACATAATTTAAAGAATTTGCTTTTAGTCCAACTTAGCATTTTCTTTTAGGGGAAAAATTTTGCGTGAGCATGTTTTGGAGGAGTAGGATCATAATTTCCCTGATGAGGTCGAAACTTTCGGAGAGAGCCGGTCTGGTTTTGCTACTGTAAGTGTTACTTATTTGGTCCATTTCTTTAAAAAAAAATGTAACCAGTCAAACAATAAAAGAAGGAACTATTTTTTGTTCCTACTCATGTCATCTGTTGTCCTTTTGCATATATCTTTAGGTGCTCGCAATAAATAACTGTAATTTACTCCTTCAAATAAGGTTTCTTAGATAATTGTTAATTAATATGCTGCAGAGCTTTGGTCATGTATTGTTTCTAGAGCTACGACAAAGACTTCAAAATGTTGGCATTCGCTCTATTTTCTGTTGGGGAGACAAAGAATCTGAAGGATTTTGGCTTAAACAGGTAACTTTTAAACAAAAATTCTCTGGAGTTTTGAGAAGATCTTAGTATTACTAGTATAGAAACTGAGAGAGCATTCATGATAATGTTAGTTAGAGTCAGAGCAGGATATATAGTTTTTAACAAACTGCAATTGACTCTAACACAATCTTTGGAAGATACTGTGGATTGGGCTAAGGACAGCTGGCCCAATGCCACACTACCGAAGCAATACTAAAGACAATACAGTTTATTCCTAATACATAGAGTTGATTTTTGTTGTTTGTTATATATGACTGATTGTCATTCAGTTTTTAGTTTACGATTATACTGTAAATTCGTGATCAACCTTGCAAGAATTTCATTGTGTTTGATTTCTTGTTATATCCTTGCAAGAAAAACTTTACATTTCTGCCAAGAGGCCATTTAATAATATAGTATGATAAATATTTAATGACATTAATACAGTTTGCCAAACTTACAAATTTAGAACTAGATGCGTAGTTTTTAATCATTAAAAGATGCTTCTTTAGTTCTGGCGTTACAACATTTTTTCCCCCACAAATGTAGGGTTTTTCATCAATAGCACAGGTGGATACCAAAGGTAGAGCCCACTGGTTACATGTAAAAGCTGATATTCGCAGAGCATTATGCTTTCCCGGTGGTTCAACTCTGATGGTTTTCCATCTAAGGAATGAATTGTTAGATGGCAATGCTAACTCTGGGAAGTCTCTCCCCTCACTACCTCATCAGAATTCCTCTACTCCTGCAATTGTTGAAAATGAACAGCTTGAATTTTCTGGGGAACAACTCATTGATTTGAAATCTTCCCATAGAACAGATACAAATCAAAGTCAACCTAAGGCTTTGGTAAAAGATGGATCTTCAAGCGGATATGGAAAACCTAGTGGTAATTTTTTTTCTGGAATTAGAAAAAAGTAAATAAAATATTCGATTAGGACTATTTGGTTTTATTGTACAGTTGTTGTAATCTCTTGCACAATGAACAGGATTTGAAAGTATCAAATATAAGAACTGCTGCAACTTCAACGACCCTGATCCTTTGGCCAGAGCAAATGATGATAGACAGGCAAGTGGTGCAGATTATTCACAGGATGTAAATTATGCTAATGTAGCGAATTGTTCTCAATCTACAAAAGTTGCGAAGAGGGCCTGAGAAGCCTCTTTATTCTCATTGAAGTCAAAGAGGGTGAAGGGAAGCCAGTTAGTTGACTGTCGATCAGATTCTAGCTGGGGTCTTATCCAAGAGGCTGATGATAGGGTCAATCCTTGTTTTGTGGAAGCCCTGCCAACTCAGAACTGCCATCAACTAAACAATGCTTTAGAATCATGTTGATGAATGTCACTGATGATGCTAAGAAAACACAGCTTGCAAAGGTCTGTTTAATTACCCATATTTTATAAATTCTTTAGTATATTGATGAGTTTTGTTTTTTTAGTATATTGATGAGTAACATTTTTTTTTTAAATTATAATTTTTATTTAGAAATCTGTTCTCTGCCTTTTAAATGTAACATCCTTTCTTTTTAAGGTTGGTTTATTACATATGGTAGGGAATATAACAGAGGTCTAATTTTGTTTTACATATAGGTGATTGAAGACCTTGGTGGAACTATTGCTTCTGATGGAAGCACGACAACGCATGTTGTCCCAGGAAAAGTGAGAAAAACTCTGAATTTCTGTACTGCTCTCTGATCAGGATAGGTTCAAACCCGTCAGCAAGACTAATTTTAAACACTAAATCTTGTTTATATTTGAAATCAAGTTTTAATTGTCTAAAAATTTGCAGTTAATTGAAATCTTGGTATCTCTTAGTTTTTAAATAAATATTTGGAAGTGTATTTCTCTAATATGTTATTGTTCTGAATCTATTTCTCACATAAGTTAAAAAAAGCTGATGTAGACCTCTTCTCCTTTCTCCCCCTCTTAATCGTGCTCTCAATAACTAATCTCTTTCAATCCTACTCTATTTTTCGTCTTTCTTCCACAATTTTTTTAATATCTTCAAAATCTATTTGATAATATTATTTTATAATAATTTATAAATTATAAAATTATTTTCCAATTATTTATAATTTATAAATTATTTTACAATTTGATAATAATTTATAATTTATATTATTATCAAATTATTTTATAAGTTATTTTATAATAAATTTATAAATAAATTTATAAATTATTTTATAATATTATTAGTCATTTATCAATAGTAATAATTTATATTATTAATCATTAAATTCAATAAAAAAAAAACGAATAATCACTCCTAAATATCGACATAAATACTATAAAAATTCAGGTAATTTATGTAATTTCCTCTCAACGAATGACAATAATTATTTAAATTATAGATTACTAATATCATAAGATGAAGATCGGTTAAACTTATAGTTCTTGTACATATTATGACTATAACATTATAGTAAAATATATGTCCTAAACTAATTAAATTATTTGATTATTTAATATATATTTAAAAATATAAACAAAAAAAATATTATTTTATTAAATTATTATTTTTAAGTATTATTGTATTGTCAATATAATAGACATAATCTCAGCCAAACAGTCTCATAAATCTTTATGTCAATAGATAAGTTCAAAAAAAACCAATTCAAATAGATCATAAGTCAAGTGTCTCACTCTTTTTTAAGTTCAACATTAGTGCAACATATTATATCGGAAACACACAAACCTGCTGCTTTGTACCCGAGCCTGCTGCTTTGGTGCGAGGCTTGCTGCTTTGGTGCGGATCCTGCTACTTTGGTGCGGAGTCTGCTGGTCTGGACCCGAGCCTATTACTCTAGTACCGAGCCTGCTGCTCTGGACTCGAGCCTACAGGTCTGGACCCAAGCCTACAGGTCTGGACCCGAGCCTGCTGGCCTGGACCCGAGCCTGCTGGCCTGGACTCGAGCCTGCAGGTCTGGACCTAAGCTTGTCGGTCAGGACCCGAGCCTGCAGGTCTGGACCCGAGCCTGTTGGTCTGGACCCGAGCCTGTAGGTCTGGACCTGAGCCTGCTGGTCTGGACCCGAGCCTGTAGGTCTG
>JBBPBS010000007.1:2606774-2627769 GCA_037974835.1 Cicer judaicum | reverse complement strand
ATCCGAGCCTGCAGGTCTAGACCCGAGCCTGCAGGTCTGGACCTGAGCCTGCGGTCAGGATCCGAGCCTGTTGGTCTGGACCCGAGCCTCCAGGTCTGGACCCGAACCTGTTGGTCTGGACCAGAACCTGTAGGTCTGGACCTGAGCCTGCTGGTATGGACCCGAGCCTGCAGGTCTGGACCCGAGTCTGCATGTCTGGACTCGAGCCTGCTGGTCTGGACCCGAGCCTACAGGTCTGGACCCGAGCCTGCAGGTCTGGACCCGACCCTGCTCCTCAGGACCCGACCCTGTTGGTCAGGACTCTGCTACTCTGGACCCGAGCCTGCTGGTCAGGACTCTGCTGCTCTGGACCCGAGCCTGCTCATCTTGGGTTGAGCTTGCTGCTCTGGAGCCTTCTCTGGATTCGATCCTGCTCTGAAATTGACATCTCATTTTGCCTCCCTTTTATGGCCAACTTGTGTGAATTGAAATTCTAACTTTTTCAATTTGTCTACTATGTATGGTTCCAACGATGGCCATCTGATAGAGACCAAGAATAATGGTAGTAATTAATAATAATTAATGATAGAAAAAATACACTCAATAATGGAAAGAAAGTGTGTATTATTTTTTTAAATGAAGATATTACAGAGGAATGAATATTCCTGCACCTAGAGCTAAGCTCATTTAGAGAACAGATCTTTCTGCTCTTCCCATGACTAACACAATGATTCTCATGAGATACTCCGCTTCTCGTCTTCACATCCCAATATAAAATAAACTCATCACACAAATGATCCATCCATCTTTCTCTTCCATTTCCATGAATTTGTTACCTTACACTTTGTCCTACTCTTATAATTTTTTAAAATCTCAATTTTATTTCAAAATGACAGACACAACTATTTAGATTTCAGATATAAGTTGAATTTTGAAAAACAAACTCGTGTGGAAGTTAAAAAATACAATCTAAGTTATTTATTTATTTTTACTCTTTATTATCTACTAGAGTTTTTTTGGAAATTCATCCAAAAAATAACAAAATGTAGTGTAGGAGTTAAGTCATGGGTTATAAAATCTAATTTCATAATAATGCATTAACCAAATTTAAATTTTTTTGGATAAGCTTGCTAAATATGTTAGGACTATTTAAATTATTATTTTTAAGTATTATTGCATTGTCAATATAATAGATCTATGATAAAATTTATTGAAAATAATACAATTAAAAAAATACATTAGAAATTGAAAAATTGAATTATTTTTAGATAATTTTTTTTTGTAAATGAATTAATTATTTTTAGTTTTATCTTTATGAATGGTTTGTGAATCCTTATAACAATATATATTATATTGGTGTTTTATTTGGTTACTCTTGGCTTTTGAGTATCCTTATACTATTTTTTTCTTATAATTTTCATGTTTAAAAATATGTACTAACTGTATATTTTTCTAATTGACTGGATTTTTTGCAAGCAAGTTGCTATATCATATATATACTAGATTATGGCTCACACGCTGCGCGGATATTAATTAATTTTATAAGTTTTGTAAGTAATATTTTATGTATTGTAAATATAATTATCTTATAATATTATTGATTTGTGATAATTGAATATGATTAAGAAAATTAAAATAATAGAAAATTATATTTATCACAATCATCTAATTTAATTTTTAAAATATTTTTTAAAATTCGTATGATAATTTATTATATAGGATAATTGTTTGACTCATTGTAGTGTGATTGTTAATTTATTTTTCAACATATAATGGTACTTGTATTTATTTGATGAAATAAAATGTAAAATACAAACCCAAAAATAAGATGTAAAAATTTAAAATATGATTGACTATTTAATATTTTTTATTTTAAAAAAATATTAATATTTACTGAATTCAGAATCCATAAAAAAAATAGAGGGTTTTGAATTTAGGTTCGGAACAATTTGAAGAATAAAATACGATCACATATAATGGAATGACTAATCCACTAGTTTAGGAATTTCATATTTATCACATAATCTATCAACATGTTCATTTTCTAATTGAGATTATATTTATGTTTGACTATAGAATTGATGAAGCAAACATAAATCAACAATATGTGAATTATATTAATTTGACTGAATTAAGCATCACAATAATCGATGTATTATATTTAATGATCAAACGTCGATAAACTACAATTAATTAATTTATAGATCAAATATTATAAAATCAAATTATCAACTCTATTAACATTTAAATTAAACAATAAAAAAACAATATAATTTAGTGTAATGGAATAGAATCATCCACGTGAAAATAAAATTATAAGAAATTATTATGGTTTCTAAAACTCTAAATGTTGTGTTTGTATGTGTAAGGATGTCGTAGGTATTGTTTAATGAGCTTTGGGTCTTAATTTCTCCAAATTAGACCACCATTCATTCAATATGTAACTTTTATTGTTATTTAAGATGATGAAGAGACATATCATTGTCTTTTATTGTTACTTTAATATGATTATTGAGTTTGAGAGGAACTTTGAGAACGACAATTAAATTACGTTGAAGTTTAAATAATTGAATAAATAAATCGGTTTTTAAAATTATAAACATCAATTAAATTGTAACTTAGTTATTTACTTAACATCAATTGAGAGACTATGAAGAGGACAATTGTAAAATTTATTTACATGTGTGAATATGTATCCCCTCTAAAATTGATGTAAATAAAAATAAATAAAAAAGTTCAATTGAATACTTTAAAGTTGACGTAACCTCTCTAAAGTATGCAACAAGACAGTTTGACAAGGTCCAGCTATAATCATGTTATCTACATAGACAAGTAAGACAACTAAAGATGAACCTGATCCTTTTGTAAAGAATGTTTATCAGTTATGCTGATCTTGAATCCGAATTGAGATATGGTGGTAGAAAATTTGGAGAACCATTACCTTCAGGCTTGCTTTAAGTCATATAATGATTAATGTAATTTGCACTAAATTATTGGTGATAGTGTTGTGTTCCCCTTCAATGGGATAGATAACCTATTGGCAATTTCTTATAAACTTCATCATTAAAGGACCCATTTAAAAAAGCATTATTAAGGGAAAGAAGAATTCTGATAGTAGTGAGTCTAGTTATGAGGGAGAAGGTATGAAGGAAATCAATCTAATGTGGTTGAGTGAATCCTTCTACCACCAATCTCGCTTTATGTCGTTCGATGTTGTCGTCTGAAGTATATTTTATTTTATAAATTCATCGACAGTCAATTTGTTTCTTATTGGGAGGAAGAGGTATGATGGACCAATTTTTATTTTGTAAGCTCCTCAGCTGTGGCCTTTTGCACATTCTTTAAATTGAACAACCTCATGAAAATATCATATGTAGAATCAACATGGGTCACAAACTGTTTGTAGGATAGTGATGACATGGAATAAGATAAGTGATGTTGAATAGGATACTTGAAGAAGCAAACATAGTCATCCAAGTATGCTGGAGCCATGTGATCACGATTACATCTTCTTAGAGTAGGATGCGGTGGAATGTGGGGAGAATTTGTTGGAGGATCGAACAAAACTGGTTCAGGATCTTAAAGTTGGTGAGTTAAATCTGGCAACGGATTTGGAATAGTCAAATCCTGAAAAAAGAATTAACAATGTCAATATAGGGTAGGTTATGTATGAAAAGAGAACAAAGTATCATGAAAAATTACATCCCTTGAGACTATGAATTTTCTGGTTGATAGATTATACAATTTATAATCTTTGAACCAGAAGGATAGCCAACAAACACACACGGATCAACTCTTGTGGTAAATTTTGTTCTAAATTGATGAATGGTAGCAACATAAGCCGACCAGCCAAAAACCTTAAGTTGATCATATATTGGTGGTTTAGAGTACAATAACTCAAAGGGAGACTTTTTTATTTAAATTAAGAGAATAGTCAATTGATTATGTGTGCAAGAGTGCTTACACAATCACCCCAAAATCTGATAGGAATTCTAGACTAAGTATTTGGCAATGTTAGTATGAATGCATTTTAACACAGCGTTGAATTGAGTTTGAAGTTTGAAATAAGCCAAAAAATGTTTAGTTTTATTAGAATCATAAGACTTAGAAGATAACAATGATCATCTACAATGATTAAGAAATAAGTCTTGTTGTCATAAGTAGATTTTGCAAAGGTCCCCAAATATCACAGTGAATCAATTAAAATATGTTGTCAGCATAACTGTTATGGGATTAAAAAGGCAATCTATTAAAAAGGTCCCCAAGTAACATAAGTAAAACTAGAACGTAAGGACAAATCAATTGTTTTAGCAACAATTTGAAAAACAATGAGAATGAGTATTGAGAGCACTTACAAATAGAAGATTGACATTGAGATTTGGAATGTAAAGAACATCAAACAATTGAATGTGCCATCCACCAAATAGTGATTATATATGATCACCAAGTTACTTGGAATCACAACTAAATATTCAACAACCAACTTCACTTAACTTAAACAAAATTGTAGTTATAACTGATTAATTTGGAAATAATAAAAGCTAACTGATTTACGATTAAAACCTCATCAAATAAAAACTACCCTATGTCATAATAATCATTCGATACACTGACTAAATCGATGAATGGACCCGTTTTTAAAAGACTCTGTTCACGTACTCCTTCCATGTCCGACAATCAAAATTAGAAACAATAGTAAATAGTAATAAATTAAATTCAACTTTAAGAGTATACAGGCTGGTTCATTCATACATACAACCACATACAATGCATACCAAAATCTTCTCCGGCTGTACCTATGGAATCTAATTTAGACCGGGAATATGAATAAATTATTCAAAATTTGATTAAATGCAGTTACAATAAACTATATCGTGGACCTATGACCTGACTTACGATATAGTATGTCATATAATAGTTTAATAGACATATTAAATTTTTTTTTTTAAAACAATATATTAATTTAAATATATTTTATTATTATTTATTAATATTAATATTTTTTATTTTAAATTTGTTAATTATTGGTTCATTTTGTTTTTTTAAAAGATTGTTGCAAACTTATCAGTTATAATTTTATTAGTTTTCTTTATATTTATTATTTTATTAATTTTTTTATACGTAAAGGTTTAGTTTAGTTTATTTAAAAAAAATATAAAATATATTATTTAAATATTTTAATATAAAATAAATTTTTAAATAGACTTTTAGATTTGACCGAAAAAAAAATTTATGATAGACTGTTGGACAAACTCGTGCCTAAAAATTTAATTGTATGTCAGACTTAAACATTTCAAAGTCTGACATGAGCTGACTTATTTTCACCTCTAAATGCAATCACACGCACATAAAATCATTGATCGAACAATTTTAATTTGACATCTTAAAAAATCTAAATTTGAATTTTTCATCTTTTAATTTAAAATATCAAACTTTATTTAGATCGTTTGATCTTAATTGAACGATAATTCATATTGTTGTGTCACTATAGAGACCTTAGATGTTGGAATCTCAATCCAAATTATTCAACCCAAAACGTGAATAAGTGTGAGAATGAGATGTCAAATGTCATTTGGCAGTCTGAGTGATGAAAAGCATGCCTAGTTTTCAGCAAAATAGTGCTAGTATAGTGTACTTGAGTCTTTGTTCACAACTCATCAATCTGAAGATCAATTTTCATCTTTTGGACATTCAATTCGGATCATGTAATTGTTCATTGAATCTTAAAAGTCTTATGCGCAATTTAGACATTCTTAATTTACATTTTGGATTTTCCAAACTAATTTTTCTCGATTTTGACTTCTAAAAAGGATAAACACAATGTTCTGTTGAACATTCTCCAAATAACTAAAATGTTCTGCGATCATTCTTCCATCAATTCGATTTGACATTCCTTCGAGGAATCTTCTAAATCATTTCATACTTTATAAAAGTGTGTTCTTGTCTTGATGTATACATGAGATGGTCTAGAATTTGACGATGAAATCAATATTGGCTAGAACAACAAGGTTGGAAGGGAGACCAAATTTCATAGAAAATTTCATGTCACGAGGCCAATCATGATAATTGGTGTCATAATATACCAGAATTAGAAAATAATTTTCATTTGAGTGAATATAATATGGACTTGTTGGATCACAATTTCGATAAATAGGAGTTTCAATGTTAAGAAAAAAAAAAAAGTCATTTAAGTATTTATATAGAAATTAGTTTGACCCAATAATTTTTTTAATTAATAGAGTCGTTGAAAATTAATCAAGCTTGTCTATCTAAAATAGAAAGAAAAAAAAAACTAATAACATAATTTGACTAAAGTAATTTCTATACTATCTCTTATTTATCCATCTCTTTCAATTTGAAATTCTAAATCATGAAAAAAACGAATCTGCATACTAATGACATATTCATAAATTATTTTTAACTTATTTTCATAAAGTCATCAAAGAGAGAAAACAAGAAGGAGTGCAAGAAATAGAGAAAAAAGAAAGTCAGTACATTTTTTAAAGTTTATTAAAATAGTAAATAAAAACAATTATTGAACTCAAACAACATTGATGTAACATTCATCTAAAGTTTCAACTAACACTTCAATTTACTCGATTTAAATTATGTTTTTTCATTTCTCAAATTTCATAAACGAAAAATCCTCACGATTTGAAGGGCTAAATTAATATTTTATTAAAAAAGTGTAGAATTTGATTTTGATTGATCGATCATGCTAAGAACGCAACCACAGAAATTACAGCAGTCGTTATTTATACAGTATTTACAAGTTCACTTGTAAAGCATCTGTTGCCATTTTTAAACCCAAATTTTCTATCACTACACAGATGAATTATTTATTATCTATATTTGTTTTTATTTTCAAGTTTCTAAATTTCAACCTTGTAGCTTAGGTTCCATCATAGTGTTCTTCTGCAAAATGTGTTCACATCATTACCGTTCAAAATGCATAGCACCAACAACCACCGTGTGCATCCTTTTACCACTCATCTCTTCCATCTTCTTCACCATTTCTACCGCCTGCTCTAACGGCAACTGCCAGGTTCACTCTTTTTTCCTTTCTACGCAAGAGATCCGTTAAAATTCACTTTCATTCTTTGATCTTTGTTACTTAACACTTAATTTAGCAGGTTCTTGAACCATGTTCTTCCCCTACGGATTGTGGGTCGGGTCTCTTTTGCGGTAATTGTCCTGCTTTGGGGTTGAACCAACCCATTTGCACCAGAGGACAACCTTCACTTCCCACTTCCACTGTAAGCTCTTTAGGAAATTTACTTCACTTTTGTAGCTAAATTAGACAAATGGGTTTTCTAAAAATAGAAGCTTTTTTATTTTTTATGGTACTTTCCCTTTTGGGTCATTCTGCAGGTGAATGGATTGCCCTTTAATAAGTATTCGTGGATTGTGACTCACAATTCCTTCAGCATTGTCGATTCTCCACCTTTGCCTGGTGTTCAGAGACTGACATTTTACAATCAAGAAGATAGTGTAACTAATCAGTTGAGGGTATGTGTAATTAGACAGTATTGTGCTTGCAATTGCATGCTTTTTTTAGATAAAGACTCTGCTTGGATAAACGGCTTAATTAATGGTTTTAAGTATAAGCATTTATCATATATAATGCTTATGTATAAGCTATTTGTGTAACTGAAAATTAAATAAAGTCAAAGTATTTTGATATAAACTATAAATGGTTTTTATAAACTATTATGAAGAGTTTATGGAAATAAACTAAAAGCAACTTATGGAGTCATAAACTGTTTCTATAAGCTCTTCTAAACAGTTTCCGAAGTGTTTATGTCAATAGATAAATTCAAATAAGTCAATCGTAACAGATCTTAGTTGGATTCTAATCAGCTTGACAATGTTTATTTTGGTGTTTTTGGGCATTTAATGATTTATTGTTATGTGTGTTTGTTTTTGATGATTTAGAATGGAGTGCGAGGACTAATGTTGGATATGTACGACTTTCAAAATGATATTTGGCTCTGTCATTCGTTTCGAGGGCAATGCTTCAACTTCACTGCATTTGTAATCTAAGTCTAACCCTCTTCTTTATACTGATTTTTACAATTTTAGATTGCTTTTCAATGGTTACATTGAAATGTTACTGCTTTCAGCAACCTGCAATCAATACTTTGAAAGAAGTGGAAACATTCTTGACGCAAAATCCAATGGAGATTGTTACAATCATAATTGAAGACTATGTGCATACCCCAAAGGGTTTGACTAATCTGTTCACAAGTGCTGGATTGGATAAGTATTGGTTTCCTGTATCGAAGATGCCAAAAAAGGGTGATGATTGGCCCACTGTCACTGAGATGGTACAAGCGAATCGCCGACTTGTTGTTTTCACTTCCGATGCTTCGAAGGAAGCCGAAGAAGGAATAGCTTATCAATGGAAGCACATGGTTGAAAATGAGTGTAAGCACAATATCATTTCAATGCATATATCTCTTATACATATACATGATTTGTATTGAAAACCTCATAATTCACTTGCTTTCAGCTGGAGATCCCGGAGTTCAAAAGGGTTCTTGTCCACATAGGAAAGAATCAAAGGCATTAAACTCGAAAAGTGCATCGCTTTTCTTGATGAATTACTTTCCAACATATCCGGTTCAAGCTGATTCGTGCAAAGAGCATTCTGCTCCACTTGCTGAGATGGTGAATACATGTTATAAAGCTGCAGGGAATGTGGTGCCTAACTTCATAGCTGTTAACTTCTACATGGTATTCCTTATTGTTTAGTGTTGTTAGTCGAAACATAATTACACCTTGCAAACACTTCAGCATTCTGATTGAAATTTCTTGCAGAGGAGTGATGGAGGTGGTGTTTTTGATATTGTGGATAGAATGAATGGCCATACATTGTGTGGATGTAGTACAGTTGCTGCTTGCCAGGTTTGTCTACATTTCATGCCTTTATGCCATTAGTTTCCGAACCTTCGGTATTCTGTTAATTCCTTATTTCTGTCTCTTTTATTCCCGAACTAATAACCGGAAACCAATTTGATTATAGTTTTACTCCCCCTAGAAACTTTCCAGATTTTTTATCTAATTTACAAATATCAATAGTAGTTTATTCTAAATATTTGTCCACACGAACACAATATTGAGAGAATATTCTTTGGAGCTTAGACTAAGTATTTGTTGGATACTTGGACATCAGATCAGGATAATATAGATTATCCTTCTAAACATAGGATTAGATAATTGGTCAGTCAACTACATTGTTGGACTCAAGTGGTTAATGAGCTTCAATTAAAGACAAATTGTTTGAGAGAATCCAAGTTCGAATCCGGACTGGAACAATACTTAGTCGGACTTTATTTACCTCTCAACCAAACACCAAATTATGTTTGAATTTATTGTATCTCAACATTTCATTTTAGTTCTTGCTCTTGGTGTCTTTTATATCTACTGTTAAAAACAAAGAAATTGGAGGTGGGCTAACCGTGTTCAATTTCTTACCCGGAATTTTTCAAAGTATCCTTATCTAACTCAAGTCTTTGTTAAACACAGAAAGTTATTGATTTATAAAATTAAAATGATTGACACTTGTAATGGCATCCACATATTATCTCTTGACTTATCTTTCTCTACTATTCCTTCTTAGCTGCACATGTACCGGTATATGAGAATTATATGAGATCATGTAGCACATATTTTGACAAAAATCTTTTAGGATCCTACCGTCATAATTTGCGTCACAAATCTCTTTGGTATGTTATCATGTTGTACTATACGACGTGGTAGAATCCTTTAAGCCGGTGAAATTTTATATTGGCGCAGCCTCTACCTGTATATTTCAATGAAAAAAGTTTATAGCAAAGATGATTACAATATTGGTGAATTTTGCAGGCAGGTGCACCTTTCGGGTCTTGCAAGAATATTTCTGTACCTAGTACAAGTCCAGTGAGCAGCAACACTGGTGGAAGCTTTACCGGATCGGTTCAGTTCTCTAAATCTGCTTCGCCTGTCCATTATTCAAATTCCGTGCTGGTGTTCTTGTTTCACTTCATGCTTGTTGCAGTCTTGTTGAGACTATGATCACTAAACATTATCATATACCTTATGCAAGCTAGTCTTTTCATGAAAAGCTCTACCATCTTTGAAGTAAACTTCCGTATTACCCCGAGCTGCGAAATTCATGGAAATGTTGGTAGGTTAGGAAATTAGATAAACTTTTGTTTATGCCTTAGGCTATATTCGAGGATATTTAAAGACATTTGTGGTAGATTGAAATCAAGAGAGATCAATATTCAAGAATTTATTTATCTGGAGCTATATAAGCAGTTCAGGTATGTTATATTCTTCTATGTAGAAATCATATTCTAGATATTTAACATTTGACATTAAAAAAAATCCTAATAGAAAGAGTATTTATCTATTTTTTTTTTTTGGGTTGCAATATATCTTTAGCACTACTAAATGAATTCTCAGTTATCTAACAGTAGAATCTTCAAAGATTCTTGTAACGATGATTACATTCATTGTGTAGATGAAGTATTACTGATTTTCCTTTTAAGAAAATGCACCTCTTGTTAGAGATTGTACTATTTTTCTGACACTTGCTTCAAAGCTTTGTCCGTTTATTCTTTTGACAATATTGCCATTTTCTAAAATATTCTTTTACTTGTAGCTTTTGGAAAATCACGTGATACCCTGTGATTCAAACAAATGTAACGTGATATCAAACATACACTAAGTAGTTTGTGGTCTTTGATTGACTTAATTTCAAAAACAAACATCATTGCGTATATATTTGATCCTCTTGTTTTGTTGGCAATTAAGGGTCTGTTTGGGAGGGGGGTTTGGAGGACGGATAACTTGTTTTTCTTTATGAAGTTAAGCAAGTTATAAAATGTTTATAAGAATGATTGAAATGTGATTGACATGTATATAATTTAGCCTTCCAAAATCTTATCTCCAAAATATCCTTCTAAAACAAACCCCAAGATTACCAATTAAACACGTGAGTCTTTCATGAACTAAAACGTCTTCCTTCTGTCTTCATACATAAACAGACATATTTCTTGAAGTTAGCAAACAAAAAGCACTTCGGAGGTAGGCAAACACAAAAGTCTTCAAATGAACATATGTGGTTCTCATCAAAGCAAACATACAACATTGTTTTGAACAATATGCTTCAATTTTCAATTACTTACACCCTTAAGATCATTGCTCTAGCACAAATATCTTGGTTTTTATCATCAAAGAAACTAGACTTCTTTGATTCAGATAATTTTTTTAAGTATTTTTATTCTTAGATCAAATGTGAGTAATTAATCTTACATTGATGAATTAAATGTTTAAATATAAAAAGAGGTGATTCATATGTCCGATGTCGTGAGAGTTTAGGTGGAAATATAATTAAAGTTTTTGTGATCCTGAAGTATTAATTTGTTGCTTCTGACACTCCTCTGATCTCTAACAAGTGGCATCAAATCTGTTGTTTGGTTTGGTGGGATAACGAGAGTGGACCTTGGTGTATTAAATTCTTATAATGAGAGATGAGCCTCCACCTTGTCGGTTGACCCGGTTTCTTATAAGATCCAACAAGAAGAGAGCAGTGTGATGTGTTGAGTGTGATTGGTTGGCCCAAATAAACACATTTCATATGCTTAGACAACGAGAGAGGAGAAAATACGGTTCACATGGTAAATCGCAATTGAAGAAGAAAAACAATGCCTTTCAAATCTCAACTAAAAAACTCTTAGAAATCATAAACATAAACAACTAATAAAAAAGAGGAAGCAATAAGAATATAACTTACGGGCTTCATTCACGGCTGAATCAATGATAAGATTACTAAAACAATTTAGGACTTGAAAAAATAATATTTTTCATTAGTAGAAAAACCATCAATAAAAATTTCAATTAATAAAGATACTTCATTTTAATATTTTCATAACCAAAATTTGTAATATATTATTGAAATTAATATTATCTTAATAAATATTAAAAAATCAATATTATATTAATATTTGTTTTAAAGGTCGGTCATTATTATTGGTGTAATTACTATTTTGTTCTTGTATGCTTCTAGCCATTTTTGTTGCATTATAGGTGTGGCTTGAATCTAGGAAGAGAGGGTGTGGCTATCTTGATGCCACACGTGTGAGTGATAGCTGAGGTGACACAATTGTTAGCTTAGTATCAAGCCAAATAAGGCATAAGGGTGACATCAAGAGATTTTTGCGGACCAGGATGCATAGTAGTGTGACAGATCATTTAACAGGGCTTAGTTTGTTGTTTCTAGACCACACATAATGATCGGTGTGACCTAAATAGAGGTTGTGCAATTTAGCTAAATAAAAGTTTAGTGTTTTCTTGTGTAAATGATTATGTCAAAGGCTTTGATTTAGGATGGATCGAACCCCACCAACACGAACAAGGTGGAATTTGTAAATTCACCTTAAATATTAGTTATTTATATAAACAAAAATTAATTATTTCATTTATTTAATATTAATATTTTTAATATATTTTTATTTAAATAAAAAAAAACATTTAATGTCGTATTTGTAAATTTGACATTTAAACAAACAATTAAAAAATTAATTATGTGTAACTAATTTTTTTAATACCCGTAAATTTATTTATAATCGAACGAAGTAGTTTAGAGGAAAATGTGTGGGGACTTCGTTGGATTGGAGTACTCTTGATGTAAGTGTTTTGACATTAAATCTATCATAAATTCATAATTATGGATTCTCACCGTAGTTATAGACTACTAAGTGCAATTTGTCATAGCAGAGCAAACTTCCTCGATATACTTTTGCGGATCTGTTGAAACAGCCAAGGTATTCTTTTTCTGTAATAAAATATAAGTAAAATTTGTCACGTTTAAATTGTTTATTTTCTCTATACAATTATATGATATGAGGGATTGTTTAGGGTAATGAAGTTAAACTTCTAAATGAAATCAATAACATTAAATGAATATATAATTGCTTTATTAATAAATGTGCCTGTAATTACTACATCTGTCTCTGATTATAAATAATTATTTGAAAAAATCGAAAACATATATAAGTCCTCTTATAAACTGCTAGATATATTCATTACTCTTTTTTTAAATATATCTCTTATTAATATTATTATTTTATTTTAAAAGACAAAAGGTAAATATTAGATACATTTATACACAAAGAGTAATTTAATAATAATTATACACAACCTATATACATTAATTAAACTATCAATTTTTCTTAACATATGTGAAATTTAATATTGGAGTTTTAAATTAAGAATATAATAAAAAAATATTTTTGCACATTACCATCTTAAATATTTTAAAAATTCTATTTTAATTTTAAAAATTACATCTTTTGATAAAAAGAAATTTTAATTTTATTAATTTAGAAAAGATATAAATTTATAGTTTTAATAAAATTTTAAAGTTTTATTATAAGCCCTTAGGTTTTTAAGTCCTTAAAAATATTGATAATTGATTTCTCAAAGAGCACAACCTTTCTCTTGGGAATACCAACAATACTACACCCCAACCGTAAAAGAATATTACGTAGAAAACAAAAGTAGTAAGTGTGTAAGAGAAAAGTGATCATACAAAACAAAAGTAGTAAGTGTGTAGTAGGTGGAAAAGTAGTAAGTGTGTAGTAGGTGGAACACTAGTTTGGATAATGATATTCTACCGTGAAAGAATATTACATAGAATTAAAGATCAATAATGATAAACTCTAATTATAGAAACTTCTTGAATTTTTTCTTTTATCCTTTTTATAACCTTCTAAATTTACAATCACAATACTTACATCTTTATCAACATATTTTTAATTATATTATATTTTTTTTTATTATTTATAATAAATAATTTCATTTTAAATATAATTATATCAATAGTTAATTAGTTTAATAATATAATATTTTTTTGTTGTAATTTTAATTTCCATAATTTATTGAAATGAATCTTATATTTATAATCAAAGATAATATAATCTAAAACCTTTACAAAATATCATATATTAATAAAAGATCGATTGTATATATATTATATTTATAACATACTCTACAAACAATAGTTTTCTTTTTTCTATAAAAAAATATATATATTCATTTATTCGAATTGATAAATATATAATTTAGAAATAAATTTAAGTTTATTAAAATTAAAAAATACATATATGCAGAAAATTCATAACATGCATAATAATAATATAAGATAATAAAATTTAAATAAATATAATATTCAAAAAATTCATGTGTTGAGATATATAACATTGACAACAAATAAATAAAAATTAAATATTATATTAAAACAAAGAACAAAAAATATCGTTTTCAAACGTTAAAATTATCAATAAACACACAAAAATAAAAGTAAATTTATATAAAATTCATTTATTTTAAAAAAGGATTAAAATACAATTTAAAGAGCTAATTTTTAGTCGAAAAAAAAGACTATAAAATCACTTATTTTTACTACAATATATAATAAAGAGGAGACGTGCTTAGAATATTTTTTAGGTTAAGATGGGAGAGGCGGCTCTTAAACAATAAACTTGTGAAAAATTAAAATAGTTCAAATTGAAATTCATCAAAATCCAAACACATAGATAGACCATCACGGAGGACGGATCAGGTGATGCGGCGGCACAAGGTAATTCCATCACCTACTGGGAGCTGACAAATGTCGATCCTTGAATCTTGAGCTAGATACTTGTTGACCGCAATCACATGAGGACGATGATATCTAATAAATTCCGTTAGAGGTGCATCAGGTGGTAAAGCCACTGATCCACTCCATAAAGTGTTGTCGTATCCGATCAATCCCCCAACTTTCACAAGCTCAATCACCCTCTTGTGATAGTTTATGTAATTATCCTTGTCAGCATCCACAAAAACAAAATCAAATATTCCTTTATTATTTTCCTGCAAAATTAATGAACATCGATTCAGTTAATCATAAACTCACTTTTATTGGTCAAGTCTTTAATATAATATATTTTATCTCATCATTTGAGAAAGTTAGATTAAATTTAATAAAAAAAGTAAAATTTTGTTGACTAAATTTAAACACATAAGTGTTATGACAAAAGTAGTTAAGGTTTTTATAATTAGAAAATTGTAAAACGTGCATGATGAAATCAAGTAGGACTTAATAAAAAAATTGAAATAAAGTTGGTGAGAAATGATGTACTCACATCTCGAAGAAGTTGATCAAGAAGAGGGAGAGCAGGTCCTTCTCTAAAGTCAATCTTGTGAGCTACTCCAGCTTTTTCAATTATTGGAAATCCCAGCTCATAATATGCACGACTCGTGTCCAAAGCCAATATCTAATAAAATTAATCAACCAAGAGTTATGCATTAATTTATGACTTTTTAGGAGTATTTATATTTTTAATTTCAATTATATGCCATAGAACAAAAAAAAGGACAGTTCACAATTTTTTTCTTTCTTTCTAAAATAGTACATTTATCACTACAAACTCGTACACAATTACACAAATACACAATTATTTTTCTTTTATTATATTAAAAGAGTTTTAAGTATATATGTTATTAGTTTAAAAAAAAGTTATGCATGTATAAACTTTCTTTATGTGCAATGTATCTCAACTAAATTCTTACAAAATTAAATTAAATCAACTGATATTTTTAATTAACATGAGTCTTTTTTCTTCTTCTTATATTTGATATATATATATATATATATATATATATATATCCAAAATCCCAATTACAGTTAATATCTTGTGGGCTAATAAAATGGTGGCTAACTGGTTTGTAATACACACAAAAAAGGGAATATAAGGTCTATAATGCATTCCCTTAGTTAAATAAATAATCTTATAAATGCAAGTCAGATGATGATGAAAAACTGCGAGGACACTATCCATCAATGACAAATTCAAGACAATAGTTTAAGAGAAATACGAACAAGGCTATTTGACGTACTTCTACTAATTTAAATATAGAATTTTTTCATTAAAAGATATTAAAAAAATTATATATTTAAAATTTTAAAAGTTTATTTTTTTTAAGTTTAATTATAATTTTAATCTCTGATCTACAAAATTAATTCTCTATTTTAAAAGTCATTAGTTTTAGTTCATCTTTATAATTTTTTAACTAAAAAATGATAATGTGAGATGTTTTAAATTACTTAACATATGATAAGATGATATAAAATAGTTAATACCTATAAAATCGAAATAAAGTATCATAAAAATTTAAATTTTAAATCGTTATTTTTTAGTTCTAAAATATGATAAATTAATTAAAATTATCAAATTTCGTAAAATAATAATAAAAGAACTAAAACTATAATTAAATATTTTTTTATTTAAATAAAATTATTATTTTTTATTCTTTAAAATATATTTTTTTAAAACACTTGTTAGGGTAATTCGATAAAAATTGTAATTAGTGTGACACAAAATTCAGTGCAATTTAAAACTTCAATTGTATACCATGATTATGATTAAACAAGTTGGAGCCTTACCTTTCCATCAGAGGGAAGAGCAAGAGCAGTGGAGAGCAGAGAGTAACCAGTGAACACACCAATTTCCAACGTGTTTTTCGCATTGATGAGCTTAATCAACATGCTTAGAAGTTGTCCTTCATCAGCAGGGGTAGCCATAACGCTCCTGGTTTAAAACATCGGCTATATTTAATTAAATAGACTCCTAACAAGATTATAGGCGTATTTTATAAATAAAAATTAAAAGGGTAAATTCGATACAGTGTAAGTTTTTTTTATTAAAATATTTAAATCAAAAAAGAATTTATGTTTTCAATAGCAACATGATTAATATATTTGAATATAAATTTTATCGATGTTACTATTTTTCTTTTAATCATTATTTTATCTATAGAGACTCTTTTGTAAGGTTTTCAAAAACTGTGTATTGTTTTCTTGAATTTTGATATAGTTCCTATTTTTTTAATAATATTTTTAATTAGGCGTACTAATATAATTAGGAGGTGAAGTTAATAATTTTATGCATTGCACTCTATTTTTGCTATTAAAAAAAAACCTACATGAGTTTGTTTAACAAACATTAATTCATAATAACCAGTTTATATACAAAATCCACATGAAATTAAGTAGGCCTTGTGTGTGTATGCATATTTTTTGTTTCATAAGAAGACAAACAACTATGAGCTTACCGAGGGTGTTTTTCTGTCATCTCACGGAGCTCCTTCAAACATGGATGCTCTCTTGGACGCACGCTGGTATCGAGTATATACTGAAAATACACAAGTTTTATTTTTTGTTTTTTATTTACAAAGCACAAAACTAGTAAAGATTATGAACAAGACTAGTATTTCATATTAAGTAAAAAAAGAAAGTGAAAAACAGAGGTATGAAAGTTTGATGTGTAAAAAAAATTTATTAATTAAAATAGATAAATTGAAAATTTTAGAGAGTGGACCTGGTAAAGTGCATCACTTTGAAGTAGACTCTTATGAGCAAGATCTTTGAGTCCGATGAGTTGTTGGTTTTGGTTTTGTTGTTTCCCTTCGTTGTTGACAGCCATCTCTTATGTACCTTTCTTAATTTGTGTTTTTTTTTTGGACTATGGAAAGCTCTCTCTATGATGAGGAATTCTAGTTCCCTATAGATGTCCAATTTATAGAGAAAATGAGATCAATGTCGACATAGACATTATTTCCTTTAATTTTGATTACATTAATCTAAAAGACTATTGTTTTAAATAATAATTAGGAGGGTTCAGTAAGAAATACTATCTATTGGCACCGTTTCTTGAAGGGTGTTTTTTTACATTAATTTTGGAGGCTTGTGTAGTCAACAAAGAACAACGAGACAAGATGCAGAAGAAAGCTTTTAATTTAACAACTACGGTGTGCTAATGGAAAATTCAAATATAGTTAAAATTGTGAATGAATACAACGTGGGACGCATGAGGACGTATTTAATAGTATGTTTAGGGACCACAAAAGTAATAGTAATTTTGAATATATAAATTAATCTTGATTAAAACTTAATTAGTTAAAAATAAAATTATTTATATTTTAATAAATTCATATATATGTGAGTTAAATAATACTTTTAAAATTAAAAATCTATTATATAATAAAAATAACTCCAAGTTTTAATTTTTAATATAAAACTAATTCTACTATAAAACAATAAAAAAAATGTCAAAATAAATCTTATACCATGAATCAATGTTTCCTAGTCCTTTAAAAGTGGAATTAAAATACATAAAATCAATCTAATTGTTTTTTAAAATAAATTCTATTATAAACTACTATGGTCTCTAAATATAAAATTCTTTTATAAATTATTTTTTCTTTAAAAAAATTGAATTAATTTTAATTGTATTAATTATTTATTTATTTAATCCTAATTAATTTATATATTTTTTAATAACTAACAATAAATACTATTATAAAAATATTAAAATTAATTCTTTCTTTTAAAGACTAATATTATAAAAATAATATCGTCAAAAAATTTAATATTACTGTTAGTTTTCTTAATTTTCATGTTTAATTATTTTTTATATTTAGAGACAAATATAATATTAATAAAAAATCAATCATTGAGACAATTTTAAACCAGTACGATTCAAAAGCGATCCTATTTTTTGAATGGGTCAGATGAGACAGACGTTTGTTCACATGCTCCCTCGTCATAGAATAGAAGAAAATTTGCCACATTTTAGTTGTACCAGAAAACTTAGTAAAAAAAAAAAAAAAAAGCAAAAATTATTCTTTCACTACTTGAAAAAAATAATATTTGGACAAAAGATCATTAATTATAGTTTTAAAAATAAAATAACACTATAATTCATTTTTCATAAAAGAAGTTCATAACCAAGTACTAATTACAACCAGTACAATAATATGCACAACCAAGTATCACTTGATTTCAACAAAAGAGAAGTATCACTTGATTAATAAATTCTAAAATACTATGCATGAAAATCTCCATATCTATTACCAGCTCTTTGTCCAAGCCTTTGGGGATTGTGATCAAATGACGTAGAACGCTTCATTTCTCATGATGAACCTAAATCTACAACCTGGAAATTTTAAAATAGTTCAACTTGATAATATGACCGATTAATGTATTCAAGCAAAATTGCCAATGACACGTGAGAGGAACTTTCAGAATATATTTTTTAATAGTTATATTAATGTATTTAAATTAAATAACTTAATGTATCACTTAGTTTTTAAGTAGTTGTAATGTTTAGATTTAATTCAAATTACTATCTAGTTACCAAATGTTACAATTTTTCTCAATAGTCGTTTTCTTTTATCATTGGTATAATGGTATGAGTTCAAGAATTGTTTTATTTCAACAATTGATATAAGCATCTCTATCAATAAAAATATTTAGAGACATAAAGAACACAAGATCAACAACACAATTTTTATGTTACACGAATCAAATTTCTGTCAAAAATATTTTTGAATGTCTAATTTACTTCAATTATTTTAAAGTATACTGAAGGAGATTCGCCAATTAACTTGTTTGCATTCAATATGTATAGATTAATAGGAATAAATCGAAGCTTAGTGTAATACATACACTTTGA
This sequence comes from Cicer judaicum, assembly GCA_037974835.1. Taxonomy (NCBI): domain Eukaryota; kingdom Viridiplantae; phylum Streptophyta; class Magnoliopsida; order Fabales; family Fabaceae; genus Cicer; species Cicer judaicum. Next base: position 2,608,246 of record JBBPBS010000007.1, on the reverse strand, counting down.
AATTTATCGTACAACTTTGATGATTTTCAAATTCATCTTATTCAAAATTTACAACATACCTCAATAAAAGATCCAACTTAAGAAAAATTGAGAATAGCAACAAGGAGGCAATCATTAAAATAATCCTGTTAAACTGAAACTTAAAATGGTACAGTTCAAAATTTAATGTCAAACAATCCATTACACAAGGGAAAATGCCAAACTAAGCCGACCCCAACAAGCATGATAGGACCCACCCCAATATTCTAGGACAAACATGTTGCATGTACCGATGCTACAACAAAATAGATACAAGAATTGTTCCAATAATGGTTTTTGTTTTTTCAATAACCTATATTTTTTTAAAAATTATTAAAGTATTTTATTTTCAAAATTATATATCAGAATATTTCTTATTTATTTTCAATTATAAGTCGCTTTTGTTAACGTCAATTTCCTTAAAAAAAGCCCAACTTTGAAAAAACGATTTTCTTAAAATAATTTTCTAAAAAAAGTATTCATTTTTTTTAAATTAACAATATATATATATATATATATATATATAATTTATAAAAAGACAAATATAAATTTTTAATTATATAGATTGACTAGAGTTGTCTGTAAGATTTAGACAATATTTTCAAGTATGATCAATTAACCGACATAATCCGTATTTTTTACATATTTTTTTAACAAAAACATATATATTCAATATCTACAAAGCAAGTTTCTATTTATACCCAACAAAAAATATTGATCCACATATAAAGGTGAAACATTGTATCGGAAATGCGGAGAATTAAAAAAGATTATCTAAATACTACTCATATTAGAACTGAAATGAATGTTAGAGAAAAAGAGTCCAAAAATAAGGACTATGGTTAACCGGTCATACTCGAAAATATTATCCAAATATTATAGGCTACTCTAGTCGATCTATATAATTTAAAATTTATGTTTATTGCTTTTGATAAATTATATAAAAAAACAAGTAGACCATTGATTTAGGAATTTCATTGATCTATTTTACATCATAATTATAGATATCATTTTAAATTTGATTGAACCGAACGAATAAAAAATTTCTTATACAATTACACACATATATATATATATATATATATATTGTTAATTTAAAAAAAAAATTTAAAAATTTATTTTAAGGAAGTCGCATTTGTAAACTCTTACTTTCTTAAAAAAATTGTCATTTGCAAAAGTAACTTGTAACCAAGAATGAAAAAAGGATATTTTAATTTATAGTTTTGGAAAAGGAATAGTTTGGTAAACTTTTTTGAAATATAGAGTATTGAAAAAAAAATCAATAATAGATATTTTTTATTATATTATCTTTTCAAATAAAATTTAACAATATATTTTATATTGAAAGTTATATATTAAAATATTTTATTTTTTATATGATCGTAAGATAGAGATAAAATTACTTGAAGTAAAAAAAAAATCTTGTAAGATGTCACGCCTTGATTATGTTATTT